>CM047813.1:78684134-79284134 GCA_026214975.1 Gentiana macrophylla | reverse complement strand
CCAAAATATTTGAGGAAATCTCTGATTTCACCAGAGATAGAGTATTCCATACTCAGAAATAGGTTATTGCGTAGTCTTCGGGACTGATGCTCGGTCTGCCTCCCAGTGAAATGTTTTCACTAAGGGATACACTAGAAATTTGCCTTATATAGTTATTGATGTGCTACGATACGCTGCTGAACTCATTTAAGATATTGGTTGCAAAATAACGGTTTACGTTGTAATAAAAAACCGAGAAGTCTACCTAAAAGATGCCTACGCATTTGTGGATAAGGAGTGAATTCGGTTCACCCCACTTCCGTAAATATAGACATTTAGCATTTAGTGCTTGAAGGTAGGACTGGAAATTTTTTGCGTACACGTTCAGGTCGTGAAATATCTTAATGCATTGAGTAAAGGTTGGTTATAAAACTCGTAAAATCAAAAAATGACGGTTATACTGTCAAACTTGGTCTGATAGAGTCTATAAAATAACAACTTTAGATCTTGAAGTATTTGTACTCAAGATGTTACTAATTGATTTGTTCAGTCCACATCCAACACCGGCAGTTGGTGATAACACTAATAGAAACTACTAAACTAGATCAGTATATCAATCCACCCCGAACGCAGTGGGAGTATGGTTTGTCCATTACCCATTGCAGGACCTTACGGTCTATAGGGTAGATTGATGACCTATAGTCCTTCATGGGCTGTATAGGATCCTGATCATAAATGTTGGTTTAAAAGCCAAAACCCTGTGAATGGAGTTTGATACTCCAGTTCTGTTGAAACTCTTGTAGAACCACCTGAGTATCTCAGGCCCAGTGGGAGTAATTGGAACTACACGAAAAAGAGTCGAATGAATAGGAAAGTTTAACTTTCAACGCAAAGCTGAGAAAAATTTAGGGGTGATTCCCTAAATGGTAGAGAGTTAACCAGTCTGTGATCTCTCTTACCACTCAGTCTTGCTTGATTTCGTCAGAAAGCGGGAAATAGGGGTGATTCCCTAAGACTTCCTTGCCGAACAACGGAATCTGAATTTATTCATAACAGAAGGGTTTTAGCAAAGAACAAATAACGGATTCGTTACGAAGCAGAAAATAGAGGTGATTCCCTAAGACATTTTTACGAGACTAACGGTATCTTAATTTATTCGGAAAGAACCTTTGGCAGGATGCCTGCTATAGCTTATATCATTTGGGGATTAAAGCAAACCTCTAGGTCATTTCAAAGTCATATATTTTAATATGTGGACTTGACAAGAATATTGATAAGTCTTTCGTAGACTGGGCATCAATATTAGTAAAGTAGTATGTAGATTAGTATTTGTGAATGGTAACACTGAAACAGTTGGAAACAACATGGGTGTGTTATCTGAAGTCAGAGTCTGACATGCCATCGGGATTCATTATAAAGGATTTGATTCGCTCAAATTCTTGAGAATCGATTATTGGTAATGCCATCCATTCACCTGGTTAAGATATTCTTGCATTTATGCAACATTCAACGATGTAGTCTACCCTACCTCTCAAGAATGGTTATCTAAACCTGCGGATGAATACAAAATGGGATGTTTAGTGAATCCTCAAGTCTCATCGGGAGAATGAGGAATAATATGCTAGTATATTCAGGTGCAAACTAGAATTTAAGTGATAACACTGATTCTGGCCTTAGGTCGGATTAAGGATGATCGTTAAGTAGATCTTGTCCTCAGTGTTGACTCAAAGGCATATTGAAAGTGTACCACCGGAGATTGACCCAAGCCGCCAACCTACCTGATCAGTGTACCAAGTCACATGGTATTCGGATTCTAAGTACGCGCCGGGTCACTGACCTACCCTGCGGTGGCAAACTCCGGTCGTGCTTGGAAGGATGAAGTACTAAGATGCGCTTGGAGGGTACAGATTAGAGGGATACGTCTCGCTTGTTTTGAGCAAGTGGGAGAATGTTGTAGATATAGATATAAATGGTGTGCTCTAAAACAATTAATTCACTTGTCTTTCGTTCAAGTGGGAGATTGTTAGGTGTAGTGCCCGAAAGACAATTATGTAATTGTTTTAGGACATAATTAATGATTCATCTTATTATATGCATGTATGCTTATAATTAAGACACTACTGAAAACCCTGAGTACCTCGTTTATGTAATCACATAACTCAGTATATGGCTATACACAAGAGGATTGAGTTAGTGAGATGTACTTAAAATTAACTTAGTCCGTAGCGTTTATTAATCTGAGTACGGGTCTCAAGATTAATTTGCTAATAATGCGCCCGAGAACACTTTACTGACGTGATGTCTTATCCGGATTGTCGGTAATAAGTACCAGTGGGGCATTTATATATGATGATAATCATATAGAAATTTGGACCGATTTGATTTGAGTTCTCGATATAATTCCGTGATCGAGAAGTCTTATCGAATCACAAGATGATCATATATGGATTAATCTTAATCCGGAGGTGATCTGCTGCACAAGCTCGCTAGACTAGGGTAGAGTTTGATGTGTTAGTAAGGATCGCGCGATGATGTGGTCCAACACTTCTCGTTGGTTCTATTCTCGGAATGAGTGAGTAGTGCGTGCTATCACGAATATGGAATCCATTCCTTCCTCGGGAAGTAGACATCTGATTCCACTTATTTGTTAATCCTAAAGCGATCGATCCCGGGAGTTCATACTATATTAGTTATGAACTAATTGATCACTAGGGGTTAATGGTAAATAAGGATAAGAGGTTTAGAGAAGGTCTACGGAGATATCCCGAATCAAAAGCGAAGCGATCTATGGAGGATTTATCCGTATGTAATGATTATATCGGTGGACACCTTATCAACTCATGGTTGAGTGTAAGTTATCTATATTCGCGAGAGAGTTCGGGTTTATGGTGGTGTAATCTCGAATTAATAGATTGAATATTATTGTTCGGTCCGAAGGATAATATTATTTAATTTATTGTAGCTACTTGAATATGGTCCCGTGGCCCCCGACGTGGCTCCTAACATAGCATATGTTTTTCGTCATTTCACCTCAATTATAATTAAATAGTTGGATTGGACTATTTAATTGATATGTGGATTAATTGTTTAGTTGGACTAGATGATTAAATACACGGAAAAGAATTTTTTTTCATGGACTCGGCCCAAGGTGTAGGAAAATGCGTGTGGCCTTATAATACTAGGGTTGGCCGCATTTTTTGGTTGTTATTTAATTATTAAGAAATTAGTTTTCTTGGATAATTATTTAACATGTGATTAATCTTTTATTTGTTAATTGATAATTCAAGAAATATTAGATAATAATATTATTTATCCTAATTTGTTAGGGATAATTATTTTATTTATCTTTTATTTGGAATAAGGATTAATCTAATAATTATCTCTTAATTATTAAATCTTGGAGGGAGACAATGATTATTCTCATATATAAAGAGTTCTAAAGCCTTATGACACACATATTTTCGAAATATTGGGAGTAAATTAGCTTAGAATTTTTGGCTATTTACTAAGGGATCGAGTTGGGATAATCTTCGGGATTATTCCGGTAGCATATCGAGGAGGTCCGGCGGCTTGAAACACCATCCACCTGGTGGTGTTTGGAGATACACGTTGGAAGACTTTGGCTTCTCAACTAGGCTCTCAACTAGCTTGGATTGGATTACCCTTTTGTTCTTGGAGTTTTGCACCATAAAAAGGTTGGTAATCTAACCCCCATCGTAGGATTAGATCTATTATTTTATGTGCTTTGATTATCTAGATCTAGATCTGGTA
Organism: Gentiana macrophylla; assembly: GCA_026214975.1. NCBI lineage: Eukaryota > Viridiplantae > Streptophyta > Magnoliopsida > Gentianales > Gentianaceae > Gentiana > Gentiana macrophylla. Next base: position 79,280,384 of record CM047813.1, on the reverse strand, counting down.
CTTTCCGTTGCGTAATCGGGTGGATCCATGGTCCATCCGGCGATATTACATCCTACAACCTTCACCAGGCCAGACATCTCATTTGCAGTCAACTACTTGTCCCAATTCATGCATGCTTCAACACAAGCAAATTTACAAAGGGCACACAGATTACTTAGATATGTCAAGGGAAATCTCACCTTAGGCATATCATTGAAGGCTTCTCCTATTCTCAGACTCTATGCATTCTCAGATGCAGATTGGGCCGGTTGCCAACTCACTCGAAGAAGATCATCGCTCTGCACCTCTGCAGACCTCATTTTGGGCCCCAACCTCATCTTCTGGTGTGCCAAGAAACAACCTACAATCTCCAAATCCAGCACATAAACTGAATACAGAGCCATGGCACACACAGCAGCCGAACTCACCTGGCTCACCTACATTCTACAAGAACTCCATATCTCCATACCTTCTATTCACAATCTTGTTTTGTGACAACCTCTCGCAGCACTAACATGACAAGCATGACAAGTCGGACCCAGCATTTTTTCATGCGAAGCAAAACACATTCAAACTAGATTATCACAAAATCAAATATTTATGAAGGAGATAAAGGCGGGAGGGATGGTTGAAGGACTATGACTCTTAGGATTATCTGTTAACTTATGTAGTGATAATTTAGTTCAAAGTGTTTATCCGAAAACTGTAATTCAAAGTCACTAAACTTATCCTCTGCCCACTCAACTCGCATATATATATAGATATATTTACAAAGTCTCTGCCTAAGTCCATCTACACCAAACTCAGACCCAAACTTGGCTTGGTCCCTAGCCTCGGATTGTGATAATATAATAATTGTAACAAATAGTGGGGTACAAAAGCATATGTTTAAATGAATTAACATATATATGAAGATGTAGCTTGTCAAATCCCATAATGACGAATTACCTAGATGCCATATAATTATTCACTTTACTAGGCATTTTTTTATGGATGCATTTGTTTCAAAGGCAATTAAAACATAGGCATTATAAAAAATACGGCTATAGAATTTTGTACTCCACAATGCACTTTATCCATTACAAAAATTCCCCAATTATGGAATTTTGTACTATTTGCAATGGTAGGGCATAAGCCCATGGCATGCCAAACATTAAATCATGTCATATATATCATGCCATTTCTTTTTTTTATCAAAGCATGAAGGAGGAGGGGCTAAGGTGTGATAGTTTATATATGGCTATAAAAATTCCACTATGTCTTCATATAAGTATAATATACTTAGACTCCTGCTTTTGCGGGACACGGTTCAGTCATACAAAAAAAACACTTATGTTGCAGTGAGAGTGTTGCCATTAAGCTGAGGTATGGGGGGTCGATATCATGTATCGACTTCTTTAAACAAAAAAATATTTACATAAAACTTTTGCAAACAGAAGACATAATTCTCGATTTATATCTTTAGAAAACTCTAGGGCGGGACAGTGGAGGCCCTTTAGGTTTGGGCACAATTATTTTTAATTAGACTCCATCTGCAAGATGACACACACACACATATCTATCTATCTATATTTAGTGGATTTACTTGTGTTAATCATTTCAAAGCAAAAAAGTACGATGAGCGTAAGTAGTTAGTAGTTCTATTATTGCTCAAATATCAACTAAGCATGAGTTATGAAACTTTACACGTGGTATCATAATCGACTACTAGATGAAATTAAGTGTCACGCTATTAGAGATGGTGGCCCAAGTTATGAGGCGTCACATGTGGTATCGGAATCGACTACCAGAATTATTGACTCAAGTAGTGAGTGGATTAGATAACTCTCAAATAACGCTGCCAAGCTTGAGTTCTCAGGAAGTACTATGTATACAGTGGCAGACTCAAAATCTTAGATAAGAGAAACAATAACATGATAAATGAATATTTTTAAAGAGGACAATTAATAAAACGCATAATGAAATAAAAGCGTTTTTTCGAATTAAGATGATAGTTGCCCATTGACCAATTTTTTTCCCCTAGTAAGATTGAATATTGACAACCTTTCAATTGGATAGGGCCATAACAAAACAATAGTTTGTTGGATAAGCTATAGAAAAGACAAGATTTATATATATAATATATGCAACTTGTAATGAAAATGTAGTCTATCAATCACTCTATATGTTATCATCTTCCAATAGTTTCATATAGGGGGAACATTAATGTACTGAAGATGACTAATACAATTTGTCTGATGCATATGCATAGAATCTAAGGTGTGCTTTTGATATATATATATCAATTTTTGTGTATATATATGATTGGAGTTGATATAACATTTTGGACCATTTTTACATGTTGTATTAAGTAGGTGTTGTAGGACAACTTGTCCTCTTTTTTTTTTACCTTTACCTTTAGCAGCTTTAATAGTATTGGGACAACTAGAAATAGATGCTATAACACACTTGCATGTGTCATGGTGGTAAAAAAAAACATGGTGCTGAAGTGACAATCTTGTTTTTAAAACCTGTAATGCGGGAGTTCAATCCCTAGTCCGTTGAGACATAACTTTCTATTTAAATACTCCACAAAACTTTTGGAAACGGAGCACACTGAAAAAGAGAGATAGATTATCAAAACAAAATATCGAGACATGATGAATTTTGTAACTTGAGTTAACAATTTTTGATCAAACAAGAATGATTAATTAACCTAAGTAGATACTGCATTCATTATAAATCAAGTTGTGTGCTATGCGATGTTACGTAGTATCAAAGCTAACTACACGACGAAACTAAGCGGCACGCCATGTGAGAAGGTGGAGGCTACCTCTAGAATCATATGGTAGAGTTGTGACGATGACACAATTTTCTTTAAAAATAGGAGAATGTATTATCCATGTAGGAAAAAAAATTACCTTATAATGGAATTCCCGACTTTTGTTTTTGAGGTTGATAAATACACACACATTCCTTAAAATTGCTTTCAATTCATCCAGCAAATTATATGAACATCCTACTTAAGCCCATGAAATTTATACACACCAAAATAGGAAGCATATGCATCGACCTTTTTCATATGGGGCCTTATCTAAGCCCGTTGGCTTACCGGACTGTAAGCCATTATCAGTATTCGGCCCTCTTTTCATGAGCCCACTTGCACAGTCAAGTCGTAAATAAGACACCATAATTACTACTACATTACACCGTGAAGAGAGATGTAAAATGGTAGCAGACCGTTCGAGACGTACTAAGTTTTTGATTTCATGAACGGATTCAATTATTTTGAAAATCATGATTATTTTTTTAAAAAAATGATATTTTTTTCTTACAGAACATGGTGCAAGGGTGATTGGTGCGTAACGTTATTGACATTGACATTCATAGTTCAAGACAAACGTCAGAGATAGTATCGTTATAGGAACGTTAGTTAACTGTGATGTCCTACATGTGTGATGCATAAATAATTTTATAGTGTTATGAAAAAACCCATAAAGTATGATATTGAAAGTAATTAGGGATACTAATAGAATCTCATAAATATATCTTTAACCAAAACCAAGAAGGGAAAACGCGATTTACACATGTACAACGAATAATAGTTTAAACATAGATTTTATATATAAACTATGGTTTTTCCAAACAAAGAATTAGGAAACTTCCATAAATAAAAAACTTTTTAATCTCTTCTAAAAAAATTAATTAAAAAAAAACCTTTTAAATCCTTAGCTTCGTGGCTGCTTAGTTTTCTTCACGCGTCTGATTTTAGTCTTCTTATTTTTTATTTATTTCTTCGAATCCTAATTCTAATTCCACTCGTAAAAAAACCCAAATTCTAGGGTTTGATTGATTATTATCAATCGATTTTCATAGATTTATAGGATTTTGTATGATCGATCTAGTAGTACTATGTATTCCAATTTCAAAGAGCAAGCAATCGAGTATGTCCGACAAGCAGTTCAAGAAGACAACGCAGGGAATTATGCAAAGGCGTTTCCTTTATACATGAACGCTTTGGAGTATTTTAGAACTCATTTGAAGTACGAGAAGAATCCGAAGATCAAAGAGGCGATTACTCAGAAGTTTACCGAGTATCTGCGTCGTGCGGAGGAGATTCGAGTTGTTTTGGATGAGGGAGGTGGTGGTTCTGGACCGGCGTCTAATGGAGATGCAGCTGTGGCGACGAGGCCCAAGTCGAAACCGAAAGGTGGAGATGGGGAGGGAGGTGGAGATGGGGATGATCCAGAAAAGGATAAGCTTAGAGCTGGATTGAACTCAGCTATTATTAGGGAGAAACCTAATGTTAGGTGGAATGATGTTGCTGGATTGGAAAGTGCTAAGCAATCTTTGCAGGAAGCTGTGATTTTGCCTGTTAAATTTCCACAGTTTTTTACAGGTTAGAGGTTACTTCTTTCCTTTTAGTCAATGGTTTTGCTTTTGCCTATATCTTTGTTGATTTTATCTGATTATTAATTGTTTGTTGAATGTTGAATGTGGTGATTTGTATTGTTATATATTGATGTTAAAGTTGGGAACTTTTGGCTGATAAGCTTTGATCATGTGTTAATCATGTTGATTTCTTTGGGCTGCTTGTGACAGTTGATTCGACTATTCAACAAATAATGAAAGGCTTTCTAGACCATAAGTTTTAGTTAAGAACTCTTTTAAGGGTAGAGCGATTGGGTGTCCAATGCTAAACACACGTATCTTTCTTGAAACAGCGTATCCAAATAGACTATCCAACTTTTTGAAAACTGCAGAAACGCCCCAATTCGTATCCGTGCATGTTTCTGGTGTATCTTCAACGTATCAGTATCCCATACGGACTGGATACACAGTATGCCAGGAAACCCACGCATCCATGTATCATAGGTTATACATATAAGAACCATGTACATCACTTTAGCATGCATCAAAGAAATGTTACGGGAGTTTGTTTGGATGTACTTTATGCTTACCATGGAATTATTTTTAGGAATCACCATGTACTTTGTCGTATAATTTATCCTTTGTTTCTCTTAGGTAAAAGAAGGCCATGGAGGGCTTTCCTTTTATATGGTCCACCTGGAACAGGAAAATCGTATCTTGCCAAGGCTGTTGCTACAGAAGCAGATTCAACTTTTTTCAGGTGAGTTTGGTGACCCTGAAACTGACGGGTTATTACGTTTCATGCCACTTACATATTTTTTTCTTTAGTAGTTCGGTAAATCATGCCGGATGTTTTATGTAGGCCTCTTGTTTTCTTAAATTGTTTGTATCTTTCATTATGTTGAAGCTGGTTTTTATCCTTTCAATGCTTGTCAATTTTTTTTATCTTGTTATGTCTTCTTTAGGTGTTGTTGACTGTCGGTTAGCCTAATTTATATCATGGTTTCATTATGAGGGCAGTCATTTTGGTTGGATGTCATTGCTTAGTGATCTCTTAAATATTCAAGGGCGCTCTATGCCTCAGTCCTGTTTTGATCTTTATCATGTGGGTCGTTTTTTAATTTTTCTTATGGTGAAACTCAAAACAGTCTCAGGTTTAGAATATTGAGAATCCTTGAATTTGGCTGAAATTTCCCAAATTTTCGTGCTTCCTTTCTGCTAAGCGATGGTTTATGTATTTTACCACAATAAGACTGGATGCAAATTATCAACTAAAATGGAAAATATGAAAAACCTAGGCCTTAGAAATTCGTAAGTAGGTGGTTATAATTGAGATGGTTGATATTTTGAGTTACCACTCAATTACTGTGTGCAAACATACGGAGAACTTAAATGATGCATTTTCAGAGAAGCTGAACCGCAGTTCTGCTGTCATGTTTAGTATTAGGTGGTTAGAATGGTTTTTTTTTTCAGCATTCTATCTGGATTCCTCTAAAGTAATGTTATGGGATTAGGTATGGTTATTGACGTTTCACTGTTTCGGTTACCTCATGGACCCCTAATTCTTGCCTTGTGCTGGTCAGGTTCCTATATTGTCCTTTTGATAATCCTTTTATGCTTAGCAGAGACGGAATTTCTGTTTGAAAGTTGTGTTCCTGCTTAACTTGTTCCTAGAAAACGTTTCTTGTTTAAAATAGCTCCATGAGTGTGCATACCTTTTTCATCTACATATGTTTTTTCTGGTTGAACTGTTGGTTGGGAATTTATATTATTTTGTTTTTGGCTATTATCTTTTTTGGGAGAAATGCAATTTACCCCCTTCAACTATAGTCTACGCAAAATTTACACCCTAACAATTATTTACTCGATTTACAACCCAGCAAACCATCAATTTACAACCTCAAACTATTATTTACCACCCTAAACTAATATTTTGATCAATTTATAACCTTTGTTTTCATAAGTAGCATTATTTAAATATTGCACCAAGGGTAAAACCGGAAAATTTCCCATCATCTTTCTTATCTTCTTCTTAACTCATTTCTTCCGCCACTACCCTACTCAATTTACTCCCTCATACCTAAAATCATGTCATCTATCCAAATAGAATGCAGATTCATGAGAAATATTTACTGTATGTTTGTAAATGTTCTTTCTTCTTTAAATTTTATTTTTGGAACTGTATATGTTCTTTCTAAGAAAGTTTTTCATACCCTCCAAATAAATAGCAATAGCAGAAACATCAAACTGGTAGTGTTGCCAATCGATCCTCTTAGGGGAACTTTGAACCGTCCTTAAAGGCATAAAATTTTAGCACAATATCTAGATAAATTTACAGTGGCCTTCTTGATGAAGAGACATGAATTCAATCTTATGTAAGAGATTACCACATTTCTTTGCAGCCCGAAACAAGATTTCCTCTATCGCCTTCTCCAAAAAGCTATAAGCGATTTTTTTTATTTATTGAGATGAACAAATTAGCTCTTCAGCTTCTTAAAATCAGTTGAGAAGTTTTGGTATAATTGTGATTTAGGAGGGACCAGGAAGAAGGGGAAAGCAGGGGTGGCGATGGAAAAACTTTGGTAGAGAAGATAAGAAAGATGACATTGAAATGCCAGTTTTACCTTTGGTATAATATTTGAATAATGTTATTTATAAAAACAAAGGGCGTAAATTGATCAAAATATTAGTTTAGGGTGGTAAATCAAACAATTAATAGTTTGAGGTCGTAAATTGTTGGTTTGTTATAGTTTAGGGTTGTAAATCGAGCAAATTATAGTTTAAGGGTGTAAATTTTCCGTAAGGTATAATTTAAGGGGGTAAATTGCAATTCTCCCTATTTTTTTTAGTATTTCTTGTTGGCAAGAACTTAGAAAATGAAGCTGGCAAGTGCCAATTGCTGTTTTTATATAGTGTTTCGTCATCTGATCTTGTATCAAAGTGGATGGGTGAGAGTGAAAAGCTAGTTTCCAACCTTTTCCAAATGGCTCGTGAAAGTGCTCCTTCCATCATTTTTGTTGATGAAATCGATTCCTTATGTGGCCAACGTGGAGAAGGAAACGAGAGTGAAGCCTCTAGACGTATCAAAACTGAGCTCCTTGTGCAAATGCAGGTAGCCATTAAATGTTGAGGTTTTCAGCGGTTTTTACCTCTTAGGAACATTGGTCCTTAGGTTCATTCCTTAATGTACTATTAACCTATAACTCTCCTTTCTCAGGGAGTTGGAAACAATGACGATAAAGTCCTTGTTCTTGCCGCCACAAATACTCCTTATGCTTTGGATCAAGTAAGTACATTAGAATCAACATACTAGCATATCATCTATAAGGTTTGGCATGTGTACAAATTTTTGGTTAATGTTTGTAATATTCATTACTCAGGCAATTAGGAGGCGTTTTGACAAGCGTATATACATCCCTCTACCAGATGTGAAAGCACGACAACACATGTTCAAGGTAGGCAGCCACTCGTGATGCGAACATGAGAATATCAGCGTCTTCTCGTGGTGTCTGACCAGCTGTGTTTGCCTTGGTTTCTCTTGTAGGTTCATTTAGGGGATACTCCTCATAACTTGACGGAGACCGACTTTGAAGAGTTAGCTCGTAAAACAGAAGGTTTCTCTGGGTCCGACATTTCTGTTTGTGTAAGTTAGAAAACTCGATTAATGTAAAATCTGAGTGCTGTAGGTTAAGAAATCTGTGTATTGATAACCATACTTTGGTTCGATAGGTTAAAGACGTGCTGTTTGAGCCTGTACGAAAGACACAAGACGCAATGCACTTCATAAAGATGCCTGATGGCACGTGGATGCCGTGTGGGCCAAGGCAACGTGGCGCTGTCCAGATAACCATGCAGGAGCTTGCTGCCCAAGGACTTGCTGCTAATGTAAGGCATCATCAACCTTCTATACAAATTAAGCTTATTTTCGAGCTTTTGAAAGTCGATTCGAATTTCAAAAGCGTGTGCCGTATCCGAATGCGTCGGATACTTTGAAAATCTACATGGGGGCAAAATTGTAATTTTCAAAAGCTAGATACGACATTCGGATATCCATAGCTCAGATACGTGACATAAAGAACCATGTTGAAAATCGAGTGTAAACCGTGATATAATGAATGAAAAACTGTTCAAATGGCGAAGAACTACCATAAATGAAGAACCACTGAAAACTGTTTATTTACGCATATGCCCTCTATACCGGTATCCTATGTTTTTAAAAAATCTCACACCAACGTATCTTGTATCTGCGTATACTTGACAGATTGTACCGCCCCCGATTTCGAAAGTAGATTTCCATAAAGTACTAGCAAGGCAGCGTCCAACAGTAAGCAAATCAGATCTTGAGGTGCATGAGAGATTCACCAAGGAGTTTGGAGAAGAAGGTTGATGATGAAGACATATATATATATATCCTTTGGACATCAAAATGTCAAAATAGTGTATCTATTTGATTTGTATTCCTGGATATACCGGTGTCTTGTTCTGGGGGCGAAGTGGACAATTCATACCTGTGAGATGATTTGGTTGTAATTAAATTATCAAAATGTTTAGAGATAACTCTTTGTAATTCTGGCACCAGATGCTGTATTTGATTTTTGCATTTTACATTTGGAAAAAGGGGCTTCATCTACTCGTCGTCCTGCACCTACCGTGCACCACACTCTTTTCATAATCGACCCTGTGGAATGGAACTACCGTACACCACACTATTTACATAATCGACCCTGTGGAAGTTGAATTCACAACCCATTCAACTTCCTGCACTATCGAATTAGAATCGACTCTAATTCGACCCCAAGAAAGTCGAATGTTGCTTTATATATTTGACTTTCACAAGATTGATTTTATTGTGATGTTGACTTTCACAGCGTTGATTACATATAATGTAGTACACGGTAGGTCGGATATGATACAAATAAATGCTACTTTTGAAAATCCAAATGATTTTTTTCTTTTTTAAGTTGTTGCAATTTTTTTTTTCACTATTTGAGGTGGTGAAAGCAATATCACCAATTAAGTTGGTGCAGATTTTTTTTCACAACTAAATCATAAAGGGGTGATTTAGTATCAAAACGGTGCAATTAAACTTTAATATGAACTGATTAATTGTTGGGGTCACTTTCAAGATAAGATGTATGAAAAAGTAGGTTAACTATAAGGTGAGTGCTCTAATGATAATAACAATGGGTGGTCAAACATATATATATATATATATGCATGTGTGTGTTTGACACGGCAATGTTCATAAGGCCCACTTAGACATATGGTTAATTATTCAAGACCACTATACAATAAAGCAAAGAAGAGAGAGACTTGCACGGATATAATAATGTTACGGACACAACCGTGGTGTCATAACGGTTGCCACAAGATGCATCTACATCATTGATCATGATGAACGTAATAATGATCAATGAATCTATATTAGAAATTATCGGTATAGATACACGTTGTGACACTCGTTGTGGTACAACGGTTGTACCTGTATCACTACTCTGCATGGATAAGTTGTGAGAATCTTATAATTGAACACCCATTTTATTGTAGGGTAGTGTGGGAACTACCTTATCCTTTCTTTGGTTACGATACACATATACATCATTGATTATGATAAGAATCATATCAAGAGTTGTTGAAGTGTTTGAGATGTTAAATATCTACGTATACGTAAGCTTAAGTTTTTTGGAGAGACGATCATTCAACGTGATACCAGAGTAGGATGTCATTAGATCAAACCTCTCTGTCAATACTGTCTTATCATTATATAGTTTTAAGTTTTGGATTTCTTTGTTGGCCTTAGTGTCATGTTGACCCAGAGTTGTTATAAGTTCACACTTGAGGAGGCTCATTATATTATATTGTTTCAAGTGTTGGATCTCTTTGTTGGCCTTATAGTGTCAAGTTGACCCAACTTGTTATTGGTACACACTAGAGGACGGGTGTTGAAGTTCTTAAGATGTTAATTATCTACCTCTACCATCTTAGGCTATTTGGGAGAATGGTAAATCAATAAGGGTTATGCTATTGCCACAACCATTCATCCACAATAAATGATACATCTTGTTTCTACAACATAGGTTATGATGGGTCTACATCATGATCAATAGGTCATACACGATGATCAATGATGTAAAAACATGTTGACCTAGACTTGTTATATGTTCACACTTGAGGATGTGTCAACTTAAGCTTTTGGAAAATATGATAATTCAACAGGGGTAATGCTATTGTCATAACCATTCATCAACAACGAATGATGCAACTTGTTTCTACATCATGGATTATGAATGTATATATCATGATCAATAAGTTTTACACGATGATCAATGGTGTAAAAACATGTTGTGTGTCATATTGACTCAAGCTTGTCATAGGTCCACACTCGATGATGCGTCAACCTAACCTTTTGGAAGAGATGCTAATTCAACAAGGGTAATGCTACTGTTACAACCACAATGAATGACACAACCTATTTCCACATCATGGATTATGACATGTGTACTCATGATCAATGGGTCATGAACGCTAATCACTGATGTAAAGATATATTGTGTTACTCATTGTAATGATTCATTGTGCCAGTAACATTACCATTGATATGTATGAATGAATAGATCCTACATTATACGTAACCATTGGTGTAAATATGTTTTGTGTCGACTGTTATGAATGAGCGATTGATCCATATTGTGTCGACTGTTATGAATATATGTAGTGTCAATAACACTCCTTTTTTTTGAAACGATCATTTTATCGATATGTAGAGAGTGGAAATCCACAAATTACAAACTCAAGAGCTAAAAAGGAAAAAACATTTTTAAACAGTATCTAAATTCCAAGCTAGTCTCAGATTGCGAACGCGAGACTCCGACTTCGAGAGCATCACATGTAAGGGGGGGATGAGTTTCAGTAGTTCTATGATGAATTGAGTTTCTCCAGAACCAAATGTTGTAAAGCAAATCTCTGAATTGATAGGCCCATTTCTTGTGATAGCCACGGGTCATTAAAGAATTTCAAATCCATGTTTGGGGGTTTGTTGAAGAGAAAAACTCGTTCCACTGTTGTCTAGGTATCAGGGATCTCCAAATCTTTTGTGAGAATCTGCAGTCCCTAAGAGCATGAAGACATGTTTCATCGTCAGAATTGCAGAGTTTACACCTTGCCGTAGGGGAGACATGTCTTCTGAAAAGGAGGGACATGGTGGGCAGGGCATTATGTGCAGCTTGCCAAGTCAAGAAGTTCAAACGAGCAGGGCCTTTGAATTGCCATAATTTCTCCCAAAAGTGATTTGCCGGATCATTAGTTGATGGAGTAAGGAAAGAGTAACCATCAACTACAGAATATTTATTATTAGTTGAGTTTTTCCTGATAATAGTATCACCTGTCACTCCAAACCCATCCTTTAGAGCTGAAGCCACAAGACATATGCTCTTCCAGACAGGGGGCTGGTTGGTTTAGGAGGCTCAAAAGGACTCCCATATTTCTGGATCAGGACTCTCACCCATAAAGACTGGTCATCAGTAAGTGTTTGCCAAACCAGCTTTCCAAGAAGAGCAAGATTCATATTATTCAGATTTTTGAAACCCAAGCCTCCACAAATTTTTGGCTGACAAAGAACATCCCATGATAAAGTGTGTAGCTTGCGTGCTCCATCCTCTTCACCCCAGAAAAATCGTCTACAAATTTTTTCCATTTCTTCCAGACAAGATTTAGGGAGTTTGAGGGACTGCATGGCATAAAAGGGGTGGGTACCAAGGGAGCTTTTAATAAGAATCATCCTACCTGCTCTGGAAAGACTTTTGGTCTTCCAGTTTGCCAATTTTTTATGCATCTTGTCCACTATAAAGTTAAAGCTATTCCTGGTAACTCGAGAGTGGAGGAGTGGCATACCCAGATAGAGGCCCAGATTATCTGTATGCTGCATACCAAGCTGCTGCTGAATTTGAATTTTAGTAAGAGGGGTGGTGTTCTTGGAGGTATGAAATTTGGATTAGTACTCAAACGCTGTCCAGAAAAATCACAAAAATCATCCAAGACCTGTTTGATGACCACAGCTTGTTCCACAGAGGCTTTCCCAAAGAGAACCAAGTCGTCTGCAAAGAAAACATGGGAGAGGGGTGGGGAGTACCTGCTAACTTAAATCGGTTTCCAATCTCCAGCATTAACCGATCTTTCAATTTGTTGGCTAAGATATTCCATACACAAATCAAACAAATAAGGAGCCAAGGGGTCTCCTTGTCTGAGTCCCCTTTCAGGTTGAATGGGGCTCAAAGCATTTCCATTCCACAACACCCTGAGCCTGGACGTTCGAAGCGTGAACATAATTAGATCCACCATTTTCTGAGAGAAGCCAACCTCAGTTAAGATCTTCTTCAAAAACTACCAGTCAACTCTGTCGTACGCTTTCTCCAGGTCAATTTTTAGCATCATGTCTTCTTTCTTACCGGTTTTTTTCTTGAAATAATGAATCACCTCTTGAGCAATGATGATATTGCCGGTGCTGCCTCTTCCTGGTATAAAGGCTGATTGCGAATGGCTGATAAGTTTTCCAATTACCAGTTGCAACCGATTGGCTATCACCTTTGAAATGACCTTTACACAAACATTAGTCATAGCAATAGGCCTAAACTGGGAGACCTTTTCAGGGGGGTTGATTTTGGGGATCAAGGATATAATTGTCTCATTAAGTCTAGCATCAAATTTTCCTTCTTCAAAGGCATTAACAACAAAAGGAATAATTGTCTTACAGATTATGGGCCAACACTTTTTGTAGAAGTCAGCGGGGATGCCATCCGGACCTGGAGCTTTAAAGTCGCCCATATCAAATAAAGCATCTTCAATATCTTGTTCGCAGACTCTTCTGTACAGTAGAGTAACATCAGAGTCATCCAGTTTAGGCAGATGAAGATTCGGTCAAGGGTCAGCATTAGAAGATTCAGATTTATAAAGCAGAGCATAAAAATTCCGCACCATTTCTTCCAGCTGAGCTGTGTCATAAATCCAATCACCTTGGTCATTTTTGAGGCAATTTATGGTTTTCCTCTGTTTCTTTCTAATTGCAGTAAGGTGGTAGAAGTGAGAGTTTGTTTCACCTTCATCGAACCACTTTAGTTGCGATCTCTGATGCCAATAAATCTCCTACTGAATCAGAATATCATCAAGGTCCTTATTAAGCTGGTTATGGAGTTGGGACAAAAAGTGAGAGGATGCAGTCTCCAGACTACGTTCCACCCCTTGCATTCTAGTCAGGCAGCTCCTTTTTCTATGAAATATATTACCGAAGACTTGCTTGTTCCAGATAGTCGCTGATTTAGCAAATTTTCGGACCATATCAAACAAGTTGAGTTTGTCATCCCATGTGTCTGCAACAAAGTCTTCAAACTTGTTGTGTTCCATCCAAGTCCTTTGGAAAAAGAAGGACTGAGTACTTCTTTTTTTCAAAATCTCTAAATTGGTACTAAGAAGGATAGGGTTACGGTCTGAGTGTTCCCTAGGTAGATGTGTAATGTGGGCATACTCAAATTTCTCCATCCAAGCAGTGTTACCCCAGCCCTGATCCAATCTTTTCTGAATCCGTTGATTTCCATGAAAGGATCCGACCTAGGTGAATCTAGGCCCCTGAAATGGAATTTCCAAGAGCTCACAAAATTGTAGCATATACCAAAGCTTCTCTCTATTGTAGCCTCCAACACTTCTTCCCCTCTGTTTATCTTGTTGAAAAAGAACTTGGTTAAAGTCCCCCAGTAAACACCAGGGCCTCGAGAACACAGTGTGAAGCCGGCAAAGGTAATCTAGAAATTCATTTATGGCACTGGGAATCGGGGATGCGTATAACAGAGTTAGGATCCAATCAATCTCATTATCCTTTAACATGGCCATAGATAGAGATTGATTTGAGTACGAGATATATTGTATAGGAGTATTTTCATTTACCCAGAAGCACCACAGACCGCCTGCAAAACCTCTGGCTTCCACTACAAACAGATCTGTGAAATAGGTTTTGTTTAGGATCACTTCGGCTCTAATGCTTGAACACCTAGTTTCCATCAAATATAGAACATCAGGTTTGTGGTCCTGAAGAATAGATTTTAAATGTCGGAAGAAGCCACTGGACTTGGCTCCTCTGCAATTCCAAGATAAAATCTTCATAAAATTATGTAGGGGAATGGGAATTTACCACCTCCACCTCATAAAGAGGATTCAGACCTAGGCTGGTCATTGCATCATCATCACTGCTGTGAAAAATTGTATCAGGGGGGATGGTCTTACCAGAAAGTTCTTGTAGTTGGGACGCAGTTGGAACAGCCCTGTTAAGAATTCTGATTTGGCCATGCTGAACGGAGGTAGCAGCTCCCTGATTGGTATCAATCGAAAGGTCAGAGAGAGCCGATCTTGTTGTGTTCTTTTGTTAGAAGTGGCCTATCATTTCATGTGTTGCCCTTGGATTCCTAATTCAGACCTCTGATCTTTAGCTTTCCCCGCATCAGAGCTCTTTTGGGACGATCTGTTTCCTCCTTTAGAAGACTTTGATCCTTGATTGCTGGTCTTACTCCATTCAAAAAGTTGTTTTTCTTTGTCATTAGGGCGATGGGAAGACGGTTTGTGAATTTCTCTAGTCATTGCGCTACCTCCATGTGATTCTACTTGCATCACAGAATCTCTCAAGTCCTTGACTACATTAGAAAAACTAACTGTTTCTGCTGCTTCATCCATAAGAACTTCAAACCGTGATCCAGAAGCTGGTACTTCTTTAGTAATAATCATTAGTGAGTTGTCAGCCTGCTGTTGATGCTCAACATTTTCTACTTGTATGGGTTCTTTTTCTGCTTCTTTCGGATTTTCAGTGCCTTGAGAAGTTTGCCCGACTTTGCCTTTTCCGGAGGTCCAGTTTCTCCTTCTAGCCGCAATCATCCAAGGGCCATAAGGATTATCTGGTGTATGTCCTTGTGGTTTTTTTGGTTGACTCTCTGCTGCAATTCGAGCTAGACATGTCTCTGTGCTGTGTCCAAACTTTCCACAGCTATAGCAAATTTGTTGTAATCCCTCATATTCTATCCTGAACCTTCTTCCATTGATAACCACCGAGGATTTCAATCTCTTCTCAAGATTCACCTCCACACAAATTCTCACAAATCTTCCTCTTTCGTTGAAGGCAGTTTTGAGATCAACTCGGATTGGTTTGCCCAACAGGCTTCCCAACTTCATCAGAAGATAGTCTTTGAAGATTTCGATTGGCAGGCTTGTAAAACGAACCCACGCAAGGGTAGTTGTTGGTCCTTTGAAAAGGCTTTGGTTAAATTTAGAGGGGGGAGGGGGTGAATAAACTTAACACTTAAAACTTTTGGAGTTAACAAACTTAGCAACTTGACAACTTTGGCGATACTTGATAGTCGGTGACACTCGAGTCTCTGGCATTTATTAAGTTAATCGAATTTGTGCAAATGAAATATATCAAAATTACGCCTTATTACTTGTTGTTAAATATGATACCAAGTATTAGATACTCAGTAGTGTATGTGTGTGAATTCAGTTGCTAGATTCAGTAGATTGATGTGTTAGATAAACTAAGTGCAGAAAGTAAGTAGGTAGATTTTATAGTGGTTCCAGGTGGTGTATTCCTGTCAATCCACTCTTCTCCTGTGATGTTGGAGGTAATTCACTAGAGATCTTTGATGTAGCTGTTACAAAAATCCCTAAGTTGTTTGTCCTTCACCAATAACTATGGCTTCACAAACTGAACACTTGGAACAGGTAGGATTGCTGCTCCAAAGTCTTCCACTGGTCCTTGAAGGGTAGGATTGCCTCTTCACCAGCTCCACCACAACCAACAGTCTTTCACACCCAAAGATGCTTCACTGTCTTCACTAAATTTCTTGTAAAAGAAAGATTGAATCGAGTAAGCGATTCAGCTTTCAGCAGCTTGATCAGGATGATATGATCAGCATCTTGATGTCTTCAAGTATGTAAACTTGATGCAGCTTGAATGCAGATTACACTTGAAGATTTTCTCTAGATCAGTAGATTAAAGCTCAGTAGGGTCAGCAGGGTGTTTTTCTTGATTTAATTCTGATTGCTTGAGAACTCTTTTGACTGCACCTAAATGACTATCTTTCGGTTTTGATTGAAATCTTGCACAAACACCAACAACAAAGGATATATCAGTCTTTGGCGATAAGTGTACACACATGATCGCCTATCATCATTCTGTATAGGGTCTGATCAACATCTTTGCCTTCTTTGTCTTCATCCAATCTGATGTTTGTACTCATAGGAGTTGATATCTTGGAGCTGTTTTCCATACCAAATTTCTTCAGTAACTCCTTGGTATACTTGGTTTGATGAATGAAGATTCCATCTTTCATCTGTTTGACTTGCAATCCCAAAAAGTAATTCATTTCTCCAATCATACTCATTTGGAATTTACTCTTCATTAGATTTGCAAACTTCTCACATAGCAATTCATTTTCAGAACCAAAAATTATGTCATCAACATAAATTTGTACCAGTAGGGTGCTGTTTCCTTCATTGATTCTGAAAATAGTCTTATCAATGGTGCCTTTTGTAAAATCATTGTCCACCAAGAATTGAGATAGAGTCTCATACCATGCTCTTGGTGCTTGTTTCAAGCCATAAAGTGCTTTGTTGAGTCTGTACACTTTATCTTCTTGATCTTTAACTTCAAATCCAGGAGGTTGCTGAACATAGACCTCCTCTTCCAGAATGCCATTCAAAAATGCACTCTTAACATCCATCTGATATACTTTAAAGTTTTTATAAGCAGCATGTGCCAGGAATAATCTGATAGCTTCCAATCTTGCAACATGAGCATATGTCTCATCAAAATCTATTCATTCTGCTTGAGAATATCCCTTTGCTACTAGTCTGGCCTTATTCCTCACAATGGTACCAGATTCATCAAGTTTGTTTCCGTATACCCATTTTGTACCAATTATATTTGCATGATTAGGCATTTCCACTAGTGTCCAAACTTGATTTCTTTCAAATTCATTCAATTCTTCTTGCATAGCAATTATCCAATCTGGATCTGAAATTGCTTCTTCAACAACTTTAGGTTCCATTTGAGATAGAAAACAAGTAAACATTGCTTTTAATTGTCTTCTAGTCCTAACACCTTGCTGTATATTGCCAATGACTTGTTCAGTAGGGTGATCCCTTAACCATTGTGGATTTTGGTTAGATTGATTCTCAGGAACCTCATCTTCAGTAGGGTCTGCAGTTTCTTCAATGTGAGGGGTTCACGGATCCTTGAACGACCTCGGTTGTTGCATCGATGAGTGTTACCAAGCAGGTGTTCAAGAGAGGCGAATCGAAACCTTTAAGTCATTAAATCTTTCCAAAACTTCAACACATTCTGTATCAGTGACTTGTTGATTATCAGCAGGTTCTGAAGCTTCATCTTCCATTCCAGTGAACTTAGGTTCATCAAATACAACATGTATTGTTTCTTCATGTTTCAGTGTCCTTTTATTCAGTAACCTGAATGCCTTACTGACTGAAGAATATCCCAAGAAAATTCCTTCATCTGATTTTGGTTGGAATGTCTTTAATTGTTCCTTATGATTCAAGATAAAACATTTGCTTCCAAATGGATGGAAATATGATATATTTGGTTTTCTTCCATTTCAAATCTCATAAGGTGTCTTCAGTAGCTTCTTGTTCATTGATGTTCTGTTTTGTGTATAGCATGCTGTATTGACTGCTTCAGCCCAATATCTTTCAGGTAGCAATGCTTCACAAATCATGGTTCTTCCTGCTTCTTTTAGAGTTCTATTTCTTCTTTCAGCAACCCCATTTTGCTGAGGTGTACTAGCAGCAGCAAGTTGATGTAGTGCACCATTCTGTTCACAATATTCTCTTATAACTTTATTGAGAAATTCAGTACCCTTGTCTGATCTGATCTTTACTACTCTCAAACTTTTCTCATTTTGCAACCTCTTCAAAAGTTCAGTCATCTTTTGAAGTGTTTCACTTTTCTTATTCATAAATATTACCCAAGTGTACCTTCAATAATCATCCACAACCACTAAGGTGTATTTCTTTCCTGTTACACTTGTTGGTGTTACTGGTCCAAATAGATCCATGTGCATCAGCTCCAAAACTCTTTTAGTTGATTGTTTAGTCTTTGACTTGAAGCTTGACTTTGTCTGTTTACCTTGCTGACATGCATCACATATAGCATCCTTCTTGAATGTGATCTCAGGTAAACCAATCACCAGTTTCTTTTTCACTAACTGATTGATATCATCAAAGTTTAGATGATTCAACTTCTTATGCCATAACCAATTAAGTTCTAACTTGGTATGCACAATCAGGCATGTTTCTGCAACAGCAGTAGACCAATTCACAACATACATGTTTTGTTGTCTTTTTCCAACCAACACAACTTGATCACCTCTTTCACTAATGTCAAAAGTGACCTTGTATCCCATGTCATAGAATTGTCCAGTGCTTAGTAGGTTATAGTCCAGTCCTTCTACATATGCAACATTCCTGATTGTTAATCCATTTCTCACAAGTGTGCCATATCCTCTTGTGTATCCAGGTGTATTTTTGTTGCCAAAATTCACTCTTGGACCATCATTTGCCACAAAATTTGACAAACAGTGCTTATTCTTTGTCATATGTCTGGAACATCCACTGTCAAAGTATCAGACACCCTACAAAACAAAGTTAATGCATTTTAGGTACCCAAACCTGTTTGGGTCCATAATGGTCAATAGTAAGCATGACCCTTGGCAAGTTTCCATAAGGTCTTCTTTGAAAGGTATCATACTTTGGTTCATACATGTATTCTACACATCCATAAGGTCTAACAATTGGTTGTGTAGGATTCACATATGTTTTCTGGCCTTTTGGAATATAATGTTGTTTAAAGTGATTTCTTTTATTAGAAGCACTAGGATAACCATAGCTTTCTTTGTCTGTTAGGGAATGACCTGTAATATGGAGTCATTGAGGTCCTCTTTGAGGCCTTGTATAAGTCCTCTGCTGAGCCCTCTGCTGATTCCATTGCTTAGGTTTTACCCTAGCAGCATGGTTATTTCTGTTGTTTCTAGCATTAGGTGTAGGAATATTCCAATCATCATCAGTAGGGAACAATCTAACTTTCCCCCTGAGATAAGTATCCCTTGAATGATTTGCATTTTTGGGTTTATGATTCTTATCCTTGGAATATTTCTGGTTTTTCCCTTTTTGTGGTCCAACAGACTTGGTAGCAGGTCTGCTATCAGTAGGTCTAGAAGGCACATCAGTCCTATTTTTAGATTTATTCTTTTTATTAGGAGTTGTCGACTTCTTTGACTTCTGATTTTGCTTCCTTGAAGCTTTCTCAGTAGGCTTTACTGTCTCAGCAACACTTTTGGGAGTTGGATCTTGTGCAGGCACAAACTTAGGATCGATTCTGGTACTAGGTTCAGTGACCTTACTGGATCCACTCTTATTGGATTGTTGAGTTCAAAACCCAAGCCCTGTTCTATCACCATAAGGCTTTCCAGATTTGAATGCAGTGGAGGAACAAGATGGTTCAAACATACTCAAGCGACTCATGAAGGTTGTGAGGCTTATCTTGATTCTGTCGACTTCTTTTCCTTTTCTTTGAGAATTCTTAATTCAACATTTAATCTTTCAACTTCGATTGAAGTGCTTTTTTTCACCTTCACAATCTCATAACCAGATTGTATTATTCTCGATTGATTAATGATGGCATCCAAAGTTTCTTCATTGTCGAATTTTTAGGATTTGAACCACAGGTTGATTCACAATCACTTCCAAAGATGAGTGTTTATTGATCTGAGATTGTATACCTCCTCCTCTGTTTCATCCATGTTAGCCATTAAAGCATAATCTTCCATCTCAAGGCAACAAGTGCAGTATCATGATTCATTTCCCCTTTTCGATTCTACTTCATATCTGATTCATCTTTCGACAACCATAGCCTTCTTGCCATGTCTTCTTTGTTGACTTTTGGTCTTGATAGAGTGCAGACGAAATCAGTCCGAAATGTCCAGGCTTCTTGCAATTAAAGCAAAGATAATCGAGTTCATTTTTCTATTTTAATTCGAGGACAATCGGAGTTTGAAGTGTCACGGCTTCTGCAATGATAGCACAAGTAATCATTATCTTTCTTTGATTCATCCTTCTTCTTTTCACTAAATTTCTTTGTGAATTCCTTGGAGAACCCTTTCCATTTTTCATCATCTTGATTTTCTTGCTCAGTAGGGCAATCTGCTCTTGCATCTCATCCAGTAGATCATCTTGAGCTCCACGATGTCTCTTCTTGATGTGAAGCGACCAATGCAGATGGTCTTTGGCTCTTCTTTTTCGGGCCAGCACAAGCTTTTTGCTAAATTCATAGGCCTTAAGATCGAAAGCAGTTTGAAGGTGTCTTCTTCATGCAAACTCCTCATTTCTTCTATGGCGATCACCTTCATCTCCCAAACTTCTTTGCGGAGTAATGCTTCCAAGATTTTTGAGTTGATTTCTTCCTGTGAGTACTTCACACTCAGTAGGGTGAGTTCATCCATGATTGCATTGAATCTTGATTCCATTTGTTCAATGGTTTCATTTGGTTTTATCTTGAACTCCTGGAACTTCTTCTTTGCCACACTGATCTTGTTCTTTTTGATTGCATCAGTGCCTTCACAGATTAATTGCAACTTATCCCAAAGTTCCTTTGCAGTCTTGCAATCTTTCACCTTCATATACATATTGCTATCCAAAGTTTTGTATATGATGTCAATAGCAATATTGTTGAGATTTGCTCTTTTCTATCTTGATGATCCATTCCCTTTTGGTTTTGGAATGTCTTGTGTCTCATCTCCCATTATTCATGACTTGGTAATTTCGGTGGTCCATCGTCAACACATCCATCATTTCATCATGTGTTGCGGCTAGATAAGCTTTGCATAAGACGTTTATACTCATCAAAATGATCTAAAGAACACATCAACATTGTTCTAGCATCTTTGGTTGTTATCCATGATGCAAAGCTTTGAAAATCGAGAACTTGAAAAGTTTTCAAAGTATTTTCACAAGCACAACAAGTAGGATTACTTGAACAAAAGCACTGCTCTGATACCAATTGTTGGTCCCTTGAAAAGGCTTTGGTTAAGTTTAGAGGGGGGTGAATAAACTTAACATTTAAAACTTTTGGAGTTAACAAACTCAGCAACTTCAGCAGCCTGCTGATACTTCAATAGTCTGCTGACACTCAGTAGTCTGCTGACTGTTAAGTTAACTGAATTTGTGCAGCGTAAATATATCAAAATTAAGCCTTATTACTTGTTGTTAAATATGATACCAAGTATTAGATACTCAGTAGTGTATGTGTGTGAATTCAGTTGCTAGATTCAGTAGATTGATGTGTTAGATAAACTAAGTGCAGAATATAAATGCAGAAAGTAAGTAGGTAGATTTTATAGTGGTTCCAGGTGGTGTAATCCTGTCAGTCCACTCTTCTGCTGTGATGTTGGAGGTAATTCACTAGAGATCTTTGATGTAGCTGTTACAAAAATCCCTAAGTTGTTTGTCCTTCACCAATAACTATGGCTTCACAAACTGAACACTTGGAACATGTAGGATTGTTGTTCCAAAGTCTTCCACTGGTCCTTGAAGGGTAGGATTGCCTCTTCACCAGCTCCACCACAACCAATAGTCTTTCACACCCAAAGATGCTTCACTGTCTTCATTAGATTTCTTGTAAAAGAAAGATTGAATCAAGTAAGTGATTCAGCTTTCAGCAGCTTGATCAGAATGATATGATCAGCAGCTTGATGTCTTCAAGTGTGTAAACTTGATGCAGCTTGAATGCAGATTACACTTGAAGATTTTCTCTCGGATCGATGAGATTAAAGCTCGGTAGGTCGGCGGGGTGTTTTTCTTGATTTAATTCTGATTGCTCAAGACAGATCCTTAATTTTTTATCAATGCTCATCACTTGTATCTGAATTAGGAGTCCTCTAATTATAGGGGGAGTCCTTGTGACTTATGTTTGAAATTCAAACATAGCCGTTTCAGATTTGTCCCATTTGACATGTTTTACATCCTTCATTCATAAGATCGACACGGTCGGATCGCTTTTGATGATCTCTGATCATCTACCCTTTGACTTGTAACCATTGGATAAAGGTCTGAATCATCCCAACGTCCCTTTTACCCTAACCATTGATTTGTTTGATAAATCAGAGGTTGTTAGCTGTCCCATTCTTTGTAATCTTCCAATGTAGCTTTTGATTAAATCGAAATATGTGTCAAAGAGTTTCACGAGAACATAAGCCTCTTTGATATACACATCGAAAGTGATCCTTATTTTCTTTGTGTTTAAAAACACTTCAGCTAACTGTCTTTTATCTAACTTTTATTTATGAAGTTAGATTACACCTTTTTGTATATAACTAAGTTTCAATCATCACTTAACTTGTGGAACTTAGACCTTGTACATAAGGTATATGTAATCGATTTAGGTCATCATGAGATTTCCCTAAATTCGATTCCATATCCTTGACTTTAATTACTAAGTTTGATCCCTTAGCCTTCATTAAGCGAGTTTGAGCCCTCACCTTGGTCTTGGCGAGGTTCACGACAAGTCTCACGACTCGGCTACCCTCTTGATACAGATCAGTGATACCTTATGTAAGTCGGTGACCTTTCTGATGCTTGTTTGATCAAACCTATACAAAATCAAACTCTAATAAACTTATACATTTGATCTAGACATCTTTTTGCCTTTGCTCTATAACAGCTAGTCTGGCACTCATCACTAAAACTTAAAAATAAGTCCAACAGTAGTAGCAATGGTCTCTTTCTCCGGCTGAAAGAACGGTTTCCATTTTTGAACAGCAAGATAGTGTCCCATTATCACCCACGGGCCATTTTCTAAGGCAGTTTCGTAATCCTTCTTTCTTGTGAATCGAACCACATAGAATCCGTGTTCTAGGTCCGTAATCTCAATTCGCCCCTGATGTTTCCAAAGTTCCGAAAGCCGTTTACACAAAAATCGGTATGTTATGTGTTTTCCCAAAAGCTTGATTATGAGAGCCTTTCTATAAGGTTTCCATAGCTCTCTGCATTCTTCCAATGGAAGGATCATGGCGTCCTCATCTGTTTCAGGACCAATAAAGCTCTCAATCACATTTGTATACTCTATCTCTTCGTCTTCATCATCGCCGATGTAGATTGCCGAGTCTGCATATCTACCTTTAACAATGTCAACACCACCTGTACGTTGCCAAACCGAAGAGGAAGGTTGACGGCTGGCTTCTTTCTGTCGTTCCACGCTCCTCTGGAGAAGATCGGTCTCCTCTTGACTTCGTTCCACAGAAGAGGGATGAGCGGCCATCACGAAATTGGATATGGCGGGGAGGCGGCAGGAGACCCCCCCCTTTTATTTTAATCTTTCTATTTCATCGTGACACTACAATGAGCGATTGATCCATTTTAAACACATTTAGTGACACCATATCATTCTAAAAGAATTAATTTATTACCTTAATGGTTAGCACTCAAGTATACTAGACACGAGTCTTGGTTTCGAATCTTGCAAACTACAATATCATTCTAAAAGTGATTTTAGACCATATAATCTACTTTCTAAACATCCAAATATTTAACGAGGCGTCCGTAAATAAATTATACTATAATTTATAAACGACTTTAAAATGGTCAATTATATGTGTGATACCACAATAGTATGTTTGATAAGAGTTAATTAAAGAATTCCTAGTAAAAACGGTTAATTACAACCGGCGAGAGAAATTTATCTTATAATATAATGAAGTAAACATGGGATAAATATCATAATTAATAAGGTTATCATATCAAGCATCATCTTCTATGTCAAAATCAAGAAATCTGTATAAATATGACCTTAAAAAATTTGTGCACATGACATAGACTTATAGAATACAAGTACTATTGCAGCTTTTTGGCAACTATATTTAAATAAGTAAATAAGGTACATGCAATATATTATTTTTGGGGGTCAAAATAGGAAGAAAGTTTGATACCATTATATAGTACTTGTACATTTTCTGGCCTAAAATGGGTAATTACATCAACTTGGTTAGACAGAGACCTGTCAATGAACTCAACTATTGCTTTTCATCCCATTATCATACAACTTTGTCATGATGATGCATCATTTTGCAAATTACATAAGAATAATAATATGTGCACTGCACTCTTGTGTAGTGCACAAACCACTACACAAGTGGTAGACATAGATTAAAATGATGAATTATTTTTTATGATGAGTCCCAACAGAATATGTGGTGTAAATTATGTTGTGTAAGATGTTGTGGTTGAAAGTGTAGTAGATGTATCATCACTGATTACATAATCACATCAAAAAAACCTTTTAGAAAATCGATTTTTAAGTCAAAAAATCGATATTGAAAAGGATGATTATCACAATCGATATTCGAAAAGTCAATTTTTAATTGACTTAAAAATCGACTTTCTAGAAAACATTATGGTGTGGTGCAAATGTAGTGTAATGTATCGGTAGAAGCGCGATCGATGCAAATAAATGACCCAAATCATATATATCGGAAAATGATGAACATATTTGTAAGACAAGTGTCATACAACAATTGAACTTACAATCTTTTATACTATTGATAATGATGTAAAATCCATTAATTAATACGAAAACGTGTTACCACAATCAATCGTGTGTTATCAATTATTATGTCATATATAATTGTTATAGCCGTAACATTTTTTTTGTTTTTTTATAGAGAAATTATGAAATAAGCATAAAGTTATTGTCACTATCTTGTGGTCCCTAAGAAAATTTCAACCATATACTTTAAAATAAGATAAGCATATTAATCCCATTTTTTTCAACAAAGGTTCATCTCCAAGAATGGTTGTCAGATTTGGATTGGGAGAGATAATGTAACTGTTTACACAAACAATATGATAGTGATGTGGGTAGATAATATTAATTGGAAAAATTAATTATTTCAATCACTCTATCTTAACTCTCTTAATTTAAATCTTATCATATGTTCACACTAAAAGTTTACATGTAATTAAACTACTGCTTAATTAATAAATAATACTAAAACAGAACAGGCGCTGAAACGGGACCAAACAGATATAAAGCGCGTTCAAGAAAAAAAAAAAAAAAAACAAATATAAAGCAGCGTTGCCAATTGTTGGGTTTTATTTTTTTAATTTTCTGGATGGTAAAAGTTTTTATTATTATTTTTAAAATTTTTATTTTATTGATTGTAAAAGTGTTTTTTTTTAAATAACCACCGCAATCGTTGACCATTGAGATATATCGACCAGCGCGATCGTTGTGCCCCGTCGATTTACCACCGCCCTAATGCATTGACCACCGTCACGATCATTGATCACCGAGCAGATTGACCACCGCGATGACGCGTGACCAGCTGTGATGCATTGACCATCGGGATAAATTGACCACCGCGATTCATTGACCATTGGGATGGATTGACCACCGCGATCATTGACCACCCCGATACATTGACCACCGTCAGGATCGTTGACCATCTGCGGTGCATGACCACCGCGACAGCATTGACCACCGCGACGCATTGACCATCGATGATCATTGACCACCGCGATCGATGACCACCCCGATGCATTGACCACGCGATGACGAGACACCGCGATGAAGTGACAACGTAATGCGAGACACCGCGATGCGAGACACACGCGAATGCGATGACCACCCCCGATCATGTAAACAACGCGATGCAATGACCACCCCGATGCGAGAGACAACACGATGCGATGACCACCCCGTTGCGAGACACCGCGGTGCAAAGACACCTCGATGAAGTGACAACGCGATGCGATGACACCACGATGCAGAGGACGCGCCGATGAAGTGGCACCGCGATCATTGACCACCCGAGATCCATTGACCACATCGATCGCGGTGGCCACCCCGTCTGAGAGACACCACGATCGATGCCCACCCGATCTGCGAGACACCACGATGCGAGAGACTCGCCGATGAAGTGACACGCGATACATTGACCACCACAGATCCATTGACTATGCGCGATCGATGGCCACCCCGATGCAAAGACACGCGATCGCGGTGACCACCCTAATGCATTCACCACCGCGATCGATGTGACACCTCCGATAAAGTGACCATCGCGATGCATTGACCACCGTGATGCTTTGACCACCCCGATCCCTTGACCACCGCGCGATCGAGAGACCACCCCGATCACGAGACCGTGATTAAGTGACACCGCGATGCATTGACCACTATTAGGCGAGTCTAGCTCGATCTTGTTATATTTTATTAAATAAATTCTAAGAAAATAATCACGATTATATCTTTTGATATAAAACTTCGATCAACATATTTATTTCACCATAATTCATATTTGTTCGTCCTCTTTATTTTGATATATCATTTTATGAAGTGACACATTATGTAGTGACACGATAATAACACCAACACTTTATGAAGTGACACCATATGCAATGACATCCAATGACACAAACATTTTATCGCGGTGACACCCAATGACAATAACATCGCGATCGCGAGACACCGGGATGCGAGAGACATTGCGATGCAGAGACACCGCAATCACGGTGACCATCGCGATCTGAGACACCGCGATCGCGATGACCAAGACGATGCTTTGACCACGCGATCGCGGTGACACCCCGATCGCGAGAGCGCGTGATGCGAGAGGCGCCTCGATGAAGTGACACCGCGATGCATTGACCACCCTAGATCCATTGACCACCTCAATGCGGTGGCCACCTCCGATGAAGAGACACCGCGATGCAGTGACCACCCGCGATGCATTGACCACCTCGATGCACATACACCGCGATGAAGTGACACCACGATGCATTGACCACGCGATGAAATGACACCGTATTACAAAACGCGCCGCGATAAAGTGACACCGAAGTAGCGCCTCGATGAAGTGACACGGCAATGCGAGACGCCGTGATGCGATGACCACCCCCGTCGCAGAGACACCGCGATGCACCGACCACCCGATGCGAGAGACACGCGCGATGCGAGACTCGCGCGATCTGATGATCACCCCGTTGCGAGAGATACCGCGATGTAGTGACCACCCCGATCTGAGGCGCTTGCAGAGACGCCGTGATGCAGAGACACCTCCAATGCAGTGACCATCGCGATGTATTGACCACCGCGATGCATTGACCCTCGCGAAGCAATGACACCCCTGATGCAAAGACGCTGCGATGCGCAGAGGCGCTGGATGAAGTGACACCGCGATGTATTGACCACCCCCAGATCCGCGACCACGCGATGCGGTGGCCACCCCGATCGCGAGACACGCGATCGATGACCACCTCCGATGTAGCGACACGCAATCTGAGACAACTGCGATGTAGTGACCACCCACGATCTGAGAGACACGGGATGCGGTGACCACCCACGATGCGAGAGGCACCACGATCGCGTGACCACCTCCGATCTGAGGCGCTGCGAGAGGCGCGCGATGTAAACACACCGATGCAGAGACACCTCCAATGCGGTGACCATCGCGATGCATTGAACACCCTCAATCTATTTACCACCGCGATGCGATGGCCACCCCGATCTGAGAGACACGCGCAATCATGCGATGACCACCCCGATCAGAGACACCGCGATGCAAAGACACTACCATGCATTCACCACCGTGATGCGGTGACCACCCTAATGCATTGACCACGCGATTCATTGACCACCATTGACCACCACGATGTAGTGACCATCCCGATGTAGTTGACCACCTCCGATCGGTGACCATCGCGATGCATTGACCACCCCACGATCCATTGACCACCACGATCGCGTTGGCCACCCCGATGTTGTGACCACCCACGATGCGAGAGACAACGCGATCTAGACGCGCGCGATGCGAGAGACACGCTGATGAAGTGACACCGTGATGCATTGACCACCCCGATGCATTGACAATGCGATCATGTGGCCATCGCGATGCATTCACCACGCGATCGATGCGATGACCACCCGATGTAGAGACACGCGATACATTGACCATCCACGATGCATTGACACCGCGATCGATGGCCATCGCCCATCGTGATGCATTCACCACCGCGATCTGACCCGATGTAGAGACACGCGATCTGATGACCACCCCGATCAGAGACACCGTGATGCATTCACCACCGCGATGAAGTGACCACCCCAATGCATTGACCACCGTGATGCAGTGGCCATCCCGATGCAGTGACTATTATCATACTAGTTTTCTCTATTTTTCGCAAGTCAGACACATGTCCCGTAATGCATAACCATTATCGGACTAGTTTCTCTATTTTCTACAAGTCAATCTGAGCCTATCATTACATGTGTTCATATTATGGACAAAAAGAAGCGACACCGGTACTCGATATACTCATTGATGAAGGATCATAAAGGATTTTGATCATTAAGGATTTTGGCAATCGGTGACAATCGGAGATCGTATTTTTTTTTATGGATCAACATATTCATGAGACACCTTGTCCATATGCTTTCTACTTCGCTTCCTCCGACTTGGACAGTCTTGAATTATGTCTTTGCAACTTCCATCTTCCTCATTAGCTTTTCTTTTTCTTTTTATTCTTTCAAAAGAACATCCATTCACTAGCCAAAACAAATCAAAAAAAAAAGAAAGTTGCAACCCCAATGGACTTCAAGCATCAAACAAATGAAAAAAATGTCCAAAAACAAGAGCTCATTACGACCAATGCCACATCTAATAATTTCCTTCTCTTTCTCTGCATATGAATCCAATAAGCGAAACTCCAAATTTCTTTTCATGGCTTGAGCTATAAGTGCTCACACAAAAAATGACACAACACCGAGAATGACACTACACGAATTCAGTTACATTACAAAATTTGTGTATCAAAATATATATGGAGTGACATCAATGTCCTTTGCATTGTCAATAATGAGCAAGAACAAACAAAGATGATAAATTTTACTAAAGTGTATGGTAAACAACAATATAAATTAAGTGGACTAAAACAGATAGCTAAAAGAGGATAAAAATATACTATATATATATATATATATATATATATATATATATATATATATATATATATTCAATTTTTGATAAATCTGAGATACTATTTTGACTATGTTCATAAAATTGAGACATAATTAAGTGGGCAAGACAAGAAACTTTTTGCAACACACATGACCTCAATAATATTTCTTTACTCTTCTTCAGTATTTTCTTACGCCCAAATGAGGGCTCGGTTGAAGAAGTTTTCCAACAAACTGATGTCCATCTTTACGGACACATTTCCATACAATCTTTACCCCAGATTGACTCCATTCTCCCATTGCATATCAAGAAAAGGTTACCTTCATGTATGGATGCACACAGTGGCTGAGGCGTGTGCGGCTCAAGTGGCTCTTTATTTTGGAATGGTACTTTGGTAGATATTATAGCCTTAATGATTGACATAGTGCTCCGTGTAGGTAAACTAGCTTGTTCAAGTCTTGAACATCAAAAGACGGAATCTTTCGGGGTTGTCTTCAAGGATGATCGAATTCAACTCCTCCGAATCTTCATTTCAATAATGGGATTATGTGAAACAAGCCAAAAAAACCAAGTTAAAGCATAACTTGTTGTGTCTCTACCGCAATCATGAGATTTAGTATTGTGTCCTCGTATGGTTCTTGATTTATGTATGATGTTAACAAATCAAACACCTTCTTCTTGATTCAAGATGAGATTTCGTTTTCAATTCAACAACACAAACATCTATTTCAATCCGGTTTCTAATTATTTGTGAAACATAGTTCAATTCCAAAAACTCGTGACGACCGATCGGTGCGCTCGTTCTTCTATTGACCATCTTTTTGAGCTTTCTCCCGATTTTTTGAAGTTTTGAGATGATTCCTAGAAATCATTTGGCGTTATCTTCTAAGACAACTCGCTGCAGCTTCTCCGTATTATTAAATCGGTTCCCTGGCTCTCTATTTAGCTCGATGTTGCATTTGACATTGTGAATAAGTATCGAGGATTTGATTTCTTCCAAAAGCGCCGGAAATTTCACGGCGCGAAATGCCAAATCGTAGTAGTGATGCTTTCAGATCTGTTTGCTCGGCTCCAAATTCGTTGAGGGTCACCACGATAATCTCCTGGGCATTGGTTTATTCACTGTGTTTACGAAAGGGTAACGTAGGAAAGTTAGAAAAAAATTGTCCTTATAACCAAATATATTTTACGTGTGTCCTAAGTGCCTAATTAAGTACTGAAACTAGTCCTTATAAACAAATACCCATAATATTAATTGGAAAAATTAATTATTTCAATCAAAGGTTCATCTCCAAGAATGGTTGTCAGATTTGGATTGGGAGAGATAATGTAACTGTTTACACAAACAATATGATAGTGATGTGGGTAGATAATATTAATTGGAAAAATTAAAAAAAAAAATCACTCTATCTTAACTCTCTTAATTAAAACCTTTCATATGTTCACAACTAAGTTTGGATCCTTAATTAATATTATATAATCTAGAAGTAAACAACGTCTAAGAAAAAGATATCCCACCTTGACAAAAAGTGAGAATGGTGTCACAAGATGAACATACTAGGACACACCAAAATGGGCGGGCACCGATTTTTTATATTTATTTATTTTTAATTATAAAAAACTATTTCGTCCGTACAATCATCGATTATTAAATACATCAAAACACATCACAAACCTAACTTAGACATGCTACGGTAGATCTCATACTCATTGTTTGGATCGAGAATGTAAAGTTAGAGTATGAGTTGACACCACCCTATCCTTCAACTCTTGAAAGACAAGTTCGCATCCGGCTCTCTATTGAAACATGACATTTCTTTGTGTAAGAGGCATTGTTATGGTAGAAAACCCATGTATACACTTCATGTCGTATCTGACATATATATCGAGGAAATTCCGTACTTCTGTCAATGTCGTAGAGCGCGGCCAAATGACTACCGTCTCAATCTTAATTGGATAAAGAATGACTACATATGCAGATATCACATGTCCCAAGACGTAAACTCTATCTTAACAAGAGTTTGCATTTGTTGATTTCGGCATAAAGTTCAAACTGAGCGGGTATATATTCACCAGATGAAAATTACGATAGAGTTACGAATTAGCCGAAGAACAAAGCTTAGGCAATATCAAAGCTATAACATGCATACATACATATCATAATACTAAGCAGCCTATGTAACGCCTGTTGTCGATATAGATATAAAGGGAGTGCTCTAAAACAATTAATCTACTTGCCTTTCAAGCAAGTGGGAGATTGTTAGGTGTAGTGCCCGAAAGACAATTATATAATTATTTTAGGACAGAATTAATAATTCATCTTATTATATGCATGTATGTTTATAATTAAGACACTACTGAAAACCCTAAGTACCTCGTTTATGTAATCACATAACTCAGTGTATAGCTATACACAAGAGGATTGAGTTAGTGAGATGTACTTAAAATTAACTTAGTCCGTAGCGTTGATTAATCGAGAGCACGGGTCTCATGATTAATATGCTAATAATGCTCCCAGAACACTTTTAGTGTGTGACGGTCTTATCCGATTTGTCGGTAATAGAGTACTAGTGGGGCATTTATATATGATGATAATCATATAGGGTTGGACCGATTTGATTTGAGTTCTCGATATAATTTCGTGATCGAGAAGTCTTATCGAATCACAAGATGATCATATATGGATTAATCTCAAATCGAGGTGATCTGAGACAACCGCTTAGACTATGGTAGAGTTTGATTTGTTAGTAAGGATCACTTCGTAGTATGTGGTCCAACACTTCTCGTTGGCTCTATTCGGGATGAGTGAGTAGTACGTGCTATCACGGATATTGAATCCATTCTTCTTCCTCGGGAAGTAGATGACGATTCCACTTATTTGTTAGCCCTAAGAAAATGATCGATCCCGGGAGTTCATGTTAGACTAATTAGCTACTAGTCCGGTATGTGAACTAATTGATCACCAGGGGGTTAATGGTAAATAAGGATAATATGTTTCGAGAAGGGTTTACGGAAATATCCCGACTCGAAATGAACAGTCTATGGAGGATTTATTCGTATGCAATGATTCGATCAGTGGACGCTTATCAACCCATGGTTGAGTGTAAGTTATCTATATTCGGCAGAGTTCAGTTTCGGGTTTATGGTGGTGTAATCCCGGAATTAATAGATTGAATATAATTGTTCGGTTTGACGAATAATTTTATTTAATTTATTGTAGCTTCTGAATATGAGTCCATGGTCCCCGACGTGGCTCCTAATATAGCATATAGGTTTTCTCGTCGTTTCACCTCAATTATAATTAAATAGTTGGATTGGACTATTTAATTGATATATGTAGATTAATTGTTTAGTTGAACTAGATAATTAAATACATGAAAAAGAGTTTTTTCGTGGACTCGGCCCAATGTGTCAAAAATGCGTGTAGGCCTATTTTTTCTAGGGTGGGGCGCATTTTATGTTGATTAATTATTAAGGAATTAGTTTTCTTGGATAATTATTTAACATGTGATTTATCTTTTATTTGTTAATTGATAATTCATGGAATATTAGATAATATATTTATTTATCCTAATTTGTTTGGGATATATTATATATTTATCTTTTATTTGGAATAAGGATTAATCTAATAATTATCTTTTTAATTATTAAATCCTTGGAGGACAAGAATTATTATCCTATATAAAGAGAGTTCTCCCAAGCCTAAATGACACACACAATTTTCGAAATTGTTGAGAAGTATTAGGCTTTGATATTTCGGCTATAATACTAGGGTTTTGAGTTGGGATAATCCTCGGGATTATTCCGGTAGTATATCGAGGAGGTCAAGCGGCTTGAATCACCATCCACTTGGTGTTGCTTGGAGATACACGTCGGAAGACGGTGGCTTCTCAATTTTTTGGATCTTGGATCTCGGATTGTTCTAGACGTTTATTCACAATAAACCGGTAAGCAATCTAAACCCACTCGTAGGTTTAGATCTATTTATTTATGTATTTTGGTTGTTAGATCTAGATCTTGTACTTTCCGCTGCGTAATCGGGTGGATCTTGATCCATCCGACGATATTACATCCTACAACGCCCCTAGACCCCAGGCCTGGTAGCGCTAAATGAGTCATAAATGGCCGGTCAACTGCTTAGACCGTCGTCCTCGCTTGGTCTAAAAGGGCTAACCCGAGTTGACAATACCTTTATGTCTCACACTTATATAGGGGTGAACATTCTACTACTTACCGATGTGGGACTTTACATTCTCCCCCCTTATAAGGGACTGGCGTCCTCGCTAGGACGGCCAAGACTGTTCCCGGATCGTCCCTACCAGAGGTAACTAGAGGCCATCCTTACACCGTCTTCTTGTACAGTGCAGCGCATAGTTCCGTCTAATATTCGGCTCTGAATACCATTTTGTAACGCCTCCAGGCTCCAGACCCCGGCCTGGTAGCGCTAAATGAGTCATAAATAGCCGGTCAACTGCTTAGACCGTCGTCCTCGCTTGGTCTAAAAAGGCTAACCCGAGTTGACAAGACCTTTATGTCTCACACTTATATGGGGGTGAGCATTCTACTATTTTATCGATGTGGGACTTTACAGCCTACTATTCTATTCATCTCAATAAGATAATCAACAATTGACTTAGATCCTTTTGAGGCCTTTGTCGAAACATCCTTGTAATCAAGAATTTTGGCTTCTGACTGGATATTGAACAAGGTCTCAAGAGTTTTCCAAATTTCTCTAGCAGTAGAGCACCCTACTAACTCTAACAAGGCTTTTTCAGTCATTGAACTTAAGATTCATCCCATCCCATCAACAATTGGTCCGTTGTGTTTTAGTTCTCAACAGTTGTTGATATATATAGAGTGTACGTTGTGAGAAAAAGTACTAGACCCTAAATCTTTATATATATCTGAGAGGCCTCACTAGCTAATAGACTATCTTCCAATTTGTGCTATTATTATTTAATGATAGGCAACTCAATATAAGGTTAATTTAGATAACTATTATGATCTAGCCATGGCTTAATTGCGCTGATCCAAGAAAGAAACGCAATTAAATTGAAAATTTGGCAAATAAGGTGTGAACGTATATAATGTGGATGAAACAGTGTTGGATGCAAGAAGGATGTACATACACTTTTGGCAACAGATTCACAGTTGAAACAATAAGAATCAGCTAAGTAGAATGCTTATGTGACCGCCCCCATGCGCTTAACTCAGTGGTAAAAGAGATATATGTTGTGATAGCATCCTTACATTTGAGCTGAGAGGTGAGAGTTTTATATCCCGTATCGACTTCTCTTAGAAAGAAAAAAAGTGTACTGTAACACCCCTAGACCCTCGGGCCTGGTAGCGCTAAATAAGTCATAAATGATCCGGTCAACTGCTTAGACCGTTGTTATCGCTTGGTCTAAAAAGGCTAGCCCGAATTGAAAAGACCTTTATGTCCCACACTTATATGAGGGTGAGCTGGATATTACTTTATAGATGTGAGACTTTACAATCTCCCCTTATAAAGTCTCGACGTCCTCATTTCGAGCGGCCAGGACTTTTCCAGTCTGCACTTGTCTCGATCCTCGCCCTTACCATAGAATTCAGAGGTAATCTCCTGCGCTCTCGCGGTGTGTGACACATATGGTAGTCGGTTCGATACTATTCAGAACGCCTGGACACAGTGGTGCAGAATGCTTAAATTAGTCATAAATGATCCGGTCAACTGCTTAGACCGTCGTTATCGCTTGGTCTGAAAGGGTTAACCCGAGCTGACAAGATTTTTATGTCTCACACTTAAATGGAGATGAGCAAGACATTGTTTTACAGATGTGATACTTTACATGTAAATCTAGCATTTGCAAACTGTACCGCTGATAGATAACATCGATTTACATTATCCATAAAGTTCTAGAAGTGAAACAATATGGGCCTTTTGGGTTGGAGCTCATATTTTTTTTTAGAATGCTTATATGTCCCTACAATTATTTGTACTGTGATTTGGGGCATCTGGTTTTTGTTAACAAGTACTCATATGCCTGGCAAATCCTTAGATTGTGACAACAGAATCACAATGCCTTGTGAATGCAATTTTATATTATAAGAAAGGCCTTTGCTTGAATCTTGATTATGAAATGTGCAATATGAATGAAACATTCCATGGATGACCAAGGAGACAAGTGCACTAAACAAGTATTAAAAGCTCCTCCACTTTGAAGTGTTTTAAAAAATAAAAAATACATTTTTAAAAATATTACATTTCTTGTGATGTGAATTTATACTAAAGCTCCTTTTTGTTGGCATGTTTTGACTAGATTTCAATCCGGCAGTTATTGATGGGTAAATTGGTAAATCAGGTAATGTCTAACATATTTTTTTCAGGTCAAACATTTTCTGATATTTTTTTTTTCAGGTTTCCGTCCAAATTTGGACGATTTCGTCCAAATACAGTCAATCTCGTCCAAATGTGATATAAATCCCGTCAAAAATGAAATACAAGCTAAAAATGAGGGACCGTCTAAATTAGGACGGATTCCGTCGAAATTTAGACGAATCCGTCCAAATTCTATTTGCATAAACAGGATAGGCAGCAGCAGGATTCAATTTTCTGTGGTAAAATACTTTAACAACATTAACTATATCCATTGCATAAACACTATTTACACCAGTACTCGCAAATATGGTATTCAAAACATGTTCTTTTTTATTGAATGGTCCTGGATTCAGGTTGAAGTTCCAGTTTGTATTTGGGATACCGATATTCTTCGCCGGAAGAACCGCCGCCAAGAATTTTCCGGCAGGAAGTGTAAGTATTTGAGCAACTACGGCTGCAATAGTCAAATTGTTGTCTCGATACCCGAAAAACTGGTTGAGAAAAGCTAGAGATCCACATGAGAGAACACCTAGAAGCCATGTCCGCCATGTTAATGCCTGAAGCTCTCGATTATCCGTTGGCGGCACCGTCAACCTTACTTGCTCCACCAGACAGTCATTTATCTCTTCAGAGTTGATTAAAATTGAAGGTAGGTTGAAGAAGAGATCATGCAAACAGAGTTGAATTAACTACTCCCGTCCAAATCTATTGTTTCCGTCAAAATTTGGACGGATTCGTCTAAATTTTGGGCGAAACGTCCAAATTTGGGATGAATTCCTCACAATTCGGACGTTGCGTCCGAATTTTGGACGGATTCCGTCCATTTTGGTCAGTGAATGGATTGGGACGAAAAGAAATCCAAATTTGGACGGTTTGACTGTATTTGTACGAAATTGTCTAAATTTGGACGGGGAACCTGAAAAAAAATGTCAGAAAATGTTCGACCTGAAAAAAAATATCAGACATTACAGTGACCTGATTTACCAATTTCCCTGTATTGGTGTATACACGTACTTTTATTTTTGAAGGGTGTTACACGTACTTTAATGTGCCTATGTATCACGAAGAATTTCTTGGGATTGATTATTTGCGATTAGAACCAAATTAAAGTAAGAATTAATGTGTTTTTGTTGGAGTATATTACTATTATAAGAGTTGAAGGGACTGTTTTGTATAATCTGATAGTATAGTTTCTAGATTAGATCTTGTGTTGATGTGTGACACCATGTATGAGTGCCAAGTGTCCTTACTAGTACTATATGTAAGAGATCTAGTAGAATGAATAATACAACAAAACATTTCCCAACTTTCTGTTTTGCAAGTTGGAATCGGAGCCACTCATTCTTCTCCGGGCATGGCCGCCACCAGGAGCACAGCTCCGGTAGGAAGCTCTCAGCCAGCTCTTGCAACACCTAGCTTCAACCCCAACTCTACAAATCAGCCTGGGAAGCTACTCATCCATGTTTTCCATTCCAAATGCACCTCCTGTATCAACTACTCTGACCTCATCCTCACATTTCCTCCGTCCACCACCATTATTTCCGGCAACCTCACATGCACCACCATTTAGAGGAAACCTTACACATAGCTTCACAGTGAAGCTCAGCCGTGACAACTATTTACTATGGCGTTATTCCATCCTGCCAGTCATAAAAGGTTACAGACTTGAAGGCTATGTGTTTGGGACAAAACCGAAGCCACCAGAGTTTATTTTTGCTACTGGTTCTTCTGGTTCTTCCACTGCTGTTGTTCCGATCAAGAATCCGGCCTATGACGAATGGATACCCGTTGATAACTTACTCCTTGGCTGGTTACTCGGATATATGACTGAACAAGCTTTACTTGAAGTTGTTGGATGCTCTACTGCTGCAGAGGTATGAAATGCAAGAAGTAATAGCACCGATCGAGACACTCGATCTTAGCACAACGGAAGCTTATGCGATTTACGATATGAGACATAACTAATTAATCCTACGAGAAGTTTGAAGATTTACCTTATCGCAGAGAAAGAGATATTCGACCAAAGAAAGATGCCGTAGTCTTCCGGATTGTATCTCCTAGCGACGACTGGTGAACGTTGATCCTCGCCGTAGAACCTCCTCGAATATGAACAAGAAATACCCTAGTTTTTCTTCTCTTAATGACTAGAACAAGAAACTAATTATTCTCTTCTTTTAATGAATAAGTGGCGCCAATAATCAAGTGTGTATTGTGTTGGGAGGAACTCTCCTTATATAGGAAAATAACTAGTCAAGAGAGTTATCATTTTAACACCACAAAAACCTATTCCCACAAGGAAAAGATATTTTCCCCACAAAATAAGAGATAATTCCCAAAGA
Source organism: Gentiana macrophylla (assembly GCA_026214975.1). Classification (NCBI taxonomy): domain Eukaryota; kingdom Viridiplantae; phylum Streptophyta; class Magnoliopsida; order Gentianales; family Gentianaceae; genus Gentiana; species Gentiana macrophylla. The sequence continues at coordinate 79,242,306 of CM047813.1, read as the reverse complement.
ATCAATCTCTTAATTTTCCATTAATTATCCAACAAATAGATAATTAATTAATTACAAATGTGACATAATCTAGAAAAATTTCTTCTCCTAAATTATCCATATGTGTGGCGCCATTTAGTCACTATTTTTAATAGAAAATGTCTTTTCTATTTTACATATTATTTACCAAATAAATAATATTGCAAATTCATTAAATAGACCAACTATTTAATTTATTCTCGAGGTTCCATAAAACGAGAAAACACTCGCGTGTTAAGAGCCAACCCGGGGACCATTGACCAATAATCAGTAGCTACAATAAATTAAATAAAATATTCATCGAACAGAATATTTCTACTTAATTCATTAATTCCGGAATTACGCCACCATAAATCCGAAACTGAACTCTATCGATTATAGATATAACTTATTCTCAAAGCGTCGAGTTGAGTTGATAAGTGTCTATTGATATAATCATTACATACAGACTAACCCTCCATAGACTATCCATAATAAAACAGGATTATTTCCGTAAACCTTCTTCAATACATCTTATCCTTATTTACCATTAACCCACTAGTGATCAATTTGTTCATAACAAATACGAACTCCCAGGATCGATCAGTTTCTAGGATTAACAAATAAGGGGAATGTCTTTCCACTCCCCACAGGAATGATTCCATATCTGTGAGACACATACTTTTCACTCATTCCAGAATAGTGCCAACGTGAAAGTGATTCGGACCACGCCTCTTAGCGATCCTTAATGAACACATCAAACCCTATCCTGAAACTAGTAAGAGTCTGTAATCACTTCAGGATTAAGGTTAATCCATATATGATCATCTTGTGATTTAATGAGATTTCTCAATCACGGAATTATATGAGAAATGCAGATTAAATCGGTACAGTCCTATATGACTCTCATCATATATAAATGCCTCACTTAGACAACCAATGTCGACGGTCTGGATAAGACGGTCACACCATAAAGTGTTCTGGGCGCATTAATGGTGGTTTAATCAATAGACCCCATACTTAGATTAACTTCACCATGGACTAATAGTTCAAGTGTATCACCATAAACTTAATCCTCATGTGTGTCAAACACTAAGTTATATGGCTAAATATGATACGAATTAGGGTTTTCAGTAGTGTACTACTTACAAACACGAAGAAAGTATTAAGATGAGAATAAATCTGTCATTTATTAATTATAAAAACAATTACATAAATTGTCTTTCGGACGTCCCTTCCAACAATCTCCCATTTGCCCGAAAGGACAAGCAACAATTGTCTTTCAGGCACACTATATCTAACAATCTCCCACTTGCCCGTAAAGACAAGCAATGATTGTTTTTAGAGCACCACACCCTTATTCTTTCTATCCACAACATTCTCTCACTTGCTCTAAAGCAGATGAGACATATCTCCCATTTCATACCCACCAAGCGCTTATCAGTGACACTAGATGCCACACGACTAGGTAGAGTGATCAACTAGGTTGTCGGCTCGAGGCGATCTTTAGGACCGAAATGTCGCCTCTCTGCACGGTCTGTCTGATCAGGTGGTATTTACTTTCAATATGCTTTTGCCCTCTTGTGATTGCGAAGACCCTTTGCATAAGCTACCTCTCCACTCTTTTCACAGCAAAGTGATATTGACTTACGAGACCTGGAATCACTTCCCGATCCAACAAAGAACTTCTCAAGCCACACTGTCTTTTTAGCTGCTCCGAAAGCTGCTATGTATTCGACTAACAGAGTCCAATTGGCAGTGATGGATTGCTCTGGACTGTAGCTCCATTACAATGAGTAAACACGGAGTCTGAGATCGATTCATGATCATCCTTAATCTAACAAAAATCAGAATCAGTGTAGTCAAAGACACTCAGGTTCGCACCCGAATGCACAAGCATATGATTCCTCGTTCTCTGAAGGTACTTGAGGATGCTCTATAATACTGCTCAACGTCCGAATCCAAGATTCGACTTTAATCGACTTTTAATAACCTGACTTTCTCTATCTAGAAGAGAATCTATCCCATTTTCTCTATATCCGAAGACTAAGAGAATGATTCCGTGAGGGGTTGGGTAGGAAACCCCTCGTTGACTTTTGCATTCAAAAATGCATTATCATCTTTAACCAATAAGATGCATAGGACGTTGCCACAACTTGTTCTCATGAATTCGACCGAATCGATTTCTAAGAATACAGTCCACTTTTCTGATTCAGAGAAGCTTTGGCTCGTCAGTTCTTGACTTCAGATAACACACTCATGTTTTTCTCAACTGTTGTAGTGTCATCTTTTATAAACACTAACATTTATTACTTTACCAATATTGATTATCTAGTCTACAAAGGCTCATCAATATTCTGGTCAAGCCCACATATTTCAAACATGTGACTTTTAATGACCTAGATGTTTGCTTTAATCCACCAATGGATATAAGCATAGGCAGTCTATCTGCCATTTGATTTAATCTAAAACCTTTCTGTTCCGAATGAATCTAAGCTCCATTGTACGGAAAGAAAGTTTCATGGCATCACCCCTGTTAATCTTTCTGCTTTCCATAGTGTCAAGCAAGGCTGAGTGGTGAGAAAGTTTCAGGGCATCACCCCTTTTGAACTATCTACTTCTCAGGGAATTAACCCTAGACCACTTGTCTTTGCTTAGAAAGATAAACTTTCTCATTCATTTGATTTTTTTTCATGTAGATCCAATTACTCCAACTGGGCCTGAGACACTCAGGTGGTTCTACAAGAGTATGAATAGAACTGGAGTACCAAAACTCCATATACACGTTTATGGCTTTGAACCAACCTCTTATGATTAGAATCCTATACATCCTTCCAGAAGAACCATAGGCAATCAATCACCCCAAGCAGACTGTAAAGACTGCATAATCACAGTGGGTCAATGGTTAGATCATACTCCCACTGCATTTGGGTGGATTGATGTTCTGATCTGGTTTAGTAGTATTAATCAGCGTAATCCCCAACAACCAATGTTGGATGTGGTTTGATTAAATCAGATAGTAACTCCTTGAGTAACTGTACTTCAAGGTCTAAGGTTGTTATTTAAACATCCTTTCCGAACGGCTGTCATAGTACAAACGTCACTTTCCAACCTTCACTCATTGTATTAAGATATTTCACGACCAGTTACCATCTGAATGTGTATGCAAAATCTCCAGTCCTACCTTCAAGTACCAAGTGCTAAATGCCTCTATTTACCGAAGTGGAGTAATCGTAGTTCACTCCTTATCCATAAATTCATAAGCATCTTCTACGTAGACTTCTCGGTATTACATAATAATGTATACTGTTATTTTGTAACTAATATCTTAATTGATTTAAGCAGTGTAGTGTAGCATATCAATAACTATATAAGACAATACATGGTTTTTCCTTTCAATGAAATCGTTTCACCCGGAGGTAGGCCAAGCATCAGTGCCAAAACTATGCTATAGCCTATATCTGAGCATGGAATACTCGTTTCTCTGGTAATATCAGAGATTCCTCCAAATATTTAGATAAACTAATCGGCGTTTCGAGTAGTCATTTATACCAAAAAGTTTATTACTCAAAAGCTCCCACTAGCTTGTATCCTTCATAAGACCCCAAAGGTCAATATGAACAAGCTGTGATACTTCTTTAGCTCTATTCACCTTTCCTGATTGAAAGTTTACTTAGTCATTTTTCCTTTGAGATAATGTTCTTAGACTGTGAGATAGGAATCACCCTTAGCCAGTCTTCAGATCTTATCTCTAGGATATATGCACTAATTAATAGATGCTGAAGAATCGTTTATCTAAATACGGAAACCATTGGTCTTAATAGTTTATGATGTGTTAGATATACCTTTTCAGCATTACTTAGTGGTTCTGACTTTATCAGACAAAAGTCTGAGTCTCAGAATCGTATACAAATATCATATTCACTTTCTTTAAGGCAACTATATTATCGATGTGAAAGTGAATTTATTTGTTCCAACGAATCTGAATATAGAAATTATATTTCTTTGATATTCAAGGATTAAAATCCGAAATTTATTTCCTTATATTACTCCCACTATCTTAGCTGAAATAACTGCCCGTTGTCTACTCTTCATCATGAATGCCCAGCTACCTTGTTCTTACAAAAGAACTTTAGCTTCTGAGTCGACTTACTCGGATAAGAAAGTCTCTAAGGATTCATAGGTTAGTGATCCGAAATCACTTTCCTTATCCTATACTTTCTTTTATTAATATTTCGGTTTAGCCTTTAACTTATTTAGTTTAGATGACTTACGTTTGTAGACATTTACCTTCCCATTCTTGGCTTTCTTTAAAGGAAATGTCCTTGAACTAGCAGTTTATAAGAGTAGACACTACTCAGAAACTGTGGGATGTCTGGCGAGATTGATACCAAACCATTCTCGTCATCTTTGAACTAATTTTGTTTTGTCTCTCGCTCAGCACGAGTGACAGCAGTCACATACTTATCAATGTCACGTAAGTTTGTAGACTTAAGAGGAACATCCTCTTCCGAAAAAATTAATTTGCATTCTCGATTATTGAGTTCAACGTTCTTGTTACTTTCCCACTTTTATGAAGTCATCATTAGTCAATTTATCGTGTTTAACAGTTTATATACCTTGAGATGATATGCAGTTGCGAAATAAACTATGACAGAAGTATAAATCAAATCATACACCACAACAAAATAAGAAATTTTAGGAATTATAAACGTGATGTCTTGCATGCAGTTTATCCTACCATTCCAAGGATTTAACCTCACATCATACTGCCGCCGCAGGGTCGGTATCAGTACAATGACGGTTAAATTGAGACAATCTCTCTCAATAATTAAACAATTAAGAATCATACATCTCTATTTAATTGTTGATTACCTTTCTTTTTCAGCCAAGATATTTTCAAAAATATCCTTGTGAGTGTGACCTACTGTTTTAGACCTCAAAGTACGCCCCGAGGTCGGTCAGTGACACGATGAGTACCCAAAATCCTATCCTTTCAGAGACCAAGCCTTGAATTTTGATAGGGGTGAAGGCCATCCGCAGGGGGCTGTAATCAAAGCGGCTCGAGGCATCACCCTTTATCGCACGTGCTTGTGCCAACAGTAGAGGCCGTGGGGTCGGTTTTCACCTTCCCCGCTCCCACTCGTTATTTTGAAAAATAGGTAGTCATATTAGGATTTTCAGAATTTCTTAATCATCTAAAAAACATTAAATCATGAATATTTAATTAATCCTCCCACTAGTTCATCGGTTCCAAATACCGTCTAGCTAGTGTCACTATATTCACGTTTTTCCAATTTTATGGATTAATTAAAATTCCTTGTGTAGAAGCTACACAATTAAAATTCACCAAGAATTTTATAATCCCAATACATTAGGACTTTATGAATTTTCTACCAAATCAAAAAACAACACAAATTTAAAGCTCCCACTAGCTTATCGGTTCCAAATACCGTCTAACTAGTGACACTATATTCATGATTTTCCAATTTATCGATTATTTAGTAATTCTCTCGTGTAGTCAATACACGATCAAAATTCACTAAAAGAATTTTATAGTCCTAATATTGTCATGATAAAATTTTAGGATCGTAGAATTTTATCTCAATAATTTGAAAACAATAAATCTTGAAAAGCAATTACCAACTTATCGGTATTAAACCCTGGCTGAGCTTTAACCGAGTTCACCGAATGGTGTCGGGATTGGCTAAGCCGACCCGTCCTCTTCGTTGGTTCATATACGACACTAACATCGCACGTGTGCGGGTGCTGGGTTGAAAATCGGGCTAAGGTTGCCCCATTGAGCCTCAGCTCGCCCGATAGCTTGACCTTGCCGGACCCCCGTGGCTAACCCTGCACTTGGACGGACAAGTCGAGTCGAGCCGAAGCCCTGTTGACCGCCCGAGCCAATTTTTGAACGTTTTGCTCAGTTGATGTCCAACTTTTCCGGATTTTCCAATTTTTTTAATTATTAAATTTCTTATATGTAGTCACAAATAATCATAAACCACGAATGATTTTTAGATCCCAAAATTAAATTTACTGAGTAAATTTTATTTTATCATGTGAATTTTATGTCCCGATAAAATTCCGTTCGTTTTAATTAATTTAATTAATTACCTAAATTAATCTAAATTAATTACGTCTCATACATGCCTAATTAATATCTTGATTAATTATCTACTACGTATATCATATCTTAGAAAGTGGAATTCATTAATATGATGAATGTCGTGGCGTGGTTATCTCACATAAATTATCAAACATGAAAATAAATGCGTAAAAGAAACTGGCTGAGATGAATGGTTTTGTGCACTCGTATCTAACTTATTTAAACTAGGAAAAGCAAAAAAAAAAAAAAAAAATCCTAAGATGTCTTCGTTGATCACATCTTGATCTTGGATAATTGAATTTTTTTTATGCCTTTTCCTTTTATTCTCTTCAAACGTACGGCAGACCCTTTTTTTTTTAATTTTTTTAACGATGATGTCATGATCATCATACAAATTTAGCAAATCAACATCTTCAACGTCCAAACAGCAGCAACAGCAACGACCAACGTCCAAAGATAAAAAAAAAACAAATCTCCTCCCAAAAATTAAAACAAATCGGCCGCTGCTTATAAATTTTTTCTAGATACTAGGAAATTAAATTACAACAAAATAAATTACATAATTTCCTATTAAGGAAAAATTTGGGTTTCTGATAGATCTAACAGTGGCATATATCCAACCCCAATCCATCTCGTCAACCAAAACATTCAATCGCATATATATAAAAAAATATATATAAAAGATGCAATATTTATTCAATTCCACTCCTAATTTAAATTAATTATGCTCTCGGTATCGTAAAAATTGAACCTTGTCTCTGATACCACATGCTAGAAGTAATAGTACCGATCAAGACACTCGATCTTAGCACAGTGAAAGCTTATGCGATTTACGATATGAGACATAACTAATTAATCCTACGAGAAGGTTGAAGATTAACCTTATCGCAGAGAAAGAGATATTCGACCAAAGGGAGGTGCCGTAGTCTTCCGGATTGTATCTCCTAGCGACGACTGGTGAACATCGATTCTCGCCGTAGAACCCCCTCGAATATGCACAAGAAAAACCCTAGTTTTCCTTTTCTTAATGACTAGAACGAGAAAACTAATTTTTCTCTTCTTTTAATGTATAAGTGGCGCCAATAATCAAGTGTGAATTGTGTTGGAGGAACTCTCCTTATATAGAAAAATAACTAGTCAACAGAGTTATCATTTTCAAAACACAAAAACCTATTCCCATAAGGAAAACATATTTTTTCCACAAAATAAGAGATAATTCCCAAAGAATCAATATCTTAATTTTCCATTAATTATCCAACAAATAGATAATTAATTAATTACACATGTGACATAATCTAGAAAAATTTCTTCTCCTAAATTATCCATATGTGTGGCGCCATTTAGTCAATATTTTTAATAGAAAATGTCTTTTCTATTTTACATATTATTTACCAAATAAATAATATTGCATATTTATTAAATAGATCAACTATTTAATTTATTCTCGAGGTTCCATAAAAGCGAAAACACATTTCGCGTGTTAGAGCCAACCAGGGACCATGGACCTTTAATCAGTAGCTACAATAAATTAAATTAAATATTCATCGAACAAAATATTTCTACTTAATTCATTAAATCCGGAATTAAGCCACCATAAATCCGAAACTGAACTCTATCGATTATAGATATAACTTATTCTCAAAGCGTCGAGTCGAGTCGATTAGTGTCCATTGATATAATCATTACATACAGACTAACCCTCCATAGACTATCCGTAATGAAGCGGGATTATTTCCGTAAACCTTCTTCAATACATCTTATCCTTATTTACCATTAACCCACTTGTGATCATTAGTTCATAACAAATACGAACACCCGGGATCGATCAGTTTCTAGGATTCACAAATAAGGGGATTGTCTTTCTACTTCCCGCAGGAAGGAATAGATTCCATATCTGTGAGACACATACATCTGACTCATTCCATAATAGTGCCAACTTGAAAGTGATTCGGACCGCGCCTCGTAGCGATCCTTAACGAACACATCAAACCCTATCATGAAACAAGTAGGAGTCTGTAATCACTTCAGGATTAAGGTTAATCCATATATGATCATCTTGTGATTTAATGAGATTTCTCAATCACGGAATTATATGAGAAATACAGATTAAATCGGTCCAGTCCAATATGACTCTCATCATATATAAATGCCCCACTTAGACAACCAATGTCGACGGTCCGGATAAGACGGTCACACCATAAAGTGTTCTGGGCGCATTAATTGTGGTTTAATCAATAGACCCCATACTTTGATTAACTTCACCACGGACTAATAGTTCAAGTGTATCACCATAAACTTAATCCTCATGTGTGTCACACACTTAGTTATATGGCTACATATGATACGACTTGGGGTTTTCAGTAGTGTACTACTTACAAGTACGAAGCAAGTTATAAGATGAGAATAAATCGGTCATTTATTAATTATAAAAACAATTACATAAATTGTCTTTCGGGCGTCACTTCCAACAATCTCCCACTTGCCCGAAAGGACAATCAACAATTGTCTTTCGGGCACACTATATCTAACAATCTCCCACTTGCCCGTAAAGACAAGCAATGATTGTTTTTAAAGCACCACACCCTTATTCTTTCTATCCACAACATTCTCCCACTTGCTCTAAAGCAGATGAGACATATCTCCCATTTCATACCCGCCAATTGCTTATCTAACCTATTTAAAATAGGAAAAGCAAAAAAAAAAAATAAATCCTAAGATGTCTTCGTTGATCCCATCTTGATCTTGGATAATTGAAATTTTTTTTGATGCCTTTTCCTTATCTTCTCTTCAGCCGTACAACAGCCCCTTTTTTATTTTATTTTTTATTTTTTTAACGATGATGACATCATCATACAAATTTAGCAAATCAACATCTTCAACGTCCAAACAGCAGCAACAGCAACAACAACGACCAACGTCCAAAGTTAAAAAAAACAAATCTCCTCCCAAAAATTAAAACAACTCGGCCGCTGCTTATAAAATTTTTCTAGCTACTAGGAAATTAAATTACAACAAAATAAATTACATAATTTCCTATGCCCAGAAAAATTTGGGTTTACAATAGATCTAACGGTAAACAGATACCAACCCCAATCCATCTCATCGACCAAAACATTCAATTGCATATATATAAAAAATATATAAAAGATGCAATATTTATTCAATTCCACTCCTAATTTAAATTAATTATGCTCTCGGTATCGTAAAAATTGAACCTTATCTCTGATACCACATGCTAGAAGTAATAGCACCGATCGAGACACTCGATCTTAGTACAGCGGAAGCTTATGCGATTTAGGATTTGAGACATAACTAATTAATTCTACGAGAAGGTTGAAGATTTACCTTATCGCAAAGAAAGAGATATTTGACCAAAGGGATATGCCGTAGTCTTCCGGATTGTATCTCTTAGCGACGACTGGTGAACATCGATCCTCGCCGTAGAACCTCCTCGAATATGCACAAGAAAAACCCTAGTTTTTCTTCTCTTAATGACCAGAACGAGAAATTAATTTTTCTCTTCTTTTAATGTATAAGTGGCGCCAATAATCAAGTGTGTATTGTGTTGGGAGGAACTCTCCTTATATAGGAAAATAACTAGTCAAGAGAGTTATGCTTTACACACCACAAGAACCTATTCCCATAAAGAAAAAATATTTTTCCCACAAAATAAGAGATAATTCCCAAAGAATCAATCTCTTAATTTTCCATTAATTATCCAAGAAATAGATAATTAATTAATTACACATGTGATATAATCTAGAAAAATTTCTTCTCCTAAATTATCCATATGTGTGGCGCCATTTAGTCAATATTTTTAATAGAAAATGTCTTTTCTGTTTTACATATTATTTACCAAATAAATAATATTGCATATTCATTAAATAGATTAACTATTTAATTTATTCTCGAGTTCCATAAAACGAGAAAACACTCGCGTGTGTTAGGAGCCAACCGGGGACCATGACTTATAATCAGTAGCTACAATAAATTAAATAAAATATTCATCGAACAGAATATTTCTACTTAATTCATTAATTCCGGAATTACGCCACCATAAATCCGAAACTGAACTCTATCGATTATAGATATAACTTATTCTCAAAGCGTCGAGTCGGGTCGATAAGTGTCCATTGATATAATTATTACATACAGACTAACCCTCCATAGACTATCCGTAATGAAGCGGGATTATTTCCGTAAACCTTCTTCAATACATCTTATCCTTATTTACCATTAACCCACTAGTGATCAATTAGTTCATAACAAATACGAACTATCGGGATCGATCAGTTTCTAGGATTGACAAATAAGGAGATTGTCTTTCTACTTCCTGCAGGAAGGAATAGATTCCATATCTGTGAGACACATACATCTGACTCATTCCATAATAGTGCCAACGTGAAAGTGATTCGGACCGCGCCTCTTAGCCATCCTTAACGAACACATCAAACCCTATCCTGAAACAAGTAGGAGTCTGTAATCACTTCAGGATTAATGTTAATCCATATATGATCATCTTGTGATTTAATGAGATTTCTCAATCACGGAATTATATGAGAAATGCAGATTAAATCGGTCCAGTCCTATATGAGTCTCATCATATATAAATGCCCCACTTAGACAACCAATGTCGACGGTCCGGATAAGACAGTCACACCATAAAGTGTTCTGGGTGCATTAATGGTGGTTTAATCAATAGACCCTATACTTTGGTTAACATCACCATGGACTAATAGTTCAAGTGTATCACCATAATGTGTGTCACACACTAAGTTATATGGCTACATATGATACGACTTGGGGTTTTCTGTAGTGTACTAATTACAAGCACGAAGCAAGTAATAAGATGAGAATAAATCTCTCATTTATTAATTATAAAATTACTTACATAAATTGTCTTTCGTGCGTCACTTCCAACAATATCCCACTTGCCCGTAAGGACAAGCAACAATTGTCTTTCGGGTACACTATATCTAACAATCTACCACTTGCCCGTAAAGACAAGCAATGATTGTTTTTAGAGCACCACACCCTTATTCTTTCTATCCACAACATTCTCCCACTTGCTCTAAAGCAGATGAGACATATCTCCCATTTCATACCCGCCAAGCGTTTATCAGTGACACTAGATTCCACACGACTTGTTAAACTGATCAGCTAGGTTGTCGGCTCGAGGCGATCTTTAGGACCGAAATGTCGCCTCTCTGCACGGTCTGTCTGATTAGGTGGTATTTACTTTCAATATGTTGTTGCCCTCTTGTGATTGTGAAGACCCTTTGCATAAGCTACCTCTCCACTGTTTTTACAGCAAAGTGATATCGACTTACGAGACCTGGAATCACTTCCCGATCCAACAAAGAACTTCTCAAGACACACTGTCTTTTTAGCTGCTCTAAAAGCTGCTATGTATTCAACTAACAGAGTCAAATTGGCAGTGCTGGATTGCTCCGGAATGTAGCCACAATGAGTAAACACTGAGTATGAGATCGATTCACGATCATCCTTAATCCAACAAAAATCAAAGTCAGTGTAGTCAACGACACTCAGGTTCGCACCCGAATGCACAAGCATATGATTCCTCATTCTCTGAAGGTACCTGAGGATGCTCTATACTACTACTCAGCGTCCGAATCCAAGATTCAACTTTAATCGACTTTATCAGACAAAAGTCCGAGTCTCGGAATCGTATACAAATGTCATATTCACTTTCTTTAAGGCAACTATATTATTGATGTGAAAGTGAATCTATTTGTTCTAACGAATCTGAATATAGAAATTATATTTCTTTGATATTCGAGGATTAAAATCCGAAATTTATTTCCTTATATCACACCCATTATCTTAGCTGAAATAACTGCCCGTTTTCTACTCTTCATCATGAATGCCCAGCTACCTTGTTCTTACAAAAGAACTTTAGCATATGAGTCGACTTACTCGGTTAAGAAAGTCTCTAAGGATTCATAGGTTAGTGATCCGAAATCACTTTCCTTATCCTATACTTTCTTTTATTAATATTTCGGTTTAAACTTTAACTTATTTAGTTTTGATGACTTACATTTGTTGACATTTACCTTCCCATTCTTGTCTTTCTTTAAGGGAAATGGCCTTGAACTAGCAGTTTATAAGAGTAGACACTACTCGCAAACTGTTGGATGTCTGGAGAGATTGATTCCAAACCATTCTCGTCATCTTTGAATTAATTTTGTTTTGTCTCTCGCTCAGCACGAGTGACAGCTGTCACATACTTATCAACGTCACTTAAGTTTGTAGACTCAAGCGGTACATCCTCTTCTGAAAAAATTAATTTGCATTCTCGATTATTGAGTTCAACGTTCTTGTTACTTTCCCATTTTTACGAAGTCATCATTAGTCAATTTATCGTGTTTAGCAGTTTATATACCTTGAGATGATATGCAGTTGCGAAATAAACTATGACAGAATATAAATCAAATCATACACCACAACAAAATAAGAAATTTTAGGAATTATAAACGTGATGTCTTGCATGCAGGTTATCCTACCATTCCAAGGATTTAACCTCACATCATACTGCCGCCGCAGGGTCGGTATCAGCACAATGACGGTTAAATTGAGACAATCTCTCTCAACAATTAAACAATTAAGAATCAGACATCACCATTTAATTGTTGATTACCTTCCTTTTTCAGCCAAGATATTTCCAAAAATATCTTTGTGAGTGTGACCTACTGTTTCAGACCTCAAAGTACGCTGCCGTCACAGGGTCGTTCAGTGACTCGACGAGTACCCAAAATCCTATCATTCCGGAGACCAAGCCTTGAATTTTGATAGGGTGAAGGCCATCCGCATGGGGCCGTAATCAAAGCGGCTCGAGGCGTCACCCTTCTCTCATGTGCTTGTGCTAACAGTAGAGGCCGTGGGGTCGGTTGTCACCTTCCCCGCTCCCACTCGTTATTTTGAAAAATAAGTAATCGTATTTGGATTTTCAGAATTTCTTAATCATCCGAAAAACAATAAATCGTGAATATTTAATTAATCCTCCCACTAGTTCATCGGTTCCAAATACCGTCTAGCTAGTGTCACTATATTCATGATTTTCCTATTTTATGGATTAATTAAAATTCTTTGTGTAGACGCTACACAATTAAAATTCATCAAGAATTTTATAATCCCAATACATTAGGACTTTATGAATTTTCTACCAAAACGAAAAACAATAAATCACAAATTTAAAGCTCCCACTAGTTTATTGGTTCCAAATATCGTCTAACTAGTGACAACATATTCATGATCTTCCAATTTATCGATTATTTAGAAATTCTCTTGTGTAGTCACTACACGATCAAAATTCACTAAAAGAATTTTATAGTCCTAATATTGTCATTATAAAATTTTAGGATCGTAGAATTTTATCTCAATAATTTGAAAACAATAAATCTTGAAAAGCAATTACTAACTTATCTATATTAAACCCTGGCTGAGCTTTAACCGAGTTCACCGAATGGTGTCGGGATTGGCTAAGCCGACCCGTCCTCTTCGTTGGTTCATATACGACGCTATCATCGCACGTGTGTGGGTGCTGGGTTGAAAATCGGGCTAAGGTTGCCCCATTGAGCCTCAACTCGCCGGACCCCCGTGGCTAACCCCGCACTTGGACGGACAAGTCGAGTCGAGCCGAAGCCCTGTTGACTGCCCGAACCAATTTCAAACCTTTTGCTCAGTTGGTGTCCAACTTTTCCGGATTTTCCAATTTTTTTTATTATTAAAATTCTTTTATGTAGTCACTACATAATCAAAAACCACGAATGATTTTTAGATCCCAAAATTAAATTTACCGAGTAAAATTTATTTTATCATGTGAATTTTATGTCACGATAAAATTCCGTTCGTTTTAATTAATTTAATTAATTAGCTAAATTAATCTAAATTAATTACATCTCATACATGCCTAATTAATATCATGATTAATTATCTACATGTATGCATATGCTAGGAGTGGAATTCATGAATATAATGCATGTCAAGGCATGGTTATCTCACATAAATTATCAAACATGAAAATAAATGCGTAAAAGTAAATCACTGAGATGGACCGTTGGTACCCCATATCTAACCTATTTAAACTAGGAAAAGCAAAAAAAAAAAAAAAAATCCTAAGATGTCTTCGTTGATCCCATCTTGATCTTGGATAATTGAAATTTTTTTTGATGCCTTTTCCTTTTCTTCTCTTCACACGTACAACAGCCCCTTTTATTTTTATTTTTAACGATGATGTCATGATATCATCATACAATTTTAGCAAATCAACATCTTCAACGTTTAAACAGCAGCAACAGCAACGACCAACGTCCAAAGATAAAAAAACAAATCTTCTCCCAAAAATTAAAACAACTCGGCCGCTACTTATTGAATTTTTCTAGCTACTAGGAAATTAAATTACAACAAAATAAATTACATAATTTCCTATACCTAGAAAAAGTTGGGTTTACAATAGATCTAACGGTAAACAAGTACCAACCCCAATCCATCTCGTCATCTAAAACATTCAATCGCATATATATAAAAAATATATAAAAGATGCAATATTTATTTAATTCTACTCCTAATTTAAATTAATTATGCTCTCTGTATCGTAAAATTGAACATTTCTCTCGATACCACACGCTAAGAAGTAATAAAGACCGATCGTGACACTCGATCTAAAGACAATGGAAAGTTTTATGCGATTTACGATATGAGACATAACTAATTAATTCTACGAGAAATTTGAAGATTTACCTTACCACAGAGAAAGAGATATTTGACCAAAGGGAGATGCCGTAGTCTTCCGGATTGTATCTCTTAGCGACGACTAGTGAACAACGATCCTCGCCGTAGAACCTCCTCGAATATGCACAAGAAAAACCCTAGTTTTTCTTCTCTTAATGACTAGAACGAGAAACTAATTTTTCTCTTCTTTTAATGTATAAGTGGTGCCAATAATCAAGTGTGTATTGTGTTGGGATGAACTCTCCTTATATAGGAAAATAACTAGTCAAGAGAGTTATGCTTTACACACCACAAGAACCTATTCCCATAAAGAAAAGATATTTTTCCCACAAAATAAGAGATAATTCCCAAAGAATCAATCTCTTAATTTTCCATTAATTATCCAACAAATAGATAATTAATTAATTACACATGTGACATAATCTAGAAAAATTTCTTCTCCTAAATTATCCATATGTGTGGCGCCATTTAGTCAATATTTTTAATAGAAAATGTCTTTTCTGTTTTACATATTATTTACCAAATAAATAATATTGCATATTCATTAAATAGACCAACTATTTAATTTATTCTCGAGGTTCCATAAAACGAGAAAACACTCGCGTGTTAGGAGCCAACCCGGGGACCATGGACTTATAATCAGTAGCTACAATAAATTAAATAAAATATTCATCGAACAGAATATTTCTACTTAATTCATTAATTCCGGAATTACGCCAAGATAAATCCGAAACTGAACTCTATCGATTATAGATATAACTTATTCTCAAAGCGTCGAGTCGGGTCGATAAGTGTCCATTGATATAATTATTACATACAGACTAACCCTCCATAGACTATCCGTAATGAAGCGGGATTATTTCCGTAAACCTTCTTCAATACATCTTATCCTTATTTACCATTAACCCACTAGTGATCAATTAGTTCATAAGAAATACGAACTCTCGGGATCGATCAGTTTCTAGGATTGACAAATAAGGAGATTGTCTTTCTACTTCCTGCAGGAAGGAATAGATTCCATATCTGTGAGACACATACATCTGAATCATTCCATAATAGTGCCAACGTGAAAGTGATTCGGACCGCGCCTCTTAGCCATCCTTAACGAACACATCAAACCCTATCCTGAAACAAGTAGGAGTCTGTAACCACTTCTGGATTAAGGTTAATCCATATATGATCATCTTGTGATTTAATGAGATTTCTCAATCACGGAATTATATGAGAAATGCAGATTAAATCGGTCCAGTCCTATATGAGTCTCATCATATATAAATGCACCACTTAGACAACCAATGTCGACAGTCCGGATAAGACAGTCACACCATAAAGTGTTCTGGGTGCATTAATGGTGGTTTAATCAATAGACCCTATACTTTGGTTAACATCACCATGGACTAATAGTTCAAGTGTATCACCATAATGTGTGTCACAAACTAAGTTATATGGCTACATATGATACGACTTGGGGTTTTCTGTAGTGTACTAATTACAAGCACGAAGCAAGTAATAAGATGAGAATAAATCTATCATTTATTAATTATAAAATTAATTACATAAATTGTCTTTCGGACGTCACTTCCAACAATCTCCCACTTGCCCGTAAGGACAAGAAACAATTGTCTTTCGGGCACACTATATCTAACAATCTCTCACTTGCCCGTAAAGACAAGCAATGATTGTTTTTAGAGCACCACACCCTTATTCTTTCTATCCACAACATTCTCCCACTTGCTCTAAAGCAGATGAGACATATCTCTCATTTCATACCCGCCAACCGTTTATCAGTGACACTAGATGCCACACGACTTGTTAAACTGATCAGCTAGGTTGTCGGCTCGAGGCGATCTTTAGGACCGAAATGTCGCCTCTCTGCACGGTCTGTCTGATCAGGTGGTATTTACTTTCAATATGTTGTTGCCCTCTTGTGATTGTGAAGACCCTTTGCATAAGCTACCTCTCCACTGTTTTCACAACAAAGTGATATTGACTTACGAGACCTGGAATCACTTCCCGATCCAACAAAGAACTTCTCAAGCCACACTGTCTTTTTAGCTGCTCTAAAAGCTGCTATGTATTCAACTAACAGAGTCAAATTGGCAGAGCTGGATTGCTCCGGACTGTAGCTCCATCACAATGAGTAAACACTGAGTCTGAGATCGATTCACGATCATCCTTAATCCAACAAAAATCAAAGTTAGTGTAATCCACGACACTCAGGTTCGCACCCGAATGCACAAGCATATGATTCCTCGTTCTCTAAAGGTACCTGAGGATGCTCTATACTACTACTCAACGTCCGAATCCAAGATTCGACTTTAATCGACTTTATCAGACAAAAGTCCGAGTCTCGGAATCGTATACAAATGTCATATTCACTTTCTTTAAGGCAACTATATTATCAATGTGAAAGTGAATCTATTTGTTCCAACGAATCTGAATATAGAAATTATATTTCTTTGATATTCAAGGATTAAAATCCGAAATTTATTTCCTTATATCACTCCCACTATCTTAGCTGAAATAACTGCCCGTTTTCTACTCTTCATCATGAATGCCCAGCTACCTTGTTCTTATAAAAGAACTTTAGCTTCTGAGTCGACTTTCTCGGTTAAGAAAGTCTCTAAGGATTCATAGGTTAGTGATCCGAAATCACTTTCCTTATCCTATACTTTCTTTTATTAATATTTCGGTTTAAACTTTAACTTATTTAGTTTTGATGACTTACATTTGTAGACATTTACCTTCCCATTATTGGCTTTTTTTAAAGGAAATGGCCTTGAAATAGCAGTTTATAAGAGTAGACACTACTCGTAAACTGTGGGATGTCTGGAGAGATTGATACCAAACCATTCTCGTCATCTTTGAACTAATTTTGTTTTGTCTCTCGCTCAACACGAGTGACAGCAGTCACATACTTATCAATGTCACTTAAGTTTGTAGACTCAAGCGGAACATCCTCTTCCGAAAAAATTAATTTGCATTCTCGATTATTCAGTTCAATGTTCTTGTTACTTTCCCACTTTTACGAAGTCATCATTAGTCAATTTATCGTATTTAGCAGTTTATATACCTTGAGATGATATGCAGTTGCGAAATAAACTATGACAGAAGTATAAATCAAATCATACACCACAACAAAATAAGAAATTTTAGGAATTATAAAAGTGATGTCTTGCATGCAGTTTATCCTACCATTCCAAGGATTTAACCTCACATCATATCGCCGCAGTAGTCGGTATCAAAGACAATGACGGTTAAATTGAGACAATCTCTCTCAACAATTAAACAATTAAGAATCAGACATCACCATTTAATTGTTGATTACCTTCCTTTTTCAGCCAAGATATTTTCAAAAATATCTTTGTGAGTGTGACCTACTGTTTCAGACCTCAAAGTACGCCCCGAGTATGTCGTCACAGGGTCGGTCAGTGACTCGACGAGTCCCCAAAATCCTATCCTTTCGGAGACCAAGCCTTGAATTTTGATAGGGGTGAAGGCCATCCGCAGGGGGCCGTAATCAAAGCGGCTCGAGGCGTCACCCTTCTCTCACGTGCTTGTGCCAACAGTAGAGGCCGTGGGGTCGGTTGTCACCTTCCCCGCTCCCACTCATTATTTTGAAAAATAAGTAATCTTATTCGGATTTTCAGAATTTCTTAATCATCCGAAAAACAATAAATCATGAATATTTAATTAATCCTCCCACTAGTTCATCGGTTCCAAATACCGTCTAGCTAGTGTCACTATATTCACGATTTTCCTATTTTATGGATTAATTAAAATTCTTTGTGTAGACGCTACACAATTAAAATTCACCAAGAATTTTATAATCCCAATACATTAGGACTTTATGAATTTTCTACCAAATCGAAAAATAATAAATCACAAATTTAAAGCTCCCACTAGTTTATCGGTTCCAAATACCGTCTAACTAGTGACACTATATTCATGATCTTCCAATTTATCAATTATTTAGAAATTCTCTTGTGTAGTCCTAATATTGTTAGGATAAAATTTTAGGATCGTAGAATTTTATCTCAATAATTTGAAAACAATAAATCTTGAAAAGCAATTACTAGCTTATCGGTATTAAACCCTGGCTGAGCTTTAACCAAGTTCGCCGAATGGTGTCGGGATTGGCTAAGCCGACCCGTCCTCTTCGTTGGTTCATATACGACGCTATCATCGCACGTGTGCGGGTGCTGGGTTGAAAATCGGGCTAAGGTTGCCCCATTGAGCCTCAGCTCGCCGGAACCCCGTGGCTAACCCCGCACTTGGACGGACAAGTCAAGTCGAGCCGAAGCCCTGTTGACCGCCCGAACCAATTTCGAACCTTTTGCTCCGTTGGTGTCCAACTTTTCCGGATTTTCCAATTTTTTTTATTATTAAAATTCTTTTATGTAGTCACTACAAAATCAAAAACCACGAATGATTTTTAGATCCCAAAATTAAATTTACCGAGTAAATTTTATTTTATCATGTGAATTTTATGTCACGATAAAATTCCGTTCGTTTTAATTAATTTAATTAATTAGCTAAATTAATTACGTCTCATACATACCTAATTAATATCATGATTAATTATCTACATGTATGCATATGCTAGGAGTGGAATTCATGAATATAATGCATGTCATGGCATGGTTATCTCACTTAAATTGTCAAACATAAAAATAAATGCGTAAAATTAAATCACTGAGATGGACCGTTGGTACCCCATATCTAACCTATTTAAACTAGGAAAAGCAAAAAAAAAAAAAAAAAAAAAAATCCTAAGATGTCTTCGTTGATCCCATCTTGATCTTGGATAATTGAAATTTTTTTGATGCCTTTTCCTTTTCTTCTCTTCACACGTACAACAGCCCCTTTTTTTATTTTATTTTTAACGATGATGTCATGACATCATCATACAAATTTAGCAAATCAACATCTTCAACGTTTAAACAGCAGCAGCAGCAGCAACAGCAACGACCTACGTCCAAAGAAAAAAAAACAAATATTCTCCCAAAAATTAAAACAACTCGGCCGCTACTTATTGAATTTTTCTAGCTACTAGGAAATTAAATTACAACAAAATAAATTACATAATTTCCTATACCCAGAAAAAAATTGGGTTTACAATAGATCTAACGGTAAACATGTACCAACCCAATCCATCTCGTCAACTAAAACATTCAATCGCATATATATATAAAATATATAAAAGATGCAATATTTATTCAATTCTACTCCTAATTTAAATTAATTATGCTCTCGGTATCGTAAAAATTGAACCTTGTCTCTGATACCACATGCTAGAAGTAATAGCACCGATCGTGACACTCGATCTCAGCAGAGCAGAAGCTTATGCGATTTACGAAATTAGACATAACTAAGTAATCCTACGAGAAGGTTGAAGATTTACCGAATCACATAGAAATAGATATTCGACCAAAGGGAGATGCCGTAGTCTTCCGGATTGTATCTTCTAGAGACGACTGGTGAACGTCGATCATCGCCATAGAACCTCCTCGAATATGCACAAGAAAAACCCTAGTTTTTTTTCTCTTAATGACTAGAACGATAAACTAAATTTTCTCTTCTTTTAATGTATAAGTGGCGCCAATAATCAAGTGTGTATTGTGTTGGGATGAACTCTCCTTATATATGAAAATAACTAGTCAAGAGAGTTATCATTTTCACACCATAAAAACCTATTCTCATAAAGAAAATATATTTTTCCCACAAAATAAGAGATAATTCCCAAAGAATCAATCTCTTAATTTTCCATTAATTATCCAACAAATAGATAATTAATTAATTACACATGTGACATAATCTAGAAAAATTTCTTCTCCTAAATTATCCATATGTTTGGCGCCATTTAGTCACTATTTTTAATAGAAAATGTCTTTTCTATATTACATATTATTTATCAAATAAATAATATTGCATATTTATTAAATAGACCAACTATTTAATTTATTCTCGAGGTTCCATAAAACTAGAAAACACTCGCGTGTTAGGAGCCGACCCGGGGACCATGGACCTATAATCAGTAGCTACAATAAATTAAATTAAATATTAATCGAACAGAATATTTCTACTTAATTCATTAATTCCGGAATTACGCCACCATAAATCCGAAACTGAACTCTATCGATTATAGATATAACTTATTCTCAAAGCGTCGAGTCGAGTCGATAAGTGTCCATTGATATAATCATTACATACAGACTAACCCTCCATAGACTATCCGTAATGAAGCGGGATTATTTCTTGTTGGAAATAAAATTTATGTTTTGATGATAATTCATCTTATTTATTATAATGTTGTATTAACCCCATTTGATGAAGTGCTGAAGCCAGCTGTTATAGTGAAAAGCTAAAAGATGTCTAGAATCGAATGTATAAGTTTTATTAAGTCGATTTTTGTATAGGTTACATCGACAAGCAATCGTAATTATTAGTGTGTCGTAAGCTCGAAACCGGGAATCAATTAGAAAACCGGAATTCATCAAGACAAACAAATCGACTCGAGATACACCTCTTGAAGAAGGTAAGTTCATTTGAGAGTTACAGATTCGATTGGCTTATCTAGAAGATGGAAGAACCGAGGACACTGACTCGATTATTGAAGAATGAAGAATCGAGGATCAAACTCGATTATGAAGATTAAAAGTCGAGATCAGTAAAGTTGGACTTCGTGCAAGATTGTGGTAACTCGAATCGACTTTATAGATCTTGTATGAAGACCTAAGAATCATAAGGTCAATGAATTCTTAGATGATAAATGTATCATGGTGTACTGATTAAGTCAATTGTAATCGATGGCCTGATAATTGATATTTGAAGAAGAATAAAATCTCAGTTAATGCTCCAAGTCAGTTAGGAAACTGACAAGTGAAAAACTGACAAGGAAACTCAGTTTTATAGGTCAGCCATCCAACAAACTGAAAGTACAATCGAACGTTGTAAAGAAAGAAATTTCATTGGATGAGTCACTGACACAGCAGGAGCGGTCAGAAAATATAACCGTTGCAAGATACACAATTCAAATAAAATCCAGATGAACGTTGGAGTTCACAATATAAATAGAAGACTTTGCACCTACAACAAAGATATAGAGAACAAGAGCATATACAAGATTTAACAAGCAATTTGTGCACTCTATTTAAATTGTTATCATCACTGAACTACAACAAGATCACATTTAGTATTTCTTCAAGTGTTCAAAGCTACAAAGAATTTATCAAGGATTCAACACTTTGAAGAACCACAAACAAGAATCAATCTATTGATTCTCAGCCCAACTTTGATTCTATTTCAAAGGTTTAGACTGTGAAGCAAACCCAGAAGGTTTTGTCAGACAGGATTGTGATGAAAATCGGGTAGACTGTGTTTGTGGTGGTAGCTGGTGAAGAGGCAATCCTACCCTCTAAGGACCAGTGGTTCAAGCACTTGGAGAG
The DNA here is from genome assembly GCA_026214975.1 of Gentiana macrophylla. Classification (NCBI taxonomy): domain Eukaryota; kingdom Viridiplantae; phylum Streptophyta; class Magnoliopsida; order Gentianales; family Gentianaceae; genus Gentiana; species Gentiana macrophylla. The sequence continues at coordinate 79,219,998 of CM047813.1, read as the reverse complement.
CAGCAATTCTACCTGTTCTACAATTGTTTAGATAGTGAAGCTAAGGATTAGCCAAGGACTATTGTTTAGGACTTTTTTGTATGATTTATCTCAAGAAGTTCTAGTGGAATTTTCCTCCGCACCACGAGGAAGAGAGGGCGACTGAGATTACACCACCTGGAACCTCTATAACATCCGACTCATTTACTTTACGCATTTACTTATTTATTTAGCATTTACTTACAGCATTGTGATATTTGATTGTTATACATCTCACAGTCACAACTGACATTCACCAGAATTCACAACACTCAGTTTTCATAACAGAATAACAAGATCACTTTAAAGGCTAAAATTATATCCGCTGCCGGTTGACTCAGTTTCAGCTTAAGTCAGTTTGATTTAATCTCAGCTTAGTCAGCTCAACTCCGCACAAGTTTTTATCTGAACCATAATTTGTTTTAAACTCAGTTTTTGGTGACAAGTTTATTCACCCCTCTAAACTTGTGTCAGCCTTTCCAAGGGACCAACAATTGGTATCGGAGCAGTGTTTATTTAACCAGATATCATTTGCTCGTTATCCTCTAGTTGTTCTTATTTGAAAGCTAAGTTTTAAATCATCCATCGATTTTCACTCACTCACAAAGGATAACAATCAATATGCAAGACAAATGCTTATGTGCAACATGGGATGATTTGACGAATACAAGCGTCGTATCACGCAGCATTCTAGCGACTACTCATGATGAAATGATGGATGTACTCATTGATGGACCAATCCGGATCACCTACATGCAAACCGAAGGTGATGAGACAAGTTCGAGTTCCAAAACCCAAATCTGAATGGACTAGTGATGATCGCAAGCGGAACAATCTCAACAATGTTGCCATGGACTTTATCCTCGTAACTCTTGTGAAACATGTACTTGAAGGTGAAAGAATGCACTGTGACCAAAGAAATGTGGGACAAACTTGATTAGTTTGCGAAGAGCAGATTCAATCAAGGAAAATGAAATTTCATTTGCAAAGCAAAAGTTTGAGAATTTCAAGATGAAATCTGGAGAAACCATTGATCAAATGGAGACAAGATTCAGTGCTATTATGGATGAACTAGATATACTCAAGATTGAATACTCAAAGAAAGTCATCAACACCAGGATATTGAAGGCATTGCCAATGTGCTGGAAAATGAAGGTCACTGCCATGGAAGAATCCAGGAGACTTGATGTAGAAGATTCATTCAAGATCTTTTCAGATCTGAAAGCTTATGAATTCAGTGAAGATTTCACAACCACAGCTGCAATAATCAAAGCTCTGGAAGAACCAAAGACCACAGCACTTGCAGCAGCATCAAAAGAGATTCAAGAAAACTCATCCAACAATATTCATGAATTGGATGAAATGGAAGAACAAATGGCTCTAATGATGAACAGAATTCGAAGAATGAAGAGTGGACACCTAGTCACTCAAAAGTTCATCAAAAAGACTCCTGAAAAGAGGAAAGATGATGGATACCTTTGTTTCAACTGCAAGAAACCAGGACACTATAAAGCCGAATGTCCAGAACTGATCAAGAAGACACCACCAAGGAGAGTTGGTAGAAGAGCACTTCTTGCTGGAGATGAATCAGATTATGAAGCTGGTACTGAAAGATTGTCAGATGACACAGCTTTAGTGGCACACATGGAAGATCCAAATGAGGTATGTGAATCAAACTCTAAATACTCCTCAGCTCAGATTTCCATGATAAATGCATGTTCTTCGACTGCTGACTCCAATCCAAAAGATCTAGAATTAGAAGAAACTCTTGATGACTTGATGAATCAGCTGGTAACCATACAAGCTGGTTATGAATCAATCAAAGCTGAGAAAGAAAGTCTAATTCTTGAAGTTGAAAGATTGAAGTCTGAATTAAAAATGTTGAAACTGACTAAAACTGATAAAGGAAAGATTCAACATCGATCCCATCATCGTGGCGCAAGAATCGAATCGTTTGCTCAATCGAGTTCAATTACTGGATTCAAATCATGGAAAACCATATGGAGACAGAACTGGGTTAGGATTTGATACACAGCAATCTTTGAAGAATGGAACTAGCAAAACCGTTGGACTAAATACGAAAACTGGTATCAAGTTTGTAGTTGAGCAAGTTCCACTGGCTGAGAAAATTCTTTGAACCAAGAAAGCCGAGATCACACAGGATAAATCAGTTTTCTAAGAAGACAACTGGATCTACCCACAAGACTAAATCAAATGGTAGATCAGCTGTATTCAATGGAAACCAACACGGCAAATCAATTGCCAGATCCACAAAAACCAATGAAGTCAGGAACCAGAAAAATTACAATCAAAACAAATCCAAGAATGTCAATCATTCAAAGATTCACACATTTAGGGGGAAAGGAAGGTTATATCCCTCTGATGATGATTGGAATTTTACTAAATTTGTTAATAAAACTGATAATGACAATCATTCCAGACCGAAAGCTTATCACAAGTTTCAGTCCAAAACTCAGCAAAGAACTAATCACAGTTCTCAGCATAAGTCACAGTACAAAGGTCAATACAGACCTCAGTACAGAAGGAATGATGGTTATCACACCAGTTTTAATAACAAAAATCAACATGGAAACAAATTACAGTCAGAAGATCTGAGAAATCATATAAATAAGACACATTCCAAGCATATATACTATGGGAGTGTGGCTTACATATATGAAAACAAGTGCAACAATATCCGAAGAATTCCAAAAGGATATATTCCCAGAGTTGTATTGACAACTGACCCTCATGGACCCAAACTGAGTTGGGTACCTAAAAATTTCTAATTTTCATTGCAGGATATATGGTACTTTGACAGTGGTTGCTCTAGACACATGACAAAGAGCAAAGACTGTCTCAGTAATTTCGTTGAAAAGAATGGACCAAAAGTTAATTTTGGAAGCAAAGATAAACCAGTTACACAGAGGTTTGGCACCTTAATCGAGAAATGGACTTACAATCAAGAATGTATCTTATGTAGAGGACTACACTACAACCTACTCAAAGACAAGTCAATTTTGTGATATGGGATACAAAGTTACCTTTGATAAAGAATTCGTGTTGTCATCGTGAATCACTTATCAAGTTGTCCTAGCCGGAAGAAGAAAGGAAAACATGTATGTGGTAGATTGGACAACAAACGTCGGTTGAAACTTGTTTGCTTGTTCATACCAAATCGAGATCGGTTGGCTATGGCACAAGAAAGCTGCGTCATCTCAACTTTGATGACATCAACACACTTGTTAAGAAACAACTAGTCATTGGACTACCAGAGATATCATATAAGAAGGACGACGACATGTGATGCGTGTCAACAGGAAAACAAACAAAGGCAAGTTTCAAGACTAAGTCTCGGCATTCAACAAACCGGACATCTAGAATTGCTACATATGGACTTATTTGGACCTATTACACCAATTAGTATCAGTGGAAAGAAGTATACATTGGTGGTAGTAGATGATTTTTCAAGATATACTTGGGTAATCTTTCTAACCAAGAAAAGTGAAACCAAGCAAAAACTCACAGAACTTCTTAAAAGACTTTAATCGAAAGGAGTTTGATTGTGAAGATAAGATCGATAAAGGAACCGAATTCCTCAACAAAGTGTGATTATAGAATATTGTGAAGAAAATGGTGTTTTACACCAACTTGTCGCACACAGAACACCACAACAAAATGGTGTAATTGAAAGAAGAAAAGCAGAACACTCAAAGAAAGTTTGGAAGGACTATGATTTGTGAAGCTAAACTACTACGAAAGATATTGGGCGGCGAAGCGATAAACACGGCTTGCTATACTCGAAACAGAGCTCTCATGAACAAGAGACATGAAAAGACTCTTATGAAATTTGGAATGGAAGAAAACCAAATGTTTCATACTTTCATGCATTTGGAAGAAAATGTTTCATACACAATAATGGAAAAGATCACTTCATGTTTTTCAACCCAAAGTCGATGAAGGAATTTTCCTAGGATATTCAAGTGTCGACAAAGCATTGAGTATTGAATAAAAGGACACTCAAGCATGAAGAATCAATACATGTGGTATTTGATGAACCAAATTTTCTGGTGAAACAATCAAGACCGACTGAGAACCAGTTCCTCGTCTCCGATTACCAATCATACCAGAACCTGTTTCAGTTGAAGTTGGAAGACTACAAATTTCAGAATGTTCAGATCAAGATCAGCCTCAGTTTCCAACTACTCAACAATTTGAACAACCTCAATCAGATTCGGTTGAACAAATTCAAGAACCAATTTTTGAAGAATCTGTTGAACAAAATACAAATCAGCCAATACAAACTCACACACATCAATTGATGAAAGATCATCCTGAAGAACAAGTTATTGGTGATACTCAAGCTGGAGTTTGAACAAGACATCAACTAGATGCGATGATAGCATGTTTTTTTTATCTCAATTAGAACCTAAAGAACTTGAAGAAGCCTTAAAAGATCCAGATTGGATATTAGCTATGCAAGAAGAACTAAATGAATTTGAGAGAAATCAAGTATGGGAACTGGTAGATAAACCAGTTCATGTAAATATCATTGGAACCAAATGGGTTTTCAGAAATAAACTTGAGGAAGATGGAAATGTCATTAGAAATAAAGCCAGACTAGTAGCCAAAGGATACTCTCAAGCGAAGGCATAGATTTTGATGAAACTTACGCACGATCGCAAGACTAGAAGCAATCGAGACTTTTTCTTGCTTATGCGGCTCATAAGAAATTCAAAGTTTATCGATGGATGTCAAAAGTGCGTTTTAAATGGAATTCTTGAAGAAGAAGTGTATGTTCAACAACCACCGGGATTTGAAATCAAGGATCAAACTAATAAAGTTTTCAGACTAAGGAAAGCTCTTTATGGACTTAAACAAGCACCAAGAGCTTGGTACGAAACCCTGTCTCAATTTTTGGTAGATAATGGATTTATCAAAGGAACAATCGACAAAACATTGTTCAGGATGAAGAATGGAGAAGATACTCTACTTGTTTGATTTATGTTGATGATATCATCTTTGGATCGAGAAAATGAAGCAGTTTATGTGAGAAATTTGCAAGTTTGATGAAAAGCAAATTTCAAATGAGTATGATGGGGGAATTAAATTATTTCCTAGGTTTGCAAGTTAAGCAACTAGCTGATGGAATCTTCATTCATCAAACCAAATATACAAGAGAACTTATCAAAAAGTTTGGTATGGAGAAATCTACTGGAATTTCTACACCAATGGGGACTAACATCAGATTAGATGAAGATAAAGAAGGTAAAGATGTTGATCAAACACTCTACAGAAGGATGATTGGAAGCTTACTCTATCTTACAGCAAGTAGGCCAGACATATCCTTTCTTTCATCGGTGTTTGTGAAAGATTTGATCAAGACCAAAGGAAAGCCATCTCACGGTTGTAAAAGGACCTTGAAATATCTAAAAGATCTGAGATGGAGTTGGTATTTGGTATTCAAAAGAAGGAGAATTCAAGCCGATTTCTTACTCAGATTCAGATTATCTTTGGATGCAAAGTGGATGAGAAAAATCACATCAGCACATGTCGGTTATTAGAAATAGACTTGTGTCATGGTTTAGCAAGAAGCAAAACTCAATTTCAACTTCAACAAGCAGGTTGAATATATAGCATTTGGAAGTTGTTGTGCTCAAGTTTTATGGATCGATAAACAATTAAGAGACTATGGGATAGAAGAAGGAACAATTCCCATAATGTGTGATAACACAAGTGCAATTGCAATTCTCGATAATCCGATTTTACATTCAAGAACAAAGCACATTGATGTACGTCACCACTTTATAAGAGATCATGCGAGAGAAGAAGGATATAATAGTTCTTTATGTACTCATGAAGATCGGCCATGAGACATCTTCACTAAGCCTTTGGACAAAGAGAGATTTGCAAAACTAAGAACCGAGTTGGGAATAATCAAAGTCAGTTAAGCCGAGAGATTCGTCAAGGGATTAATCTTTGTTATCTTTGAGTGCGCTCACTTAATGAGACTAGTCATTGACATCAACAATCTCAAATCGACAAATTGGAAGATTTTGGCAAAGCGAAAATTTTGACAAGAATCGAATTATATTTGAAGCCCGACCTCGGCATCGTTTTCATATTTGGTCAAAAGTTGATAAGATAGAATCAACAAGGGTTATATCGCATTAAATTGCCACGATTCTTTTGTCGAACTTCGTGTGTACACCCCACGATTGTCGTCGAAGCGGTACATGTATCGGTTATCAAAACCATCATGGAATTTGAAAAGTTGTACCATTCAACCGAGAATATCCCACCTATTTATTCAATTTCTTTTCACAATTTTTCAAACCTACCATTCCAAATCAAATTTTCTCGTGTTCACACTCAAACATGGACACCGCAATTGATTCGAAAGATAGTCGTTTAATCACAGAGCTGGATGAACTAACACTCGAAATGTATGAAGCTATGTGTCAAAACACTCTGTTAGCCAGTTGTATACGAGATAAAATCGAAAAGCAACCAGGGTTGAACAACCTTCTCGAAGTTCGCTTCAAAGCAAGACGAGATGTGGAAGGAATTTTGCAGTTTTGGCAAAATATGCGATTGGTCAGGGACTCCTTAACTACTACAGTTCGTGGAGATCGCATTGTACTCAATGAAAGAGTCATGAGATCACTCTTTGGGTTCGCAAAACAAAGCAAAGAACTTCATAATTAGCAACCCTACCATTGGATAAAGAAGCCTTTCTCAGAATGATGACTTCGTCTACAGAACCAATCGTACCTGGAGTTCATGTCGACAAAATCAAGCCAGAATTTGGACACCTCAGCAGATGGCTCAGCAAACACGTCATTGGAAAATCCAAAGGGATTAGTATACTTTCGGAAGAAAATATTTTGCTAATGAACATAATCTGGGAGAACATTGAATTCAATTGGGCAGGTTATGTTTTCAATTAATTCAAAAAGCAACATATTGTTGAATTAGAAAGTATGGCAAAAGCTCAAGCTGAAGGACAAGTAACTGATGGCAGATTTCGACTAAAGAAAACTCTTAGTGGAATCATTCAGTTTTATTTGGAAAGAATCAAGGAAGGAAAGGAAGCAAGGGAAACAGTGACATCAAAGGAAATCACAGAAGCAAATTTCCAAGAGGAAGGAAAACGGTCAACTGTGTCTCAGCAGCAAACTGAATACAGAGGGACCAAGCGAAAATCAGTATCCACAGAAGAAAGATCAGTTGTAAGATGCTTGTACCCTGAAATCTCAAGTGAGATAGCACCTACTGAGGGGGAACAACAATTGACAACTGAAGATACCGAAGAGGATGTCATTGCTAACCTCACTTCTCAAACACAAAAGCAGTCAGTTCAACAATTGGCACCAGTCTTCGAAGCTGACAAAATCATAAAGCTGATGAAAATGAAACTTCAACCAGAAGACTCTCGTGATGCAAATTTACAGATTGAAGAAAAATCACTCTTGGAGAAATTGGAAGTAAGAGATCTTTACTCTCTGTTTCCTATTAAGGAATTTCTGGACAATTTTTTCAAAAGATTTACTGAATTAGCAAAAAGAAGAGAATCAGGCACATCGTCTAAAGACAGTTCACAGAAAAAGGATGATGACGATCATGATAGGCCAAGAAAAGAAGCTGATGATACTACAGTTTTGCAAGCAATCACTCAATCACAACATCCAGTAACGCAAACTGCACCACAGCAACAAGCATTGTCTGTTGAAAACCAGACAAATGTCAATCAGCAAGCAGGTGATGAAATCAGACAACTGATGGTTATAGATACTCAGGACAAGGATCAAGTGGAAGCTACATATGATCCCTCTGATTTTCTATCTAAGGAAGAATTGGCCAAAGTTCATGACAACTTGAAAATAGTACTCAGTCTAAGAGATACTCAGAATGGTCTCTTATCAAACATCTCTGAATATCTTGATTATAGAACTAGAACTGATGTTTCGGTTCATGCAAGACTAGAGATGATTCACAACGCAAGTTCAAGTTCTGCCTCGGAAATTGTTTTACTCAAACAACACCTTGAAGATTCAACCGCTGTCAGATAGAGAAACTCATGCTCAAGCTCATTGGCATATTAATCAGCATATCTACGGATTAGAAACTCAACTCAAGGAAGTACTTGACTCTCAGCGACAAATTTCAGAAGATCAAAAGGCAACCCATGCCCTGGTAGATCAGTTATATGATGCCAAAAAGGGGGAAGCTGAAGAAGAAAAGCTGAAATTACTCAAAGAAATGAAGAAACTTGAAGAAGAACTACAAAGATACAGATCAGATCCTAAGTTTTTGAAAAAAGAGTTAACTGAAGATCAACTCATTGCAAAATACAATCAACCTGGAGATAGAAGAGTTACTCTTACAAAGGATCTGTGGACACAGTTTGTCAAAGACTACAATCCTATCAAAGCCAAGTACAAGGATAGAACATTCGAAGAATCCTTGAACTACTTTTTGTCTGATATTCACTCAAAGCAAAAGATTGCACAACATAAAAAGAATCAAAGGATTGAAGACAAACTAAAGATCAAAGATAAAGTTGAACAAATGAAAGCCGACATAACAGAATTTGAAAAATACTATCTGGAAGACTCAAGCTTATCCAAGCTAATTCAATGGAGAAGATGGAAAGAAAGTAGTCAAGTTGACTACAACAAGACCTTTTCAAAGGAAGACTCCAAACTTGAAGAAGATTTTCGTCTGTATGACAAGACAAAAAGATATGATCTAGTTATGCAAAAAGCTATGAAGAAGCTCAGTCTTTAATCATAGACATTTGAACAAAATGCTTGTATCCGCTTTTGCTCATCCTATTGAAAACCAGTTTCAGCTTTTACGCTTTTATTATTGTATTGATCTTTAAGCTTTTCTTTTAGGGAGAGTTTTGGCATCATCAAAAGTGGGGAAATTGTTGGAAATAAAATTTATGTTTTGATGATAATTTCTTCTTATTTATTATAATGTTGTATTAACCCCATTTGATGAAGTGCTGAAGCCAGCTGTTATAGTGAAAAGCTAAAAGATGTCTAGAACTGAATGTATAAGTTTTATTAGAGTCGATTTTTGTATAGGTTACATCGACAAGCAATCGTAATTATTAGTGTGTCGTAAAAATCGAAAGCGGGAATCAATTAGAAAAGCTGGAATTCATCAAGACAAACAAAGCGACTCGAGATACACCTATTGAAGAAGGTAAGTTCATTGAGAGATTCTGAGACTCGGTTGGCTTATCTAGAAGATGGAAGAAGCGAGGACACAGACTCGATTATTGAAGAATGAAGAAGCGAGGATCAAACTCGATTATGAAGATTAAAAGTCGAGATCAGTAAAGTTGGACTTTCGTGCAAGATTGTGGTAACTCGAATCGACTTTATAGATCTTGTATGAAGACCTAAGAATCATAAGGTCAATGAATTCTTAGATGATAAATGTATCATAGTGTACTACGATTAAGTCAATTGTAATCGATGAAAGCGAGATCTCGATATTTGAAGAAGAATAAAATCTCGATTAATGCTCCAAGTCGATTAGAAGCCCGACAAGTGAAAAAGCCCGACAAGGAAACTCGATTTTATAGGTCACCATCCAACAAACTGAAAGTACAATCGAACGTTGTAAAGAAAGAAATTTCATTGGATGAGTCACTGACACAGCAGGAGCGGTCAGAAAATATAACCGTTGCAAGATACACAATTCAAATAAAAGCCAGATGAACTTTGGAGTTCACAATATAAATAGAAGACTTTGCACCTACAACAAAGATATAGAGAACAAGAGCATATACAAGATTTAACAAGCAATTTGTGCACTCTATTTAAATTGTTATCATCATTGAACTACAACAAGATCACATTTATTATTTCTTCAAGTGTTCAAAGCTACAAAGAATTTATCAAGGATTCAACACTTTGAAGAACCACAAACAAGAATCAATCTATTGATTCTCAGCCCAACTTTGATTCTATTTCAAAGGTTTAGATCGTGAAGCAAACAGGGAAGGTTTTGTCAGGACGATTGTAATGAGCGAAATGGGTAGACTGTGTTTGTGGTGGTAGTGGTGAAGAGGCAATCCTACCTCTAAGGACCCGAGTGGTTCAAGCACTTGGAGAGCGACAATTTTACTGTTCTACAATTGTTTAGATAGTGAAGCTAAGGATTAGCCAAGGACTATTGTTTAGGACTTTTTGTAACAGATTTATCTCAAGAAGTTCTAGTGGAATTTTCCTCCGCACCACGTGGGGAAGAGAGGGCGTACATGATTACACCACCACGGAACCTCTATAACATCCGACTCATTTACTTTACGCATTTACTTATTTATTTAGCATTTACTTACAAAGATTGTGATATTTGATTGTTATACATCTCACGATCTGGCCCGACATTCACGTAATTCACAACACTCTGGTTTTCATAACAGAATAACAAGATCACTTTAAAGGCTAAAATTATATCCCACGCCGATTGACTCGATTTGACTTAAGTCAGTTTGATTTAATCTCAGCTTAGTCAGCTCAACTCCGCACAAGTTTTTATCTGAACCATAATTTGTTTTAAACTCAGTTTTTGGTGACAAGTTTATTCACCCCCCCCTCTAAACTTGTGTCAGCCTTTCCAAGGGACCAACATTTCCATAAATCTTCTTCAATACATCTTATCCTTATTTACCATTAACCCACTAGTGATCAATTAGTTCATAACAAATACGAACTCCGGGATCGATCAGTTTATAGGATTAACAAATAAGGGGATTGTCATTCTACTTCCAGCAGAAATGAATGGATTCCGTATCTGTGAGACACATACTTCTCACTCATTCCAGAACAGTGCCAACGTGAAAGTGATTCGGACCGCGCCTCCTAGCGATCCTTAACGAACACATCAAACCCTATCCTGAAACAAGTAGGAGTCTGTAATCACTTCAGGATTAAGGTTAATCCATATATGATCATCTTGTGATTTAATGAGATTTCTCAATCTCGGAATTATATGGGAAATGCATATTAAATCGGTCCAGTCCTATATGACTCTCATCATATATAAATGCCCCACTTAGACAACCAATGTCGACGGTCCGGATAAAACGGTCACACCATAAAGTGTTCTGGGCGCATTAATGGTGGTTTAATCAATAGACCCCATACTTTGATTAACTTCACCACGGACTAATAGTTCAAGTGTATCACCATAAATTAATCCTCATGTGTGTCACACACTAAGTTATATGGCTACATATGATACGACTTGGGGTTTTCAGTAGTGTACTACTTACAAGCACGAAGCAAGTAATAAGATGAGAATAAATCTGTCATTTATTAATTATAAAAACAATTACATAAATTGTTTTTGGGCATCACGCCCAACATGAAATACCCTTGAAATCTTGTTCAATAGTCAGGCGGAGTCCATAATCCTTGGACTCAAAGATGCATTGACCAAAACAGAGAATGGTGCTCGTTCAATGGCAGATTACTTGGCTCTCATGAAAAGCCATTCCGATGGTAGTGCATCTGCTGGATATCCAGTATCTCAATCAGAGCTCATACTTGCCACTTTGGGTGGCCTCACCAAAAAATATGACTCTGTGCAGTGAATATCACGTCTAGAGTGGGATCACTTTCCTAGCCTGAAGTTCAGGCTCAGCTGTTGACCCATGAACGATTGATTGCTAGATTCAATCCCACTCCTACTCTTGATCTGTCACAGACAAGTGCTCATGTGGCTCAGATGTACCAAGGAGGGAATAAAGGATCTAGAGCTCCCAGTAATGGTAGAGGTAGGGGACAACAGGGGTCAGTAAGAGGAGGTCGATCTAGGGGTGGAGGAAGATCTAAGAAAGAAACGCAATTAAATTGAAAATGTGGAAAAGAAGGTGTGAACGTATATAATGTGGATAAAAGAGTGTTGGATGCAAGAAGGATGTACATACACTTCTGGAAACAGATTCACAGTTGAAACAATAATAAACAGCTAAGTAGAATGCTTTTATGACCGCCCCCATGCGCTTAACTCAGTGGTAAAAGAGCATATATGTTGTGATAGCATCCTTACATTTGAGCTGAGAGGTGAGAGTTTTATACCCTTTATCGACTTCTCTTAGAAAGAAAAAAGTGTAATATAACGCCCCTAGACCGGTCTGGTGGCGCTAAATGAGTCATAAATGGTCCGGTCAAATGCTTAGACCGTCGTCCTCGCTTGGTCTAAAAGGGCTAGTCCGAATGGACAAGACCTTTATGTCTCACACTTATATGGGGATGAGTGTGACATTAGTTTACAGATGTGAGACTTTACATTCTTCGCCCTTATAATGGACCGGCGTCCTCGCTGAACGGCCATGACTTGTCCCAGTCTCGTCCCTACCATAGAATTCTAGATGTGGCCCCACCGCCTCTCACGGTGTGGCACGTAGCTCCGTATGACAGTCGACTCTGATACCATTCTGTGGCTCCCTCAGACCCCAGGTCTGGTAGCGCTAAATGAGTCATAAATGATCCGGTCAACTGCTTAGTCGTCCTCGCTTGGTCTAAAAAGGCTAACCCGAGTTGTCACGACCTTTATGTCTCACATTTATATGAGAGTGATCATGACATTACTTTAATTTACAGATGTGAGACTTTACACGTAAATCTAGCATTTGCAGACTCTACCACTGATATATAACATCGATTTACATTATCCATAAAACTCTAGAAGCGAGACAATATAGGTCTTTTGGGTTGGAGCTCATATTTTTTTAGAATGCTTTATTGACCCTACAATTCTGTGTTGTGATTTGGGTATCTGGTTTCTTTTACAAGTACTCATATGCCTGGCAAATCCTTAGATTGTGACAACAGAATCACAATGCCTTGTGAATGCAATTTTATATTATAAGAAACGCCTTTGCTTGAATCTTGATTATGAAATGTGCAATATGAATGAAACATTCCATGGATGACCAAGGAGACAAGTGCACTAAACAAGTATTAAAAGCTCCTCCACTTTGAAGTGTTTTTAAAAATAAAAAAAATACATTTTTAAAATATTACATTTCTTGTGATGTGAATTTATACTAAAGCTCCTTTTTGTTGGCATATTTTGACTAGATTTCAATCCGGCCGGTATTAGTGTATACACGTACTTTAATGTGTGTATGTCTCACGAACAGTGGTAGACCTACATACAACCAAGAGGGCAGATCCGAAAAAAATACACTAATATTTGTACTGTATATAGATACAGGTTTCCCCTCTTAAATTTTTTATTTACCTTTAAAAATTTTACTGTCCCCCCTCATCCGAGATCCTTTGTCCGCCCCTGCTCACGAAGAATTTCTTGGGATGATTATTTGCCATTAGAACGAAATTAAGGTAAGAATTAATGTTTTTTTTTATTTTTCTGAAGTAGGGTGATGGAATTCGAAATACCAACTTAAGGATTTGTTTATGTACTACATTCGTCCCATATTATAAGTAATCTTAGCTTTATAAACAAAAATTAAGAAACTCAATAAATGATCGAACTTTGGTAGATTTGGACTAAAATACCCTTAGGCTTGGTGGGGTCTTTTTTTTTTTTGGGGAGGGGTTGGGGCACAAAAAAAAAACGCTTGGATTTCTTGGCCGAAACTTCAGGCCCCTGTTCATGTAGGTGGGGTTGGGGTGGCTAGTCTTGAGGTTCATAATCTGGCGTTGTTAGGGAAATGGTTGTTTTTGAACCTAATGCTTTGTGGAGAAAGGTAGTGACCATTTATGGGGAAAATGGGGTGTGGGATTTGAGTAGTAATGGGAGGGGTCTAGGTGGGGTTTGGGGATGTATTAAAAGTGCTGTGAGTTGTCTAAAATCTGTATATTTATGTTTGTTGGGCTCTGAAAAATGGTCTGTCGGCGGTGGTAGTGTGGTGAGCGAGGTTTTGGGCTGATGAATGGTTGGATGGGGGACCTTTGAAGGTACAATATCCTAGGTTGTTCTATCTTACAAAAAATAAAGCGGCTCAGGTTCAGTAAGTTATGTCTAGGGAGGGTGATGGGTGGTCATTTATATGGGAGTGGAGGAGGGTTTTGAGAGGCTTTGAGGTAGAGGAGCTTTAGAGACTAGTTTCGAGGCTTGAGCAAAGTCGTATTGTTGCAGGTGCTAAAGATATGCTAGTTTGGAAATTGAGTTCAAACGGTGCTTTCTCATCGGCTTGCCTTAGAAAATTGATCGAGAATGTTTTTTTCAACAATGTTTTTGATGATTCTGATTTTCTTGTGGAGAGGAATAAATTGTTACCGGAAAAAGTAAATATTTTCATGTGGAAAGCAGGTCTAAAGCAGATCCCAACAAAACTGAATCTTCTTAAACGGGGAGTATCCATTCAAGATGCATCTTGTCCTCTTTGTTATCAGTTTGAAGAATTAGTCAATCATATTTTGTTCGCTTGTGATATCTCTTTATTAATATGGAATCATGTCTCTAGTTGGTGTAAAGTGCAAGGTCCATTTCCGTCATCTTTTATTGACCTTTGCAGTTTGAAGCCTACTTCTTTTTCTAGTTCGGATGTACACCTTTTGCGGAAGGCTATCGTTGGAATCACGACATGAGTTATCTGGATCAATAGGAACAAGGTGATTTTTAAATCTTTTGTCATGGACCCTGAGACAATTTTTCGCGAAATTCAGATACTATCTTTTTCTTGGCTGGTTGAATCTAAATATTTGAAGACTATCAACTGGGAAACTTGGAAATCAAACCCGTTGGCGACTGCAATGCAATGAGAGGATAGATCTTTGGTTTGATCTGGTGGTCATTTGTTGCGTCAGTTCGTACTCTTCTCGTTCCTTTTCTTTTCTTTTCACTTTTGGTAGATTTGCAGATGTTTTCTCCCTTATATCTATAGTCAGGGGCATTTTGAGTTTTGTGATTGGTTTCATGTTTGTTTGTAACTCTTTGTATCTCCCCTGAACATTTCCAGCTTCTCGTTGGTTTTGTTTTGATCTTAATATATATTTCTCTTTTGGCTGTTCAAAAAAAAAAAAAAAAAAAAGAAACCCTTTAGGCTAATTAGAATAATATAAAGTTTTGGAATAAGGAATAAGGGTAAAACAAGAAAAAGATCATTAATTATTGCATTGTAATTTGAAAATAACTTATATTGTAGGACGAATGAAAAATACTAATATGACTTATAATTAATATGGGACGGGGGTAGTAGTAAATATAGTCACACTTCTATCCGGCTAGCCGGTGACAATCTTTCTATGAAATTCCAGAAAAATCTTTTATTTTATGTTTCGAGTTCTTGCGTCATGCATATTTTATGGTGTTTCGATCACAAGTATAATTTGGTGGACCTATACCAATCAGATGGCCATATGCTTAGAAAAAAACTACAATTCAAAATTTTATGAATGATGGAAAAATGATGGTATGATGGTCCTTTAGTTGGTCCTGGACCACGAATCACGAATTACATCCCTCAAATTGCTACAAGTAAGAGTTATATTTGAAATAAATCACTTCAAGTGATTTATTAAGAGATAAGGGATAAGAGTTTATATTTAGCTTTACTTAAACTTAATATAATTATTATCTCTATATAGAAGACAATTTATCTTTTAAATCTATTCGATAAAACAGTTTTTTTTTTTTTATTTTTATTTTTATATTCCCCTATGCTACTGATTTTCTTCGTACTACAATTACTCTCTGATATTTTTTATTTTTGGTTTTTTGTTTTTTGTTTTTTGTTTTTTGTTTTTTGTTTTTTAATACTCAATCAATAGCAGTTAAAGGTTGGAGGACAAGACATGACAGGTTTGGAATGTAATATATATAAATATAATAAATAAATACTAATTCAAAAAAAGCCAAAGGTGACCCGCCAAACCCTATCTTGTTTCTCCAAATTTCTATAACCAATATATGGATGGAAATTGACGTTTCCTCGTTTTTCAGCTGCATTCGTGTCCATATACCTCTTTATGTAGTTGCTTCTCTTACTCTTTTGTGAAAAATATCTTCCCCATTTGCCGTGGACATACTTCCACTTATATATATATATATATATATATACATATATATTGTATTAGGAGAAAAAAATTCAATCAGAAGAAGAAAAAATTCAAAAAGATGAATAATGTTAAAAGAATAGATATTACTGCTATAGATAATGATTTAGTTTAAATAAATTAGGATATAATACAGTTTGTTGAAATAAATCACTTTAAGTGATATAATATTTATCTTATTATTTGAATATTAGGATTAAGATAATGGTTCTTTTATTTATTTTGATTTCAGTTGTTAGATCATTTATCTCCTATATAAATGAGTGATTATTGTATTATTTTCATCAATTCAATAAAAATAATTTCAGAGTCCTCCGTGTGTTCTGATTTTTCTTTATTAGTATCGAAATAGGGGCGATGGTTCGAAATACTTTTGGTGGTGAGCATAACGCCGCTCGATCCTTCTCCTGTTTTTTTTAAAACATTTTTTCCCATTATAATCGTCTCCATATCAAATAATGCATCTACATTTACAAGTTCTTCTCGTCACATACATTCATGTCCATTTATATATATGTAAAAAAAAAAAAAAATGCATCCTTTTTTATCTGTCGGTATATAAACTTTGTTGATCTCTATTCCCTCATCTTCTCCATACTCATGCATGTCCGTTTCCAAACCTTTTTTTTCAAAATAAACAAAGAAAAAATACACCATTTTATCGGAGTCATTTTTACTATTCATAAATAAATACTTTATATATAGCATCGGAGTCATTTTTACTATTCATAAATAATTACTTTATATATAGCATCTATTATTTATTTATTTTGACATTCATTCTACATTTATTTTATAGCTGTGATTAAAGAATGCAGATCCATGATATCAATCACATTTGAAGGCCGACATCAGATCATTCTTCAACCAGAATCAGAATCAATCTCGAACAATACCACTACTATGGACTCCGGAAGAATAGCCGGAGTAGAGATGCCCTCCAACAATACCACAACTATGGACTCCGGAAGATCCACTGGAGTGGACCAGTGGAGATGCCCTCCAACAATACCACGACTATATGGACTCCGGGAGAACAACCGGGGTGGAGATGCCCTCCAACAATACCACGACTATGGACTCCGGGAGAACAACCGGGGTGGAGATGCCCTTCAAAACACAACAACTAATGGACTGCGGAAGAACCGCCGGAGTGGAGATGCCCTCCAAATACCACCAAATTATTATCACCAAGCAAACTCGGCCTCCAAACCCGACCTCGTTTGATGGAGGGTATTAGAAGATAATGTCAATATATTTGAAGATATTGATGAATGTCAAAATAAATAGATAAAGTTGCTATTGATGAGAGTAATGTTTGAAATACATCACCTTGAGTGATAAGATAAAAAAAATTGGCATTGGTTTAATTTATTTTGAATTGAATTATTATCACATTTCTCTCATATATAAAGGAGTCCATTATATCATTTTTATTCATCAATAAAAAAGGCAAGTTCAGTCTTTCGTTGTGCTATTCTGATTTTCTTTATATTGTCCATTTCACATTTGGAAGGAAGTTGCGGATCATTAAGAAAAGATGAATATAGAGGGGTGAGCTTGTCTGAGCTCGTCTCAAGTCAAGCAATAGACCGGCGAACAGAGATTAAACATAACAATTAGTTCGTTTATTAAACCGAGTCCGTGTTGTTAGATCTACATTCTCATACTAACCGGTGAACTTCCTCACGTACATCATAGGATAGTTTTGAGGTTGAACTCCTTTCTCTTATGTGTTGTTAGACCTGTATTTTTATCACGGTATCGGTGCCAATTAAACCCACACTTTGCCTATATTCATTCGAGTCTATGTGAAAAGACCTGTTAAAGTTGTCATTTGTTACATATTGCTATTGGGTAATTTTTGTGTGGTGTCTCCACACGGTGTGGAGACACCGTGTGACATCGTAACTCCA
The DNA here is from genome assembly GCA_026214975.1 of Gentiana macrophylla. Taxonomy (NCBI): domain Eukaryota; kingdom Viridiplantae; phylum Streptophyta; class Magnoliopsida; order Gentianales; family Gentianaceae; genus Gentiana; species Gentiana macrophylla. The sequence continues at coordinate 79,202,012 of CM047813.1, read as the reverse complement.
CACAGTTTTATTCTGTATTTAAACTGTGTGATTCTAATCATTTCACCCGTCACTTCATCTCAAATTCCCTCACCACACAAGTATATCCTATTGCTATTGTTATACTCCAATTCTCTTTCGTAAGGATCTAAGTTAATTTTATGGATAATTAGAGATAAAGACAGCTTTTGGAATATTTTTGAGTAACATGACAGCCACACATTTTTATAGGGAGAATGACAACTTTATATTTTTTTATAGTTTGAAGGACAAAACAAAAAAATAAAAAAAAATTTCCTACGCGTCCCTGTTCCAGTTTTTTTTTTTTTTTTTGGTCTCTTTCCTCCTCAATTTTCAAACGCTCATATATTTTGATCAAGAGATCCAAACGCGATAAAAATTTCGGGCCGAAGCGACGCCGTTTTGATTGTGTGTTTTTTTTTCAAAAGATCGGAATCAAACGGCGTCGTATCGGACCGAAGCAACGCCGTTTTGCGTCACAGTAGGGGGTGCTGTGCACATTGCACCGCAGGGGATCGGGTCCGTCTACTTGTGTAGTAACATTTTCTTCTCATGGTAATAACTAGCCTATGTCCATCACTTTACTCTGATTTAACAAGCAAGAATGTTGAAAGATAAAGATTCTACTCAATAGATACTTGGTCGTTCAGGAGGCCAAAGACTTCTCCCTTTCTGACTGAAAATTCTTTTTGAACAATCTCCATCTCATCCATATATCTTGAAGTGTGAATATGATTAAGCTTTTGCAAAGAAATTAATAAAAATACATAACTTTTGTCCAACTCTTAATACTAATGATTGTGATAGGTAACTAAACTTTGTTGATGCATAGTAAGAAAATGAAATCAAATTCGTTTTTTTTTTTAGGAAAGAAATCAAATTAGTTGTGAAACGAAATTTCTAACTCTCCTGAATTCCTGCCTAAGAAATTAAGTAAGTCGAAGTCATAAATGATCCGGTTAATTACTTTGCATCAGTCGTGTTTTTGGCCTAAATGGACTAACCCGAGTTGACATGACTTTTATGTCTCACATTTATAAAAAGGTCACGTGCTTCTCCCACATCCGATGTGGGATATCACATTTCCCCCCTATAAGCAATTGGCGTCCTCGCCAGGATTTGTCTCAGACTCGTCTCTACCAGAGTACTCTAGAGGTGCCTAGCACTTAGTTCCGTCTGGTAGTCGGCTCTGATATCATTCTGTAACGCCTCCAGACCCCAGGCCTGATAGCGCTAAATGAGTCATAAATGATCCGGTCAACTGCTTAGACCGTCGTTCTCGTTTGGTCTAAAAGGGCTAACCCGAGTTGACAAGACCTTTATGTCTCACACTTATATATATGGGGGGTGATCATTCTACTACTTTACCGATGCGAGACTTTACATTCTTCCCCTATAAGGGACTGGCGTCCTCACCAGGACGGCCAAGACTGCATGGATCGTCCCTACCAGGAGGTAGCCAGAGAGCAGAGGCCGCGGCGTATAGTTCCGTCGATTTAGTGGCTCGATAGCATTCTCAGAACGCCCTGCACCCGGGCCTGGTAGTGCTAAGTGTGCCATAAATTATCCGGTCAACTGCTTAGACCGTCGTCCTGCTTGGTCTAAAAGGGCTAACCTGAGTTGACACGACGTTTATGTCTCATAGTTATAAGAAAGTTATGTGTTTCTTCCACATCCGATGTGGGTTATCACAAAATTATCTTCAAATCAAAAGTCTCATATGTTAAATGAAAATACTTGAACCCAATAAATCAGAAATAACATAACCGTTGATCGAGAAATTACAAACTTTTTATGTAAAGAAATAATGTAAACTTATCATTTTTTATCTGGTCTGGTTAAGTATCTAATATGTTGTTGTGAAAGTGTATCGCGTGTGGAGTGATTTACGGAATATATCCGTAATTCACCGATGTAATTACGGATAAATTAATTACAGAAAAATAAATAACTGAAAATAAATTTTATTTCATTAAGTAGATCTAATAAATAAAACTATTACAATCTAAATCTAATGAAACAAAGCTATTACAGTACATATCTGACTCGAAACAAAGGTAAAATTTAAAGTACAATGCATAAATAAAGACAAACCGAGGCGAGTAGATTATTCTTACCTTAAGACAGATTGCTCCGGTATGGTGCCCACGGTAGTAGCAACTGCCTCTCAAGATACAACAGCTTACGTCTTGGATTGAGAGGCACTTCAACAATCCAAGCTTCAGCGAACTTACAGAGTGTTCCGATTTCTCTTCGACTCAAAACTAGAACTATATGCTCGACCATTTTAGTAGTGGAAGACACAAGCGAAAACTGAATGAATTAACCTTCATCCTTGGGGTCATTTATTTAGTGGAGAGGAGGAGCCAATACTCAATTGTGATTGGCTAAAACACGTCACATATGTCGGCAAACTTTTCCCCTTGGAAAAGCAAAGGCCAACGCATCTAGGAAGATTAGGCCGACTCAATTCTCTCTTCTGATTGGTCGGATGACATGTCGTATAATCTCTGATTGGTCTGATGACTCAATCTTGACGCGGATGACTCAACTTTTCCCTCAAGAAAAATTAATTTTCAGCCTAAATTAATCAGATGTTGATAAATCAATCTTGGCCGACTTAATCACCGCGTTTCCACACTGTTCTGGAACCTTCCAACCGCCTCAACATTAATTATTAATTAAGAATTAATTTTTGGTTAATTTCATAAAGAAACTTTATCCAAAAAATGAATAGTAACACCCGAACCGAACAAGCCGAGCTCGATCCGGCCGAATGGTGGTGGCGGCGCGCACGTGTTGAATTATCTAAGTCCTCCTTCCTGCACAAAAGTGCCTTGCCCCTTGGGGCACAACTATAAGAGCCACACTAGCTCTTATTACTTGAGCTCACTGTTGAAATGGTGTCCTAAACCCAAACGGGTTGGACCGGATCCGACCGGGTCGGGTCTTATACGGTCTATTTAGTTCATGTAATAACTTTATTAAGATTAATAAAAGCACTTTTGTTATTATATATCTTGTTTATCTTCATGTTATTGAATATATATATAGTACGTCTTTAGTATTAAACTGTGATAGAGAAACCGTAATACTGATTATGGTTGATGAGATCTCTATTCACTTTAATAAGTTTGATACTTAAATGTCTCTAGTTGTATGTACTGTCAAACGGGACATTGTTGGTATGGTTAGACTAGCACGTATTGGATGTCTTCTATCTTATTGATGATAGGGATAGATCTCGTCTATCTAAGTGTAGAGACGCTTGGACTGTACGTGGACGTGTATTAGAGAATGCGCACGTCAGACTGACCCACTTACATTAAGTGTCGCAGTATGTGGCAGTTGTGTAATTATCCTGAGACCGGAGTCTTCATGGCATCACGGTGTGGATTGTCATGCTTTGACACTATTGAGGTTTCCTCTAGCCATGCGGCGATCATGCGGTAGTGATTGGGTGTGATACTGAAGCATGCGTAGGATTCATGTTGCTCGTCCGGGAATCGCGTATCCTATGTTTAGGAGTGAATATCCGAAATGACCTTCATATAAGGAATGTCTAGCTCTCATGAATCTTTGCAAAATGGGATTAAATGAGTTATTCCGAGAGAGCACGATATTCAGATTATAAGATACAATCGTTGATGTACTAACACTCGAGATATGATCGTATGGATATCATTACAGTGATAGGATTCTATTTACACGGTAACTGTTTCACATGAAAGGTAGTAGTCATTGCTTTTGACTCTTCCGATTATTGGGGGTCACGGTGTTGCTAGACGCTATACCGTGATCGTTAGATATGAAGGGCAATTTCATAATTTGCACTTTGTGTCTACGGCCAACATATTCGGAAGCCTATTGGGTCACGCACATAAAAACATCTAGCCGGATTAAAATATGGTTATAGTGATAACCAAATAAAGAATGTTTATCTCGTGTTATAGTGATTAAATTAATACAGTATTTATTTATTATGAATAAATTAAATACAAGATATTAATTATATTAATTAAAGAATATTCCGGATGCTAATTTAATGGTATTTGGGCCGCCACATTTGAGTGTATAAGATACATCTGGATTATGCAATTTAGTTAATGATATTATCATTTATTAATATTGGATTTTGGAAAAATAGATTTATGGTAGTAAGATAAAGATATTGAATATTAGATATTGACAATATCTTAGATTTATTTAATATAAGATATTAAATTAAAAGAGATAAATCAATCAAAGTGATTTTTCATATTTTATTAGGAAAATGTTTTATTTCTCATTAATCTATTAGGAAGCTTCTCCTAATCAGATTAGGACAATAGGGGCGCCAGTTTCACCAATAAAAGAAACGGGTTGGCTAGCTCTTTTGATCATCACAATTCCAAGAGTTCATAATTCTTGTGAAAATTTGAGAGCTTCTTAGAGGGAGATATAGAGAGAGAGAAATTGCCGGTCTAGCAACCGGATTTTTCTAGTAGCGATCCAAGGAGGATTCCGGCGAGAAGTTCATGTGGATATCGATAGAGGCCGGACACGTGGATGGCTCGCGTGCACTACTACTCTCCGTTGACGGTCAAAGCGTCGATCTATTAGATCAAGCAAGGTAATCACCGTCAACTACTTAACGTATTTATTGTATTAAACAATGTCGATCTTGAGATCGGAAATCAAATTTTAAATTTTGCTGCGTTAAACTAGTTGATTTCCTAACAGTAGTAGCAGAGCGAACTTCGAACTTAAGCAATAAGCACTAATTAAATTGCGTAGTAATTAATTGATAGATGCAAAATCTAGATTCACGAAAGGAGAGAAACAAAAATAAATAATATAAATCGATTGGGGGCTCGGCCGAAGCGGCGGCCCCCTCCACCGCATCAACCGCCAGCGACGTCGGCGCCCCTAGGGCTGCCGGCGTCGGCCAGTTCTATCGTGGGGAAGATCGATTTCGTTTGTGATATTTATTGTGCATTGATATCTCATTTGTTTAGTTGTGTCATTTGACTAACTAATGGTTCAAATAGTTTAGGCCATTGAGATGCCACATGACATTAAATAATATTGGCCATTTCCAAACATTGTTTGGAATAGGCCTAGGCCCTTTTCAAAATATATGATTTTCAAATAGGCCTAGGCCAAGGCCATTTTCAAATGGGCCAAGGGAGATGTCTTTGGTTTTGGAAACCAAAGGCATCCCGTTTGATTAAGAATCAGAAGGAAAGAAACTAAAAGGGACCTAATTTTAATTTTGATTTAAATTTGAATAGTTCTTATTAATTAAAATTAAAATCGAAATTGGTTAAAATTAATAATTAATTTTATTTTGATTAGAATTTTTTAATTAATTAAATGTTGATTGGTTTTATAAGACGCAAGTTGTTAAATTTTAGATTTGTCTTTTTTATAAGATATCATTGTATGGATTAGATGTTGTAGATATAATATGATTATATGGACTCCGATTGATCATGGACTCGACCAATATGATAGATGTGTATGATTTATTTTATGTTGGTTTTGAAATTGTCTTATACCGTTATGAAGAACGTGACCTAATTTACTTTTTGTATTTATCTCATTCCCGTTAGCTCCCCCCGTGTGCGGCGGGTGTATTTATTTATTAGATAGATCATTATGTAACAAAAATAGAGCAGAAGACGGAGACCAAAGAGAGATAAATATCCCATTGGCGATGGTGCATTAAAGATCCTATTGGCGGTTGCAGCTACCCTTAGATTGTGACCCGTGGTTTCATCAGTTTGTTTTCGAAACCACATCTAGGAAAAGTCTATGATCATACCGGTTATTTTTGTGCGCGGAACGGTGTATGTTCTACTTTATATTGATAACGTAGAAATATGCACGTTTAAATGAGACCATAATTTAATTTAAAATTAATTTAAAATTATTCTCACGAAAAAAATCGAGTTAAATTTGTCTCCCGATATTATAATGACGGTGATGAGCCCTTGTTTGGATCCAACTGATCGGCCCACGTCGGGAGTTGACCTACCTTGGGCATATCATTATTATTGAGATATGAGATCTCATGAATATTTGGGTTACGACTCAACTAAGAATTTTGCGGTGATTGGCTCACGTCAGGACCACATGATTTTAGAGACAAGCGGTTGGCTATCGCATATGGATTGTCAAAGAGTTGACTAGTCAACCAATGGAAATCAAATAAGGTTCGACCGGTAAGTGTACCCACCTTTCGAAACTGACCCGGTCGATCGTCCCACGTCGGAGATCGAGTCAACTAGATTGGATTTCATCCACTAAAGAATTAATTTCTTGAAAGCCAATTGGGAATAGTTGGCTAGTGGCAGAAAAACTTAATTAAAGTTTTAAAGTGCAATTTTATGGTTTTGTATGCATGAACTTTTACTTATACTATCTTTACTTTATTATTGTAGAAATGTCGAACAAATTGAATCTTCGTTTTATCATTGAAAAAAAACTTGACGAATCGGACTTTCTCGACTGGGAAAGAAACCTCAAAATCGTTTTGAGACATGAAGGCATTGGCTATGTCTTGGACACACCCTTAACCAAGGATCCCGAAGATGCAACGAATGAGGAATTGGTTAAAAAGCATGCAAAACACTGTTCTGACAGTAATGAGGCTACTTGCATCATGCTTGCTTCTATGACACCGGAACTTCAGAAACAGCATGAGTCCATGGATGCTCATACCATTATGGCTCACCTGAATGAGCTCTATGCCTCTCAGTCTCGCACTGAGAGGTATGAGGTCTTGAAGGCGCTGTTTGGTTGCAAGATGGCTCCGGGTTCTCCGTTGGGTTGCATGTGCTAAAGATGATCGGATTCATAGAGAGGCTTGAGAAGCTGGGCAATAAGATGGAGTGTGGTTAAGTATTGACTTGATTCTGCAATCTATACCGGACTCTTACTCACAGTTTGTGATGAACTATCACATGAACAAGATTGATTGATCCCTCGCGGAGTTATTGAACATGCTCAAAACTGCTGAAGGGCAAGGGTAAGCAAGTGTTGCTCGTGACTTCTTCCAAGGGCAAGAAAAAGGCCCAAAAGAAGACCAAGAAGGCGAAGGAGGCTACGAAGCTGCAGCCTAAGATATCCAAAGACAAATCCAAGGATACTTGCTTCCATTATGGCCAAACTGGTCATTGAAGGAGAAACTGCAAGGCTTTCTTTAGCACCAAGAAGACTAAGCATAATGATGCTTCGACTTCAGGTATGTTTATGATTGAGATCAATATTGCTTCTTCTAAGTCTAACCACTGGGTATTAGATACTGGATGTGGTTCTCATATTTGTACGGATATGCATGGACTAAGAAGGACTAGAGATCTGTGGAAAGGAGAAGTGGACCTGCGTGTTAGGAATGGAGCAAATGTTGCTGCCGGAGCCGTATGAGTTTATTTACTTTCGTTGCCCAGTGGGCTGGTACTAGATTTGAATAACTGTTTATTTTGTTCCTGCTCTTATGATGAGTATTATTTCTATTTCTGCATTGGATGTTGAGGGATTTTCTTTTACGTTTAAGAATAAATGTTGTTCTTTTTCACGTGATGGAATATTTTATGGTACTGGCAAACTTGACAATGGTCTCTACATATTATATATGAATGTTGACATACTTAATATAAACAGCAAGAAAGCTAAAACAAGTGACTTGACGAATCCTAATTGTCGCATTGTAGACTTGGTCATATAAATAAGAATCGCATTTCCAAACTCCATAAAGATGGAATGTTGGATCAATTCGATTATGAATCGTTTGATACATGCGAATCTTGTTTACTTGGCAAGATGACAAAGTCACCGTTTAGTGGCAAAGGGATAAGATCCAACGAATTGCTTGAGCTCATACTGATATTTACGGCCCTATGTCAATTCAAGCCAAAGGAGGATACTCTTATTTTATCACTTTCACTGATGACCATTCTCGTTATGCTTATGTATACTTAATGAAGTATAAGTCCGAAGCCTTTGAAAAGTTCAAAGAATTCAGAAGTGAAGTGGAAAAACAACTAGGTAATGAAATCAAGACAATTCGACCCAATCGAGGTGGAGAATACCTAGATGGAGAGTTTCAAGATTACTTAAAGGAGAATGAGATTCTACCTGAATGGACTCCACCCGGAACGCCTCATATGAACGGCGTGTCTGAAAGGAGAAATCACACTTTGCTAGACATGGTGTGATGCATGATGAGCTATGCAGTTCTTCCAAAATCATTTTGGGGGTATGCTCTAGAAGCAACATCTTATATACTTAACTGAGTTCCATCAAAGACAATGGATTCTACACCAAATGAAGTATAGGCCAAGAAGAAACCGAATCTAGCATATCTTAAACCTTGGGGTTGTCCTACTTATATGAAGCGGGTGATGCCTGACAAACTAGAAGCTAGGTCAGACAAATGTCTGTTGTGGGTTATCCTAGAGAAACTAGAGGATACCAATTTTACCATCCAGGAGAGCAAAAGGTATTTGTCTCCAGGACTGGCCACTTTCTGGAGAGGGTCAGTGGGAGTAAGATTGATCTTGAAGAAATTCAAGAACCACTTATGGATAACAGTCAGTTGATGTAAGTAGAGCAGATACCGCATACAGATGAGGTACAAACACCTGCTCTAGAAACACAGACACCTCGAAGATCCACTAGGGAACGTCGTGAACCCGAAAGGTAAACTTGTTAGGAAATCAAACGAGCAGCGCAGCGAAAAATAAAAATTTGAATTCCGATCCAAGGATCGACTTTGTTTAAACAATAAACATATAACAAGGAGGACAAAGATTTTACATTTCTTGATCATAAAAATCGAAGCTTTGACCTCCGGTAGAAGTAGATGCGCCTAAGCCGTCAAAGCGTCCGGCCTCTATCAGTTATCCACACGAACACTTTGCCGGAATCCTCCCGGATTTCTATTAGAAAAATTCGACTGCTAGGTCGACCTTTTTCTCCTTCTCAATCCTCTCTCTAAGAAGCTCTCTATTTTCTCAAGAACACTTAGCTCTTGGAATAATGGTGTACAAAAGAGCTAGCCAAGCCCTCATATTTATAGGGCATTGGGGCGCCCCTCTCTTCTCCCAAATTGATTGGGATCAGCTTCTACTAGATTGATGAGAGAGAAAAACATTCTTCTAAAAAAATAAGTAAAATCTCCATAATTGATTTATCTTTTTAATTTTAATATCTTATATTAAATAAAAACTAAATATTGTCAATGTCTTATATTGAATATATTTATCTTATTACCATAAATCTAATTTCCAAAAATCAATTAATATCCAATATTAATATTATGATAATCTTATTAATTAAATTGCACAATCCAAGTGTATCTTATACACTAGTGACTTGCGCCCCATATGCCAATTAATTTATGATTAAAATAAGTAAATTATGTGTTTTAGTTGGCCTTATATAGATACAATGACCGAGTTAGAGAAGTGGACCTGCGTGTTGGGAATGGAGCAAATGTTGCTGCCGGAGCCGTATGAGTTTATTTACTTTCGTTGCCCAGTGGGCTGGTACTAGATTTGAATAACTGTTATTTTGTTCCTACTCTTATGATGAGTATTATTTCTATTTATGCATTGGATGTTGAGGGATTTTCTTTTACGTTTAAGAATAAATGTTGTTCTTTTTCACGTGATGGAATATTTTATGGTACTGGCAAACTTGACAATGGTCTCTACATATTATATATGAATGTTGACATACTTAATATAAACAGCAAGAAAGCTAAAACAAGTGACTTGACGAATCCTACTTGTCGCATTGTAGACTTGGTCATATAAATAAGAATCGCATTTCCAAACTCCATAAAGATGGAATGTAGGATCAATTCGATTATGAATCGTTTGATACATGCGAAGCTTGTTTACTTGGAAAGATGACAAAGTCACCGTTTAGTGGCAAAAGGGATAAGATCCAACGAATTGCTTGAGCTCATACTGATATCTACGGCCTTATGTCAATTCAAGCCAAAGGAGGATACTCTTATTTTATCACTTTCACTGATGACCATTCTCGTTATGCTTATGTATACTTAATGAAGTATAAGTCGAAACCTTTGAAAAGTTCAAAGAATTCAGAAGTGAAGTGGAAAAACAACTAGGTAAAGAAATCAAGACAATTCGACCCAATCGAGGTGGAGAATACCTAGATGGAGAGTTTCAAGATTACTTAAAGGAGAATGAGATTCTACCTGAATGGACTCCACCCGGAACGCCTCATATGAACGGCGTGTCTGAAAGGAGAAATCACACTTTGCTAGACATGGTGTGATTCATGATGAGGTATGCAGTTCTTCCAAAATCGTTTTGGGGGTATGCTCTAGAAGCAACATCTTATATACTTAACTGAGTTCCATCAAAGACAATGGATTCTACACCAAATGAAGTATAGGCCAAGAAGAAACCGAATCTATCATATCTTAAACCTTGGGGTTGTCCTACTTATATGAAGCGGGTGATGTCTGACAAACTAGAAGCTAGGTCAGACAAATGTCTGTTGTGGGTTATCCTAGAGAAACTAGAGGATACCAATTTTACCATCCAGGAGAGCAAAAGGTATTTGTCTCCAGGACTGGCCACTTTCTGGAGAGGGTCAGTGGGAGTAAGATTGATCTTGAAGAAATTCAAGAACCACTTACGGAAAGCGATCGATTGATGGAAGTAGAAGCGGATACGCATGATCTGAGATGAGGTACAAACACCTGCTCTAGAAACATAGACACCTCGAAGATCCACTAGGGAACGTCGTGAACCCGAAAGGTAAACTTGTTAGGAAATCAAACGAGTAGCGCAGCGAAAAATAAAATTTTGAATTCCGATCCAAGGATCGACTTCGTTTAAATAATAAACATATAACAAGGAGGACAAAGATTGTACATTTCTTGATCATAAAAATCGAAGCTTTGACCTCCGGTAGAAGTAGATGCGCCTAAGCCATCAAAGCGTCCGGCCTCTATCAGTTATCCACACGAACACTTTGCCGGAATCCTCCCGGATTTCTATTAGAAAAATTCGACTGCTAGGTCGACCTTTTTCTCCCTCTCAATCCTCTCTCTAAGAAGCTCTCTATTTTCTCAAGAACACTTAGCTCTTGGAATAATGGTGTACAAAAGATCTAGCCAAGCCCTCATATTTATAGGGCATTGGGGCGCCTCTCTCTTCTCCCAAATTGATTTGGATCAGCTTCTACTAGATTGATGAGAGAGAAAAACCTTCTTTTAAAAAAATAAGGAAAATCTCCATAATTGATTTATCTCTTTAATTTTAATATCTTATATTAAATAAAAACTAAATATTGTCAATATCTTATATTGAATATATTTATCTTATTACCATAAATCTAATTTCCAAAAATCAATTAATATCCAATATTAATATTATGATAATCTTATTAATTAAATTGCACAATCCAAGTGTATCTTATACACTAGTGACTTGCGCCCCATATGCCAATTAATTTATGATTAAAATAAGTAAATTATGGGGTCTTTAAACATGCAGATTAACTAAAACACATAAATACGAACAGAAATATCATATTGAAGACAAAAAGGAACGTTCAAAGTTTCATACCTTCAACAATGGAGATCTAGCTCGATCTACTCAAGCTAGAGATGGTGGAGAAAGGGAGGAAACCAGAAATAACTCTTCAAAAGCTTGAATAACTTTATTTCATCAAAGTATCTAATGTAATATGCAAAACTTATCAAAAACTATGTAATACTCAATATATGCGGCCTTATATAGATACAATGACCGACTTATGACTCTCTAAAACCCTAACCGACCTAGTAGAGGCGGCCGAATCAATTTCGTGTTCAACAAGTCCTCGGTTTACCGGCCATAGACCTCGGTAAACCGGGCCGACTTTTCTCATTTTTCTTCAGCAGGCTTCTTCTTGGACTTCAATCACTTGGCCCAATATATTTCTTTTGGTCTAGATCCACTCTTCAATGCTCTAGATTCGGTACATCCTATAAAACACGCAAAATGAGACAAAACAGTACCAAATCTTCGGGAAAATAACATAGATGCAGAATTACGATCCTAGAAACACGCACATAGAATTTAACATATATTCCACATAATAACGAGCTTATCTATCCTATCTTGAGCAGAATTCAGGGTGAATAAGGGGTATAATTATTGGTACCATTTAGAGCGTTATCAACTACCCCTCACTTAGCTTTTGATCATCTCGAGGAAAAAGGCGAAAAGAAAACAACACTCTGATCAGTACAGAAGTTAATTAAGAACAACTATGCCTCACTAAGTCAAGATCAAGATCATGCCACTCATATCCATCAGTAATGTATTAAACACTATTCATGTCATGAGCCAATGTGTGTGTGCAATAACTTTCACAACCACTTAGTAATGCAGACAATCTCACATTACGTCAACCCGTAGTCGAACTAACCAGTCTCGAACATGTTATTTATCGGTCTATGAAAAAATCATGCGTATTACTCTTAGGCTCGCGTTTATCAGTCTATGCAAAAATCGTGCGTCTTACGCTCCATCGACTAAAATATTTGCCAAAGAGATTACAAATGTATATATTTCAATGCATTTCTCTTTCTTGGTTGGTAAACTCTCATTGATTTTAGCTATCCTCACGGCCCCACTCATGATAAACTACCGAATCCGAAATTTCTTTGCCTTTATAAGCGTCGGTGAAACATGATTCGTGATGAAGCTAGGGTCAACTCTAGTCAAAGCAATATTCTATCGACTACACACCAAGGGAAGTGAGTTATACATGCTTAAAATGGTGGCTTATAACAGAATATGCGCTTAATACGCCACGACATCAGAAGTGGGCACTTACTTTTACTCGTACAAGGTAAAACAAAGATGAAGTCAATTAACTCGAAAGATCAAAGATATCACAATTTTTTGAAATTCTATCGAAACGAATCAGAGTCTAAGTGATGAATCGTGCATCAAAGAGAATCAAGATAATCACGCAATTCATGGAATATAGTGCTAAGAAGCTAAGTGACGTTCCTTACCCCCCACTTAAACGAAACATTGTCCCCAATGTGTAAGATGAAAAATGAAAAATGAAAAGGAACTTAGCTTCAGTTAAGGGTGGAACCAAAGAAGAATCGGATCGCCGTATAAATCATCGGGCTCATGTAAGAAAGTCATGAAGAATCTGTGCTAAGTAACTCAAACAAACCAAGAAGAATAGCGGTGATAAGAAACTGTATAATAAAATGGCGGCTGTAAAAGAGAAAATAATGAACTCCAAAACAAATTAAGCCGTCAAAATGATTATATTATGAAATTTTGCGACATCAACTAGATGGGAAAGAAAAATAAAAACAAAAATGGAAAACAACAACAACGAAAAGAAAGGAAACTAATCCTCATCAGAATAACCCTCCCAGTCATCTCCAGGCTCAAAACCGGGAGGTGGTCCAGAACTGGAGGCAGCAGCGGCGGAAGAAGAGGCTCGGTGATGTGGGGCAATCCTAGGTGGTGGGGTCAATGGAGGTACACCAAATAAGTCTATAATCCTATCCATTTTGCGGTGCAAACTCACAATCTCTCGCGAGTGATCCTTTAGCATAGCTCTCTGAGTCCGGGGTGCTCCGAGGACTGGAGTACGCTCCTTCTCAGCTCTCGAACCGACCATTCTCGGTACTCTTTGAACCGACTGTGAACTAATCATTGGCTCAGGGTCTTCCCAATCATCACTGACGAGAATTTTCACCTCGTCCTCTAAGGCAAACATGTCAATCATCAGCCCGTATGGCAACAGCTCACGCTCGGATGTGGCGGCAAGCTCGTGAATACGGCTATGCATCAGTAGACCGATGTTGACCAGAGATCCCTGTTCTAGATAAAACATCAACTCCGCCCTCTTGGTGGTGACAGATACCGTGTGCTTGGTTGGTAGAAGGCGGGCACAAACAAATCTGTTGACCATCTTCTGATCCCAGGATAACTCATTTTCCAGGAAGATAGTGGGTGCTCCCATAGAGTTGCGCTTCTATTGCACCCCAAAGTAATCAGCAATCATGTTCATCTTCTCAAGATCTTCAATGTTGCTCGAGGATGTGAACTCATCCGGGCCCATCGGTGGATTTCGAACCCCAAAATGAGCATTGATCCGCTTAATAGAAAAATCAATCTTAACTCCTCGGACCATAGCAAATGTAACTCCGGGGTTATGCGAAACATAAGCCTAGAATTCTCTCACCACCGTTGCGTTGAACCGATTCGTTGAGTCACCGATGTCCAAAATATCTTGCTCTTGTAGGGCTTGGGGCAAAATCGATCCGCAATCGTCCAACTCTACCCCACGTTCTCAAGTGACTGGCCTTGCGTTCCAATGCCCTCGGAATGACTCATAGATTTCCAAAGAATTGAATTGCTCAACCCCATCTATAAAGGGGTTGGCATCTCCATATATGCTCTGATAACCACTGGGACGAACAGATGATCGGCTATGCTTGGGACCCATCTTGGATGATAACAGGACCTGATAGTGAAGCTTTTTCTGAAAAAGGGTACCTCGGTAAATCGGCAGGTACTTCGATTTACCGGCGTGATTTTTTCCGAATTTCTTTTTGGACTGTGCCTCTGACGATAAAAGATGAAGAACCGCAGCACCTCACTAGCACAACAGCACTAGACAACAATAGAGGTGAAGAAAATGGGTTGTTTGGTTGATAAAAATGGAAAAAATGTTTGATTTTGGTGGAGGTTTGGTGGTGATAGTGGTGGTGATGGTGGCCGACCGGTTTTTAGAAGAAGAAGAAATGGGAGAAGATTGGGGATTTGAAGAGAAGATGGTAGATGGAATGATGATAATGGTGGTGAATAGGTGGTTTAAATAGGAGAAATGAGTGAAGGTGGAAGGATTTGGTGGGATAATGGGTATAGGAGTTATTAGGGTGAGGGATTTGAGGAGGTGATTGATGGGATTGAGGTGGAGTTAAGGTGGAGTGTGGGAAAGGATGAAAAATATGAAAAGAGGGGAAAATGTGGGTGTTTCTGCTGACTGGTGGTGTCTGATGCAACGTGTGTCCTCCACGTGGCTCTATAAATTCAGCTTTTCAAACTGACGTTCAGAAATCGGAAAATCCATGCTCGGTAACCCGGAGGTAACCTAGGGTTTACCGGGGGTTCTTTTTCCCATATTTCTCTGTCCTCCTTCACTGCACACTTTACTCAACATCTCTGCTCAATTTTGACCTCAAATTGACTAGCCTCATACTCTTCCTGTTGTTATTTCCGACTCAATCCTAACCTACTTCACTAGAATCCACAACGAGTAAAAAAAATCTTTCCACAACCATCAGTTTCAAGCCTAAGGGTGCGGTTGGATGAAAAAAAGCTCGTCCCTTTATCCGGCTACTTTTATTCATTCCTAATCTACCTAAGGGTTTAAATAAATAGTTCTGAGTTTATAGTCGCTAGCTTGACTTTCTTCACATTCCCGATCATTCAGGGGTTTGAGCTTTAACTCACCAAAATTTTGCTCCAGAGGTTTGTACCTTTATAGAACCTTTTTGAGCTCTCTTCCTAGCATGCCTCTCTCTTAGCTTGCGTACTAGGTCTGTCTCTGTGTCGAGATTTAGACTTTAAATCCAAGGAATCCACATTTCCTACTTTAAGCTCAAAGCGTTCACTACGCAACACAGGAGGACTAGCTTCCGTGAGCATCTTGTTGTGGTCCTTCTCTTCTCTCTCTCTCTCAGCATTAGTCTCATGAATTCCTACTCAACGGTTTCTACTACAACCTCTCTATGCTTATGCCCCTCTATCTCCATAATTTCCCCTTTCCTGAAGCATACACCATCTTGCAACTCTCCGGCCTATTTTCTAGGGGCTCTAAGATCTTAAAAGATAAAGCATCATTAATCAACCTCAAAGTAGTCTCCCCCTTATCAAAATCCATGACTGCCCTGCTTGTCGCTAAGAAAGGTCTTCCTAACAGAACTGGGGCACTTGGGTCCTCTGGTACGTCTATAACCGTGAAATCAATTGGATAACTGAACCCTCCTGCCTTAATCGTGCACTTCCTAAGCAAAACGGCAGGCATATCTCTGGTTTTATTGACGAAAGTCATGGTTCGAGTTTGATTCATTACGACCAGAAGCTTAATCTTCCGGCAGAGGGAGAAAGGTAGAATGTTGCAACTCGAGCCAGAGTCACAGAGACCTAATCCTACTGAAATACCATTAACAGAAATCGGGAGTCGGAACGTGCTAGGGTCTCCTAACTACACCACGGTGTCTGAGTCTGGGTAATCCTCAGGCTCAGAGAACATCCTGTCAAGATCCTCTTCCGGATAATCAGAATCACAATCCGAATATGATATTTCAATTAACTCACAAGGGAACTCACCTGGACGATACGTTCTATACTCCTTTAAGTTCTCTTCACGCTCTTGCTTGATTGCTTCTTTCTCTTTTTCCAACCGCTTCTTAATAGCTTCATAATGCTCTTTAGCTTCAGATCCAGGATACATGGAAATCGGTGTGACGTTCAATATCGTTCTAGGCATATTGCTTGACTTGTTTGCTCTTTTTCAACTCCGGTTTGATCGAATTTCTGAAGTGTTCTGATCTTCCTGCGAAAAAGACAAAATAAAACAAAGAAAAGATTAGCATCTTCCTCTTCAGTTGGGTATGATCCCAACTGTTGTGGACCTACTAATTAAAATCAACAGAGAATAACACTGAATAACAGGGGCTGTCAGAATTCAATTTTCCAGGCCTCGGTAACCCGGGAGTTAACCACGGTAAACCGGCCCTGAAATTTCTCTTTATGGTAGTTTAACAAGTGAAGGGTTGATCCAGAACGACTTCTTAATCAGAATTAAAACGTTTATATTTATAATTGGCCATTGTCCCCGGCAACGGCGCCAAAAATCTTGATCGCGTGTAAGTCACTAACGTCGATATTACTAGCAAGAATACTAGGTACATCGTAGTATAGTAAATGCGAGTCAAGGTCGATCCCACAGAGACAATGCAACTCTAAGTATAAACGATTCTAACCTAATTAAGAAGCAACATAGAGGCAGTCACGGACCAACAATAAACAGAAAACAAACTTGGTATTTCTCCCCCTTTTCTCACCAATCTACTAACTTGGATTAGTTAATCGTTACGTTTACTTCCCCACATAATTTCTTTAAATTAATCATGATCTTTCGTTTTAATTATCATTATCAACTACGGGTGCAACTCCTACTCCTATCTACTCCGACAATGGTAGTAGACAATCTATATGCAAGCTACCCTCCTTAATTGGTCCGTAATAGCCCATACGCATAAAGAACTAGAATTGCTGATATCGAGCGCTAACTCATACCGTTAACCCGCCTAGACAGATGTCGACATTGATCAGCATGTTCCTAGGGTCCATTCTAGACTATGTCCAAACTTATCACTTCACTATTCGTATTTCATGCCAGTTTATGATTACAATAAGCAGATTGGCAGATCTAACCTACTGTTAATTAAACCTGTCGATCAACGTAGCTGTAGTGAATCCTAGTTTTAGGTTTTTGAAATAATGCCTCGGTAAACCGGTATAGACGGCCGGGTTACCGGGGTCAGATTTTCCTATCCCTGGATCTACATTGCTCAATTACGATTAAAATAAGTAAATTATGGGGTCTTTAAACATGCAGATTGACTAAAACACATAAATACGAACAAATCTACCATATTGAAGACAAAAAGGAACGTTCAAAGCTTCATACCTTCAACAATGGAGATATAGCTCAATCTACTCAAGCTAGAGATGGTGGAGAAATGGAGGAAACCACAAATAACTCTTCAAAAGCTTGAATAACTTTATTTCATCAAAGTATGTAATGTAATATGCAAAACTTATCAAAAACTATGTAATACTCAGTATATGCAGCGTTATATAGATACAGTGACCGACTTATGACTCTCTAAAACCCTAACCGACATAGTAGAGGCGGCAGAATCAATTTCGTATTCAGCAAGTCCTCGGTTTACCGGCCCTAGACCTCGGTATACCGGGCCGACTTTTCTCCTTTTTCTTCAGCAGGCTTCTTTTTGGACTTCAATCACTTGGCCCAATATATTTCTTTTGGTCCAGATCCACTCTCCAATGCTCCAGATTCGGTACATCCTATAAAACATGCAAAACGAGACAAAACAAGACCAAATCTTCTAGAAAATAACATAGATGCAGAATTACAATCCTAGAAACACGCACATAGCATTTAACATATATTCCACATAATAATGAGCCTATCTATCCTCTCTTGAGCAGAATTCGGGATGAATAAAGGTATAATAATTGGTACCATTTATAGCGTTATCACTTGCCTTATTTGATCATAAACTATAACCGCATTTTAATCCTACTCGACATTCATATGTGTGTGACCCGATAGGCTTCCAAATATGTTGGCCGTAGACATAAGGTGCAATTTACAAAAATTCCCTTCACCTCTAACGATCATGGATAGCGTATAGAAACACGTCCATGACCCCTAATCATCGGAAGAGTCAATACGAAATGACTACTACCTTTCATGTGCTCGGTTAGCGTGTAAATATAATCCTATTGCTGTAGTAATATCCATACGATCGTATCTTGATCGTATCCCATAATTTGGATATCAAGCTCTCTCGGAATAACTCATTTACTCCCATTTTGCAAAGATTCACGAGAACTAGACATTCCTTATGGAAAGGCCCATTCGGATATTTACTCATACTCTTAGGGTATGCGATTCCCAGACGACCTTACATGTATACTCCGCATGCTTCAATATCATACCCAATCACCACTGCATGATCGCCCTATGGTTAGGGGAACCTCAATAGTGTCAAAGCATGACAATCCACATCATGATTCCATGTAGACTCCGGTCCTAAGGATAATTACACAACCATCATATAGTGTGACACTTAACAGTGTAAGTGGGTCAGTCTAACATACACATTCTCTAATACACGTCCACGTACAGTCCAAGTGTCACTACACTTCGATAGACGAGATCTATCCCTACCCTTAAAGACATAAGACATCTAATACGTGCTAGTCTATTCGCACTGTCAAAGCCCTATTCAACTGTACATCAGCCTAGAGACATTTAAGTATCAAACTTGTTAAAGTGATTAGAGATCTCATCAACCATAATCACTATCATGGTTTCCCTATCACAGTTTAATGCTAAGGGCGTTATCATATAAACAATATCACAAAATGGTCTAATAAATAAACAAAGTATATAATAACAAAAGTGCTTTTATTAATCATAATAAAGTTATTACATGAACTTGAATAGACTGTAACCGACCCAACTGAATTGGATCCGGTCCAACCCGATTGGGTTTAGGACATTTATTCAACAACACTGGCGTATATCTCATGGAAGATGAGGACCCTAAAACTTATGAGGAGGTGTTGATAAGGCATGACAAAGAGAAATGGCTGGAAGCCATGAATTCTGAAATGGAATCCATGAAGGACAAACGAGTTTGGAACTTAGTTGATCCGCCTATAGGAATAGTTCCCATAGGATGCAAATGGGTCTTTAAGAGAAAGACCGACATGGATGGTAATGTTGTTACCTACAAGGCAAGGTTGGTGGCAAAAGGTTATAGACAAAGACAAGGGGTTGACTATGACGAAACCTTTTTGCCATTAGCTATGCTGAAGTCCATTAGAATTCTGGTTGCTATTGCAGCATACCATGATTATGAGATCTGGCAGATGGATGTGAAAACAGCTTTCCTTAATGGGAATCTGTCTGAGGAAGTGTAAATGACACAACCTAAGGGTTTCACAACCAAAGATGCTAGGATGGTGTGCAAGTTGCAAAGATCCATTTATGGGTTGAAGCAGGCTTCTCGGAGTTGGAATATTTGTTTTGATGAAACTATCAAACAGTTTTATTTCATCAAGAACGGAAATGAGCCATGTGTTTACAAGAAGGTTAGTGGAAGTGCCGTCATTTTCTTAGTACTTTATGTGGATGACATATTACTTATAGGGAATGATATTCCTATGTTACAGTCGGTTAAAGTTTGGTTATCCAGGAACTTCTCTATGAAAGACTTGGGAGAAGCAGCCTATATTCTGGGAATCAAGATCTATAGAGATAGATATAAGAGGTTGATTGGTCTGTCACAATCTACCTATATAGACAAGATGCTGAAGATATTCAACATGGAGCAATCCAAGAGAGGATTGCTGCCCATGTACCATGGGGTCTACCTGTCAAAAGAAATGTGTCCTAAGATAGATGAGGAGAGGGAGCAAGTGAGTAGGATCCCTTATGCTTCGGCTATTGGGTCCATCATGTATGCCATGTTGTGCACTAGACCAGATGTCTCGTACCCTCTAAGTATGACTAGTAGGTACCAGGCAAATCCAGGTGATGGTCACTGGATTGCAGTCAAGAATATTCTCAAGTACATGAGACGTACTAAGGATATGTTCCTGGTTTTCAGGAATGATGATTTGGTATTACGAGGTTACACATATGTCAGTTTTTAAACTGACAAGGATGACTTGAAGTCACAGTCTGGATTTGTTTTCACGCTTAATGGCGGAGCAGTGAGCTGGAAGAGTTCTAAGCAGGAGACTACTGCAGACTCTACAACGGAAGCCAAGTATATAGCAGCCTCGGAGGCGGAAAATGAAGCGGTTTGGATGAAGAAGTTCATTACTGAACTTGGTGTGGTTCCCTTTATTGAAGGTCCATTCCCACTGTACTGTGATAACAATGGGGCAATTGCTCAGTCAAAGGAACCAATGTCTCATCAGAAGTCCAAACATGTGCTACGGTGCTATAACTTGATTAGAGAGATTGTTGATAGAGGATATGTAAAGATAGAGAAAGTCCACATGGATGATAACATAGATGATCCGTTAACCAAGGCATTGTCTCAAGCAAAGCATGATAAACATGTTCACATGCATGGGCTGTTGGAAAGGTGTCCTAAACCCAATCGGGTTGGTCCGGATTCGACCGGGTCGGGTCATTTACAGTCTATTTAGTTCATGTAATAACTTTATTATGATTAATAAAAGCACTTATGTTATTATATATTGTTTGTCATCATATTATTTGTTGTATATATATAGTAATGTCCCTAGTATCAATCTGTAATAGAGAAACCACGATAGTGATTGTGGTTGATGAGATCTATAATCACTATAACAAGTTTGATACTTAAATGTCTCTAGTCCTATGTACTATCAAATGGGACATTGATAGTATAACCAGACTAGCACGTATTGGATGTCTTCTATCTTATAGAAGGAAGGGATATATCTCGTCTATCGAAGTGTAGAGACACTTGGACTGTACGTGGACGTGTATTAGAGAATGCGTACGTTAGACTGACCCACTTACATTAGGTGTCACACTATGTGGCGGTTCTGTAATTATCCTTTTGACCAGAGTCTTCATGGCATCACGGTGTGGATTGTCATGCTTTGACACTATTGAGATTTCCCCTAGCCACGGGGCGATCATGCGGTTGTGAATGGGTATGATATTGAAGCATGCGGAGTATACATGGTTGGTCGTCCGGGAATCGCGTATCCTATGATTGGGATCGAATATCCGAAATGGCCTTCTTATAAGAAATGTCTAGCTCTCGAGAATCTTTACAAAGTGGGAGTAAATGTGTTATTCCGAGAGAGCTTGATATCCAGATTATAAGATACGATCGTTAATGTATTGACACTCGAGATACGATCGTATGGATATTATTTCAGCGATAGGATTGTAAGTTACACGGTAACTGCTTCACATGAAAGGTAGTAGTCATTGCTTTTGACTCTTCCGATGATTGGGGGTCACAGTGTGTTGCTAGACGCTATCCCGTGATCGTTAGGCATACAGGGCATTTTAGTAAAATTGCACTTTGTGTCTACGGCCAACATATTCGGAAGCCTATCGGGTCACACACATATGAACTTCAAGTCGGATTAAAATGCGGTTATAGTTGATAACCAAATAAGGAAAGTTTATCTCTAGACTATAAATGTTATAATGGTAAATTAATATGGTGGGATTTGTTTATTATGAATAAATAAAATACAAGATATTAATTATATTAATTAAAGAATATTCCAGAAGACAATTAGTTGACTAATGGGGCGCCACTTTTAAATGTATAAGATACACTTGGATTGTGCACTTTAATTAATAAGATTACCATAATATTAATATAAGATATTAATTGATTTTGGAAAAATAGATTTATGGTAATAAGATAATTATATTCAATATAAGATATTGGCAAAATTAATTATTATAAAAGAGATAAATCAATCTAGAAGATTTTCCTTATTTTATTGGGAAAAAGGTTTTCTTCTCCTCCATACATCATAGGGGCGCCACCTTCTCTATATAAAGGAAGTGGGTGCCAAGCTCTTTTGTACATCACAATTGCAAGAGCTCATAGTTCTTGTGTAAAATAGAGAGCAGCCTATAGTGAGTTTGTGAGGGAGGAAAAAGGCCGGTCTAGCAACCGGAGTTTTCCAATAGCAATCCAAGGAGGATTCCGGCGAGGAGTTTGTGAGGATTAGCGATAGAGGCCGGATGCATGGATGGCTTGCGCACTGTACTACTCTCCGTTGACGGTCAAAGCGACGATTTTATAGATCATCAAGGTATAACCGTCAAACTACTTAACGTGTTTATTGCATTAAATGAAGAACGATCTAGTAAAAGGAAATCAAATTTTAAATTCCGCTGCGTTAAACTAGTGATTTCCTAACATGGGCTTAGTCATATGGGTGATTGGCTTTAGGCCAAGTGGGAGATTGTTGAAATGGTGTCCTAAACTCAATTGGGTTGGACCGGATCCGACCTGGTCGGGTCATATACAGTCTATTTAGTTCATGTAATAACTTTATTAAGATTAATAAAAGCACTTTTGTTATTATATATTTGTTTTATCTTCATGTTATTGAATATATATATAGTAACGTCCTTAGTATTGAAATGTGATAGAGAAACCGTAATACTGATTATGGTTGATGAGATCTCTATTCACTTTAATAAGTTTGATACTTAAATGTCTCTAGTTGTATGTACTGTCAAACGGGACATTGATGGTATGGTTAGGCTAGCACGTATTGGATGTCTTCTATCTTATTGAAGATAGGGATATATCTCGTCTATATAAGTGTAGAGACGCTTGGACTGTACGTGGACGTGTATTAGAGTATGCGTACATCTGACTGACCCACTTACATTAAGTGTCGCAGTATGTAATTATCCTGAGACCGGAGTTTTCATGGCATCACGGTGTGGATTGTCATGCTTTGACACTATTGAGGTTTCCCTTAGCCATGGGGCAATCATGCGGTAGTGATTGAGTGTGATACTGAAGCATGCTTAGGATTCATGTTGCTCGTCCGGGAATCGCGTATCCTCTGTTTAGGAATGAATATCCGAAATGACATTCTTATAAGGAATGTCTAGCTTTCATGAATCTTTGCAAATTGGGAGTAAATGAGTTATTCCGAGAGAACACGATATCCAGATTATAAGATACGATCGTTGATGTACTGACACTCGAGATACGGTCGTATGGATATTATTACAGCGATCGGATTCTATTTACAAGGTAACTGTTTCACATGAAATATAGTAGTCATTGCTTTTGACTCTTCCGATGATTGGGGGTCACGGTGTGTTGCTAGACGCTATCCCGTGATCGTTGGGTATGAAGGGCATTTTCGTAATTTGCACTTTGTGTCTACGGCCAACATATTCGGAAGCCTATTGGGTCACACACATAAGAAATCTAGCCGGATTGAAATGTAGTTATAGTGATAACCAAATAATGAAAGTTTATCTCAACGATAAAGTGTTATGGTGATTAAATTAATATGACAGTATTTATTTATTATGAATAAAATAAATACAAGATATTAATTATATTAATTAATTAAAGAATAATCCAGATGCCAATTTAATGGTATTTGGGGCGCCACATTTGAATGTATAAGATACACCTGGATTGTGCAATTTAATTAATGATATTATCATATATTAATATTTGATAGTAATTGATTTTAGAAAAATAGATTTATGGTAATAAGATAAAGATATTCTATATTAGATATTGGCAATATCCCTAGATTTATTTAATATAAGATATTAAATTAAAAAAGATAAATCAACCAAAGTGATTTTCCATATTTTATTAGGAAAATGTTTTCTTTCTCATTAATCTACTAGGAAGCTTCGCTTAATCAGATTAGGACAATAGGGGCGCCATCGCCGTGACCTTCTCTTGAATTCTCAAAACCACGTCGCTCCATCCCATGAGGACAGAGAACCCGTCATTTGTCTCGTTTGTGCTACACGGAGGCTCTGGGAAGTCGGAATAGAGAGCACTCATCTTGGGGTGGGCTTACTACTTAGATGCTTTCAGCAGTTATCCGCTCCGCACTTGGCTACCCAACGTTTACCGTGGGCACGATAACTGGTACACCAGAGGTGCGTCCTTCCCGGTCCTCTCGTACTAGGGAAAGGTCACATATAAAAGAAAGGGGTTGCCTAGCTCTTTTGATCATCACAATTCCAAGAGTTCATAATTCTTGTGAAAAACTGAGAGCTTCTTTGAGAGAGATATATATAGAGAGAGAAAAGGTCGGTCTAGCAACCGGATTTTTCTAGTAGCAATCCAATGAAGATTCCGGCGAGGAGTTCGTGTGGATATCGATAGAGGCCGGACACGTGGACGGCTCGCGCGCACTACTACTCTCCGTTGACAGTCAAATCATCGATCTATTAGATCAAGCAAGGTAATCACCGTCAACTACTTAACGTGTTTATTGTATTAAACGAAGTCGATCTTGGGATCGGAAATCAAGTTTTAAATTCGGCTGCGTTAAACTAGTTGATTTCTTAACACTCACAAGCCTCAAGTTACCTATGTGGGAGATCGAGTTGATGTCCTCCTTTCAACTCCTATCTCCTACACATTTTTAACCAACTTTAGGCTTTAATTTCTCATTCACCCGATATTCGAATCGAGTGATTCCAAAGCCAAACATTATCTACTCCGCGAGTAGAATTTTTCGACATAAGCTCCCAGTGAATCACACCGGAGCATATCCAAAATCGCGCTAAAATTGACCGTTTCAACCCATTTAAATGAGTTATCTCCAACATATATATGGTGATTCATGTTTATTGGATTGGGGATGAATGAATTTTTAAACTATTTGTTGTAATGTTGTCTATATGCCTAGAATAGGTGAAACTATTTGTAGTCTAGTTGGGAATTTGATCATCTTGTAAAACATCTATCTTTGGTATCACATTCTTGACATCACAAATTAAAACTTTTTCCCCCTATTTTTGAAGTCAATTTTTTAATGTTTGAAACAACACTCATGTTTCAAATTTTCATGTGACATAATATATAAAATTTTGTGAATCTAGTCGATGAACGTATATTTATTGGTGTAATTTAGAAAGAAAACCGGTATAACAACGAAAGAATTAGACTTTGAACCGCTTGTTTTATTGATTGAAAAATATATTAATTAAGCTAAATGCATCGGAAGATAAATAACGATGCACAAAATCTTCAACAAAGAAATCGGGTCAAGAACCGGATAATCGAACTTCGTGGGGATAATCAGATTACTATAAATGGTGGATTTGTTGATAATATACAGCTAAGCCAATGCGGAATCGGCTGTGTACATACCATTGTATTATAAGAGAACACACTATTGTAACGTAGTTCTGAAGATTAGAGGAAATGATCATTTTATAAGTCTCCCTCATAGGGGAGTGGATTGTGCAACGTCAATAGAAGACGTGGTCAATGGTCTGAGCCAATTGGGATAAGAAAACGGCTTGGGTCTTGGGGAGGTCTGCTGGTCATGCCATAAAAGAACAGGAATCATGGGAATATTAATGTAATAGTTACCATCGTGTGGTATTACCTGCTACTGTTATTTGATTGCTTACCTTGAACACCGGAGGTGGAATGGAATGACATGCCCCGAGCTGAGGGTTCCGAACCGAGGTGGGCATGCACCAGGTCCGTTGAACGAGCTAAGGGATGTTGCATACCTGACTAAGTGCTTCTTTTCTCGAAGATGTCTGAAATGTATGGCTCATTGTTGGGCTAAACTCCTTTTGCCCATTATGCCGAGAGGATCACAAATATTCCGATAGTTGCCGATGTCGGGTCATAACGTCAATAAAACATATATTATATCCAAAAATAATTTTAAAAACAATATCTATTTCATATTTATTTGGGAACCTGTTAAAACGTGACAACATATTTTTGTGTATTAAAATGAATTTGTGAGAAATATTATCATGTCAATGGATGCTTTTGTTTCTTATCCATCACACGTACCTAACCAAAAGAAAAAGAAGACAAGAAAAAGAATAAAAGAAAGTGAGAAAGAATTGTTTGTGTCCATGAACATAGATAAAACCTCTCAATTATTATTATTTTTCCCATATAATTCAGACATGTGGAAAGGAAAAGTCTTAAAAGTCATAAATGTGATAAAGCCACTTGTTCGAAAAGTCTTTATTACACTATTTTCCCTCCCCCACACAATTTCCTTCTACTATCAAAATCTTTTTTTTCTTTTTTTCACTTTGGACGAAAGCATTACTAAATCTACAAGGGAGGGGAATTGAATCCGGGTCTATCCACTCGGGAGCCCGAATAGACCCTAGCGGAAACCGTTAGGGTATGGGCCTTGCCCATCAAAATCTTTTATTGATTTCTACAAATAAATATCTCTCCATTACTTCTATTTATCACTTCATCAATTAATGGTTTATTAATCAAAATATTCATTTATACTTTCTCCCACATATTTGTGTAGATATAATTAATATTATAAATATAATGAAACAATTTATGAAAAAAAATTAATGATGGAATCCGGAATACCATTTTTGTTATTTTTATATCGGGGAAGGTTAATGCCATAACGACCGTATCATAATATTAGACTCATTGATTGATATAAAACCTGGCATAACATGAAACAATTGTTATGATAATAACAAACTCTTTTATGTCCATTTGAGTACAATTACATTGATTTGAATCTATTATTCTCAAGTACAAACGCGTACTTGAGCATAATGGTCTAGGTTTTCTATATGGAGACGATGTGCTGAAATCATGTGAATGATTATGGTGGAAATAATGGGTATAATCATCCATGGAACAAATACGAGGGAATTATGCACTTGTATTCGTATGCACAAGGGTTGGATTCTGATTGAAAGTGCCCTATTATGCTGTAGTAGCAGTAATGACACTGAAACAATCGTTGCTAACCTTCCTAATCTGTTTAGGACTTGGTTAGAAGCAGGTAAAGAGGTCGGACATGTTCCCATGTTGTTCAACTTCGTAAGGTTCCAATCTGTTAAAGGGCTCCAAAAGATGCTCCATTACCACCGATAGGGAAAATACTTGTGTGGAGAGAAGATTTTAAGGTGAAGTGATGGGTGAAATGATCAGAATCACACAGTTTAAATACAACCAGCTCATCAGACTTTATAGATCCAACGTGCTGATATCCATGTTCAATATCAATCAATAGTTCATGCACTATTTTCGAAAGACCATAAATGACGTGGGACATATTACTTTCATGATCGAAATAAGAAAAGATTTCGTGGAGACCCCTATGAATTTTATTAAATATAGGGTATTAAAATATTTCCACAACTATAGTTGTAACGCTCAAGAACTCAGGTCTAATAGTGCTACCTGAGTTATAATAAATCCAATAGCTACGTTCATCGTCCCCGTTTAGCATAAAATACTAACTTGACCTAAAATGGTTAACTCAAGTCTACTAGGGGAATCGGAAGGTGACATTCACCACCTACCACCTGTAATGTCCTGCAAAACTCAGATCCGGCAGCTCTACTTCAGTCGTAATGGATCCATTAACTATTTAGACACGTCGTCCGACCGCTTAACCTAAAATTATCAACCCAAATTACCAAGTTCATTACGCCTCAACCTTATATCTGAGTATTTTCCACCTTTTCAATTTGAGATCTTACAATAGTTAATTATCTTTAAAGTAAAAAATATTGTAACTCCCCACCACGACTATCTGAGTAATATCGAAAACGGTTATGCCCCGAAAAAGTTATTATCGAGACACGAAAACTACTTTTCGTATCTCGAAAATTTCTGTGTTCGAGACATCACCAAATAACACGTTCCTGATATTTCAGATATACAAGGCGGGACGTTATATATAATATATATATATATATATTCTCTTTCAAGTTATGAGAAAGAAAGAGAGAAAGAGATAGTAGAAACATAACAGCAGCAGAATTGAGTCTGACAAGAAGGCGACTTGGGAAAAGCCTAATCAAACCTGCTTACAATTCTCTGCTCCCAATATATATATATATATGTATATGACCATGTGAGTGTGATCTTATAAGCTTTTGATGTATCCCCACCCTACCTTGTGTTTTTTATTTATAATTGTGTGTAGACAGACTGTCTCTGACCTTCTCTGCTACATCTCTTTCTTCCTCCCCTTTTTAATTTATAGCTTTTATTTTCAGTTTCTTTATGTTTAATCCATATATATATATATATATATATATATATATATATATATATAGCTATTCCCATGGCTGCTCTTTCTCAGTTGTACTATTTCTTTCTTATGCTCTGATCTTCACATGTGTAGATTATATACATGGGAAGACATTTGGATTACACAATCTTATCTATATCTTGTGATAGATAAGATTGTGTGGTCCATATCTTATCATATGTGGTATCTTCACGTATGGAGATACCACGTATGGTATATGTTCTTAACGACGATGAAGAACAGATTTTTCTGCTAAAGATTGAATCTTTTGCATGGATTCAAAGAGGGTTGTCATAAATTTCCTTTCTTTCAGGTTATTCAATCATCAGATCGGAGAGAAACTCATGATTACTCCATACTAAACCGTACACTGTTCTTAGTCAAGAATAATTAGTCTGCACACGTGTTGGATACTGATTGGTTCTTGGAGGAGTTTTTACTGCAGAGAGAGAGAGAGAGAGGGGTTCAGATTGTTTTATAAAAAGTTGAAAGTTTTTATCAGATTCTGATATTATTATTATTATTATTATTATAAGAAGATGTACTATCAAGGTAATTCAGAAATTCAAGCAGATGGGTTGCAGACACTTTATCTGATGAACCCTAATTACAACGCGTATTCGGATTCGTCTCAGCAATCTGGAAACATGTTGATCTTGAATTATCAAGGTGGAAATGGAATCAATTTCGAACATTTACCGAATGGGCATCAGCAGTCGCAACCACAACCACCGCAGCAGCATCTTGTAGGTGTCCCGCTTCAAGCAGGACACCTATCTATCCAACACTCACCACACCAGATGCAGACTTCTCGTGGTGGTTGTGGTGGTGGCGGCGGTGTTGGTCATTTCCACCAGAGTCTGTGGAGTTCTCTTGATCAGGAAAATGGAAATATCCGTTCTGGGGTGGTGGTTGCTAGCAGCTCCGGCGGTGGTGGTGGCGGTGGTCAGCCGGAAGTAAGTGTGGCTCAACTGGGCTACCACCACTTACCGATGGTTTCGCCGACACGGCAAGGTTTATCACTCAGCCTCTCCTCTCAACAACCTGGCCTTAGGCCGCTATCCCACAACAATATTAATCAAGTTGGAAACGGCGGCGGTGGCAGCAACTTTCAAGCATCAGGAGGTGGCGCGTGCTCTTCACTTTCTTCAAATAGTTTTGTTTTGGGGTCTAAATATATAAAAGCTGCACAAGAACTGTTAGATGAAGTTGTGAATATTGCAGCAAAAGAGATTAAATCTGAGAATATAACAGAAAAGAAAGAAGAGAAAACGAAAATGAAATCGAGAGGTGATCAATCTTCTTCAGGGGCTGATGATCAAACAGCCATGGCTACTGAATTAACAGCTGCACAGAAACAAGAAATTCAGATGAAGAAAGCTAAGCTTATTGCCATGATTGATGAGGTACTTTGCATTGCATTGATGATGATTGTGGGTACCATTTTCATTTTAGTAGCAATAAATTTGATCAAAAAAAAAAAAAATCATTAACTATACGGTTATTTCAGGCGTCCAATATGAAATGATAGTAGGTGACACCTCTAATTTCAAAATTATGATTTTTTTCGATTCGTAATGAATTAGAGGTCATATCAATCTCCATATTCGTGTAACACGTCCAGTTTTAAAATTGTGATTTTTAACTGGAAGCCGTCTCAGTCGGTAGTAAAGGTTCTGTGAGTAAAATTCGATTATGGAGATTTTCTTAACGTGAATTTCTATTTGCATTCAATCAAAAATGACATATATCATAAACAAAGTGCTTCATTACTAAACTAACCAAATTATGATTTTTTTTATTGCATAATGAATTAGAGGTTGCCTCAATCAAGTTATAGTTGGGTGACATGTCTAAGTTTAAAAAAATTATTTTTAACTGCATAATGAATTAGAGGTTGTCTGCGAAATTCTATTGTAGAGACTTTTTAACAAAGATTTCTATTTTTTCTCAAAAACAAGGATTTCTATTTGTATATCATCAAATCCACTATAAATAAACTCATAAACAAAGTAGTTCATTGCTAACGCACTAAAATAATGTCATATGTTGTGTTCTAATTGAATGCAAATAAAACCCGTCATTAAAAATTATATTCCCAATAGAATTTTATTTTTATTAAAATTTCCGTAATGGATGTATGATTTTCGTCGTAGCTTTTTGGGTAAATGATAACCATGCAAAATTAATCATCTTTGTTCACTAATATTCAGAGAAAGTTGTAGTACAATATGCTTAAAACACAAGTTTTTTGATTGATTAAAAGATAGTTAAAGTTTATAAAAGGGAAAATTAAAAATGTGATTATTTGAAAGAAAAAATTTAATTATTTAGGGGGATTTTTCGTTTTCTTTAAATGGGCAACCGACAAGATTGTGTCTATTCACTGACAAATTGAATCACCTTCAATTTACATAAAAGTTAAAATTTAAGTGCTACATTGCATTGTGAGTATGTGAGTGATGTTTTGATGAATTCATATCCATTAAATATTGGAATAGTTATATTCCCACGGTCGGTGAGATTTAAATTTTTGATCTCTCGAATAATATTGTCAGAATCATTCAGATATAACGAGTGACGTAATATTATTTTTTTATATAATTGAATATAGTTGATCGATATGAATATTAACGAGTATTACATCACGATTAATAATATAAAATTATGGTTAATCGTTCGTTGTGTATAAGTGATTTTGCCGATATCATTATTTTATTTTATTTTTATTTTTTATTTTCTCTTATCTCCTTCAAAATTCATAGCGTATATGATTGAGTGGGTGGGTGGGTGCTTCAATTATATGCTAGGACCAGTAGCTTCATTTCAAGGACAAAAAACAATGAGTACTTTTGTTCCCTTGTTTGAATGTGGATTTCAACCTAAATAATTTGATGGCCATAATAATTATGTTATGACTATAATTATATGGCGTTTTTAATGTCACAATACAATATCGATGGTGAGACGTTATTATGGTATGATGTTCAAATTTTCAGAAATCGAATATGAATATTCGTCTTTAATGGTATTTTGCCTTTAAAGACGCTTTTACGGATTGAAAATCATTAATTGAAATCTGCATAGTAATGTTAATAACTGTAATAAAGCATTGCCATGCCTCAAAATAAAAGAAAGTATTGTTGTCAAAGTGCATGCCTTATTAATACTAATGTAAATACGTTTGTGTTTTTTTTAATATAGATTAAGAAAGTTTGTTAAATTAGTTATGTGTCATTAGTTTTGATAAAAAAGTCTAAAACGACATTTGACTGTTATTAATGTAAAGTGGAGAAAATGTAATAAATGGTTTATTAGTTATCTAAATATACTTATATTATGAGACAAAACAAAAAAAACTAAATGAAATTACATTTTAGGACGAATGTAGTATATCTCAAAGTAAAACTCAACAGACCTATAACATAATAGCTACAAATCTTGTATAAAAGAGTTTGAGATCTATTTCCACTGGAACTCCATCCTGCCGAACTATGACCACATTGAGGAAGATGTATGACCGTTCCTGTAAAATCCTACATCGGGAAATTAGCAGAAAGCTCACCTCTATATAAGCGTGAGACATAAAATATCTTGTCAACTCGGGTTAGCCTTTTTAGACCAAGCGAGGACGACGGTCTAAGAAGTTGACCGGACAATTTATGACTCATTTAGCGCTACCAGGCCCGGGGTTTGGGGGCGTTACAGAATGATATCAGAGCCGACTATCAGACGGCCCTAAGCGCTGCACTGTATAAGAAAGATGGTGTAGTTGCCTCTGGTAGGGACGATCCAGGACCAGTCTTGGCCGTCCTGGCGAGGACGCCAGTCCCTTCTAAGGGGGTGAGAATGTAAAATCCCACATCGGGAAATTAGCAGAAAACTCACCTCCATATAAGTGTGAGACATAAAATATCTTGTCAACTCGGGTTAGCCCTTTTAGACCAAGCGAGGACGACGGTCTAAGCAGTTGACCGGACAATGTATGACTTATTTAGCGCTACCAGACCCGGGGTCTGGGGGCGTTACAGTTCCTCATAGACTAACGACTTAACTAAAGTAGTAGGCAAGACAACCACCATTCGCCTCCCCTGAACTTTGGGTCTAATTTGAAAATAATAATACTAGGAGAGTTTGCACGAATGTCCCGTAAGAAGCGCATAAATGTTAAGAGGGAACTAAGGAATCTATTGACATTCTAAAGTACTTACTCATGAGGCAAGACAAACACAATTATAGAATACTAAAACTACATCACTTTGGAGTCTAATTTGAAAATAATAATACTAGGAGAGTTTGCACGAATGTCCCGTAAGAAGCGCATAAATGTTAAGAGGGAACTAAGGAATCTATTGACATTCTAGGGTACTTTACTCATGAGTTTGCCGACAAACACAATTATAGAATACTAAAAACTACATCATACTGATTGTACCGATTAAAATCTACACTGATGACATTTATACTAAATTCTTTATTATAGCCCAATAGTAAAGCATGATGTCGAGAATTCTCGAGATCTCACTACGCTGAAACTAAAGTCTGAATTCTCTCTACTGACCCGAAAATGAAGTTCTTCTATCAGTGAACCGTAACATTATTAAAATTCTTTAAAGATTACTGATATTCTTGCTTATCCGGAAGTCTGGTATTTCTGAAAATACTAACAACTTCTTTGAAAACTAACTTAACCTCTTGGAAACAGAATTTTAATTGATATTTCTAAAAATACATAATAAAACTATGTTGACTCAATTCTTTTTGAAATGTTTTCAAACAATAGAAATTTAATAACCATTTCATCTTTTAAACCATCTCAAGCATTCTTAGAGTATCATAAAAAAACAAACTTTGTTCTGGATTACTTATAACCTAGTATTATCAAATCTTCAACCCCATTGTTATTGCAGATTGTATGATGTTTAGGACGACATGAGATACACCAAGTGTTCATACTAGAATTCACAAACTTAAACATAAACAAAACTCTTGAATTATAAAGCTTAAATTAATCAAACAATCTTTACCAAAGCTCTAATCCTTATGATGACTTGAGGGCTGCTGATTCACTTTGCATATGCTATAGAAAGGCTACTGGTAATCTAAAGAAATTTCGCGGTACGGTTCAAACTCGGCGGTCAGAACCTAAAACTGACTCGGGGTATTACAATTATTGATTTGAAAACTCATAACACATATTAAGAAATCTAATAAATGAATCATTTATTTTTTAACATCTTAAGACTTTAGGGTTTAAACTCGACTTTCCAGATGTCTAATGTCTGGAGTGCGCCTTGGAAGTAGACTCGTTATATTTCCTTTAACAAGTGTCTTTTAATTACTTTCGTTCACATCGTAAGCGTGTAAAGGTGAAAGATAGTAAAAAATCGAAAGGGTACGATACGTGTCACTGTACGTCACTTATAACAACCTTAATTAGTACCATAAAATCTCTCCATTCCCTTAATAAAATGTATCTTTACAGGTGGATCAAAGGTATGCACAGTATCATCATCAAACGCAGGTGGTTGTAACATCATTTGAGCAAGCCACAGGAGTTGGCTCAGCAAGATCATACACACAACTCGCATTACAGACGATTTCGAAGAAGTTTCGATGCTTGAAAGACGCAATCTCTGCACAAATAAAAGCAGCAAGCAAGAGCTTAGGTGAAGATCATGAGATTCTTGAAGGGAAAATCCATGGAGGGTCAAGACTTAAGTTTGTGGATCAACAACTTAGACAACAAAGGGCTTTGCAACATTTTGGGATGATACAAACGAATAACGTTTGGAGACCACAAAGAGGGTTGCCTGAAAGAGCTGTTTCTGTTCTTCGTGCTTGGTTGTTTGAGCATTTCCTGCATCCGTATGTATACTTACTTGCAATTCTGGTGATTCTGATGCATGTATTCCCTATTATAACAGACCGTCAAATGACTGCTACGTATACAATAATACAAAACAGTTTTATTTGTTTCTATACGTGACGGTCATCCGACGGTCCGTTCTAATAGAGAGTCTATGCATCAGAATTTTCCTGCAATTCCTTACTCATGTTATTATTATTAGAGTAATACTACTGTCGTATTTACTTTGACACAGTAAATGGCGTAACATGATGTGACAATAAGACCATGCATGATGTGACATATGTATACATATAAGTGTTTCAATTTCATCATGATTGATCCTATTGACACATCATGTTGAGGGTTTTGGTGTGTCAGAGTGATTATGACAATTGCATTATTGATCGTTGTTGAATAACGTACTGCCACAACCAGTCTAACACAAAAAATTACTGAACATGATTTGTCTGTGGGAACACTCGTAATGTAGTGTCATTGGAACCCTTCTTTATATATATATATATATATATATATATATATATATCACATGATAAGAGGTCTCACTGTCAAATAATATGTTGTGTCAGTAAGTTGTTGTGTTCAGTATAATTAACATATTAAATGTCACATATGATGTATGTTTCAGATGGATTATTCATGATGAGGCAGTGAGAGCATTCATTAAATAGATGTCATATCATCAAATATCTCAGTGTCACATCGTATGTTGTGACACTCTTGTTGTGTCAAGTCTAGCACAACAAATATCACAACTTGATGTATTAAGGGACTACTCATAATGTGAAAGTGTAAACCCTCTTTTAATAGATGTCACGTCATCAGAGGTCTTACTGCCACATCATATGTTGTGACATTTATATATTGTGTACATCATTAGGGCATTCACACCAGAATCTCTATTTTTTATCTCTAAAATAATATAAAATAATACATATCCCTATTTTACAACATCTCAATTCAAAAACACTTCACAACAGCATCTATATCCCTATTTTTATACCAAATACCATTAAAATAGGGATAGTGCTCCACATATAAATAGAAATGTGGCTTCTGCTGTGGAGGTATTTGAGAAAAATTTCCATTTTTTATCTTTATTTTAGGGATAGTGCACCGTATAGGGTTTCTGATGTGAATGCCCTTAGGGCACTTTATCAGAATCACCATATTTTATTCCTAGAATAATATAAAATAATACATATCCATATTTTACAATATCTCAATTCAAAAACCTCCACAACAACATCCCTATCATTATCCCTATAACATTTCAAATAATATTAAATAATACATATTCTACCTCACAACTCTATTCGTACACATTAAATATTTATTATTTCACTTCCGCAGCATTCCTATCTTTATCTCTATAATTTTTAATAATTAAATATGTTTAGGAACGTGAATAGTGCATCCTCACAAGTAGGGATGCACAGTTCATATACCTAAAAATAAATAGGGATGTAGACTCTGCTGTAGGAGTTATTTGGGGTAAACTCTATTTTTTATCTTCATTTTAGAGATAGGACACCATATAAGGCTTCTGTTACGAATGCCCTAATTGCCCTTATAGCATCATTATTCTTCTTCTACTTGTTATTATTATTTTCTGCCCGTTTTCATTCTAATGTTTTTTTTAACGTTTTTTTTGGCTTCTGGATGCAGTTATCCAAAGGATTCAGATAAAATAATGCTGGCTAAGCAAACAGGGCTAACTAGAAGCCAGGTAACATTTGAATACTATTGATTACTTGGTTGATTTCTTGATTCAGCATTCCACTATATCATATGTACTTTAATATGCATGATAGACTATTTCATATCTCTCTTTATATATACATACATAAGTTGCTCATTATATCATATGCAGTCATAGCAATTGCGTCACAAATAAGGAATCAATGATTAATACATGCATCATGATCATAGTGTACACATTGTGGTGTGTCAAATTGTTGTGGCACTCTAACATGTCCGTTCGAGAGTATATAATATTGATACAGTTTGTGACACAAAAAATGTCACGACATTAAGTGACAACGAGATCACAAATGATGTGCCGTCTATTTACGGAAGTGTCCTACTAACACGTCTCAGATTGTGACATTTACGTGTCAGGTCAGAATGGCTATGACAGTAAGATTATTCATTAGTATTTTTTTTTTTTGGGTTTTCTTGATTCTACCCCCTTTTTTTTTGAGGGAAGATTCTACCCTTTTAAGAGTTGCAATATATACAATATGCATGGATATGGATGAAGCAAACTTTTTGTCATGTATCCTTCCTTGTATATATATAATACTCCTATATGAATTTTAGTCAAATAGTGCATTAATTAATAACTTAGAATATTCAATTTTTTTAGAGGACTATATAAGTACTATATCATTTGTATTTATGGTAAATTAATGAAAGTTACATGCATGCATGCATGCAGGTCTCAAACTGGTTCATAAATGCCAGAGTTAGACTATGGAAACCTATGGTTGAAGAAATGTATACAGAAGAAATGAAGAATCAAGAAACAATTAATGCCTCTGAATCCAACAAACAAGATCATTCAACCAGTACAAAATCCACTAGCCCTAAAGATGTCATGAACATGACTATGATGCCACCAAATGAAGATAATAGTAATAGTAATACTGCCTTCAGTATCACGTCCAATCACGAAAAACGAAAGAGCCCTACTGATCTTTTGGAAATATCAAGATTCGGTTTGGTCTCTGAAAAGAACCCTAAAAGAATACGACAAGAAGGCGATGATCATCATATGGAGAATATAGTACCGATTAGTAATATGATTTCAGAAGAAATGATGGAAGTGAAATATGGTGAAAAAGAGAGCTTGAATGAGTTGGGTATTGGGAATGGATTGATTGGGCCATTTTCATTTGGGGATTTGGAGAATTTTAATCAAGAGTTTCATGGTGGTGGCGGCGGTGGCGGCAGCGGTGGCGGCGTTTCGCTTACATTAGGGCTTCCACCTTCTGATCAACAGAGTTTCTTTACTAATCCAAGTATGGAGTTGAGGAATAGTCTTGAAATGGGATCTGGTGGTCAAGGGAGTTTTGATCAAAGGGTTCATAAACATCATCATCAAGGTCCTCCTCACCACATGAATATTGGTTACAATGAGACACTACACTTCTCAAATTCTTGAAACCTCATGGTATATAGTAGAAGTAATCTCATATATAGTTGATTCTAAGATTGGGATAAAGACACTATTAATCCTTTTTGTTTCACGATTTTTGCACTACTATCAGATATGTTTTATCTTGGTATTTTCATGGAGTCTTTGGCACCACACAAAACCTACACGCGGGGCACCACAACGAGGTTCAACCGCTGAAAAGTAGAATCTTATACATATGGTTCGACTTTCCAGAGGTTGAATATCCATACTCGACCTCTGGAAAATCGAACCTAACGCTCAATTGTGGTGTCACGGTATAATGAATGTAGTGTTGTGCCATTGAAGACTCCTTGTTTTTATCCGGGCACCTTTAGTGGTACTACACAACTTCTATCGTGGCATCTCACCATGGTTTTGTTTCGGCTTTTTAAAGGTCGCATGTCTAAATTCAACTTCTGAAAAGTTGAATTTGACTTTAGAATCGACTTTCCAGGGATTGAATGTCAGTATGTTGCCTCAAAAGTAAGTTGTGTACAGTGCCAGTAAAGACGTCATATTACCACTTATCTATACATATTCTACCTTTTCAATCCATTTTTGCCACATGTCAAGTTTTTATTGGTTACAACAAGTCGTATTTTCAATGCTAGATCTTGAAATTATGGCACTATGGATTGGAAATGTACAACAATCGTTTAGACGAGGAGTAAAATTGTAAAGACGAGACATAAGGTATAGAAGTGCAAAAATCATTGAACAAAATGTATCTCTATCCCTAAGATTTTACAATTTGAATTGGTGTTGTCTGGCTGGATGTTGGAAGAGATTTATCAGGATGTTATAATTATCCTGACAATTAATCTGTCTACTTACTCTCAGCTTAAGTAATTATGTGGCTGAGAGCTAATATTATGCAAGTTATACTACAATAGATATAGGAAAACATATATATGTAACACAGTTGGTATTGGACTTGTATATATTATATATTGGAAATATAGAAGATAATTGTTGAATGAATTGAAAGATGAATGCACAAGAATCATTCATGTACAATGTGTACATACATGCATTATCTATAAGTAACTAATGATAAAACTATGATTATATTTATGCAACATCTTTAGGTAAAGATACAATAAGTTTATGCAACAATATGTATAAATATGTGATCCATGATAATGCATGCAAATCTCCAAAAACTGATTTAATTTAGAGGTTAGCCCTGGAGACATCATACACACTTAATCATTTCCATCCTTGAAAAAAATTTCATAAGAGATATGGAAGTAGAGGACACCAAATCTGTAATGTCCAGAACTCAGATTTCTAGCGATGTTATTTGTGTTGAAATAGTGTCCTAAACCCAATCGGGTTAGACCGAATCCGATCATTTCTACTATTTCTTTATATTTATACATATATGAAATGGTTTTTATGTTATTATATATTTCTTCGTTTAACGGACCAATTATGATGTTGTATATATATGATAACGTCCCTTGTGTCAAACTGTGAAAGAGAAATCATAATAGTGAGTATGGTTGATGAGATCTCGACTCACTTTAAAAAGTTTGATACTTAAATGTCTCTAGTCGTATGTACTATTAAACAGGACATTAATAGTACGATTAGACTAGCACGTATTAATTGAATGTCTTCTGTCTTTTGAAGATAGAGATATATCTCGTCTATCAAAGTGTAGAGACGCTTGGACTGTACGTGGACGTGTATTAGAGAATGCGTACGTTAGACTGACACACTTACTTTATTAAGTGTCGCACTATGTGGCGGTTGTGTAATTATCCTGAGACCGAAGTCTTCATGACATCACGGTGTGAATTGTAATACTTTGGCACTATTGAGGTTTCCCTTAGCCATGGGGCGATCATGCGGTAGTGATTGGGTGTGATACTGAAGCATGCGTAGGATTCATGTAGCTCGTCCAGAAATCGCGTATCCTATGATTAGGAGTAAATATCCGAAAGAGCTTTCTTATAAAGAATGTCTTATTCTCGAAAGTCTTTGCAAAGTGGAAGTAATATGTTACTTCGAGAGAGTAGGATATCCAGATTATAAGATACAGTCGTTGATGTTTGACACTCGACGTACAACCGTATGGATATTGAAACAGCGATATGATTCTATGTTTACACTGTAATTGTTTCACATGAAAGGTAGTAGTCATTGCATTTGACTTTTCCGATGATTGGGGGTCACGGTATGTTGCTAGACACTATTCCATGATCGTTAGATATGAAGAGCATTTTCGTAATTTGCACTTTGTGTCTACGGTCAACATATTCGGAAGCCTATTGGGTCACACACATAAGAATATCTAGCCGGATTAAAATGTGGTTATGGTGATAACCAAACAAGAAAAGTTTATCTAGACTATAAAGTGTTATAGTGATAAATTAATATAGTGATATTTATTTATTATGAATAAATTGAATGCAAGAAATGAATTATGTTGATTAATTAAATATACGTTTAATGTATAAGTATGTCGAAATATATATGTATATATGATATACATGTATCTTGCAAATTAATTAATCATAGTATTATATTAATTAAAAAAATATTCCGGATGTCAATTTATGGCTATGGGGCGCAGACACTAATGTATAAGATACATTTGGATTTTGTAATTTAATTAATAGTATTATCATATATTAATATTAGATATTAATAGATTTATGGTAATATGATAAAGATAGTCAATATTAGATATTGACAATATCTTAGAAATTTTTAATATGAGATATTAAATTAAATAAGATAAATCAATCAAATATATTTTCCTTATTTTATTAGGAAAGTATTTTCTTTCTCTTAAATCTACTAGGAAACTTCTCCCAATCAGATTGAGATTGATAAGTGGCGCCACACACCCTATATAAGAAAGGGGTTGGCTAGCTCTTTTGATCATCATAATTCCAAGACTAATAGTTCTTGTGAAAAATAAGAGAGTTTTGAGAGAGAGAAAATGTCGGTCTAGCAACCGATTTTTTCTGGTAGCAATCCATGATGGGATTCCGGCAGGCTGTTCGTGTGGACTAGCGGTAGAGGCCGAACGCTTGGGCGGCTCCGTGCACCACTACTCCTTCGTAAACGATAAATCTCCGATATTTTAGATCATCCAAGGTAACTTTCTCGTTCACTACTTATTTGTTTGTTGCTTAACGAAGTCGATCCAGGTTAATAGGAAATAAATTTTAAATTTCACTGCGTTCCCGCGTAGATTTCCTAACAACTTGAGGCTTAATAGATCAAGTAACTGTTTACACTCGTTGTCATCGCTTGGACTAAAATGAGTAGTCCAAGGTACACAGTTCATTATGTGTCAAACTTATATCGTTGTAATATTTCTCCCACTTTTCCGGTGTGTGGTGGAGCCGTTCTTAAGACTAAATGGATCCGGGGCAAAGTCTGAAAAAAGGCCGACTTTTTATTTAAAAAAATTATTTCTATACATAAGTAACATAAATTAAATCACGTTTACGAAAATATTAAGACTAGTATCTAACAACATATTATAAATATCCAAAACAAAATAATAATTGAATCAGTAGAGTGAAAATAAAAATAGCTAAAACAAAAACATCAAAAAACAACTACAAGACAGCGGAATCGTAACCAACAACATCATAATATTCTGAAAAACCAAACGGCAACATAACTACAATAACAAGAAAACAAATTGACCATGAAAAAAAAATCCATATGCATGTCTAGATGTAAAATCATCGATTATAGTATTAAGTTTAATATTGTCCAATATATTATTCAGTTCATATGCCTTAAGTGATGAGTCAGGACAGATTTTTCATTAGTGTCATTACTTTACAATGGTTTAACAGTAAATTCATATATTATTACAATAAATAAATAAAACCAAAATATATCAAAATGAAGAATCGAGCTAGCATCTATAGGAGTATATATCCACCGCTTATATACTAGATTAGCTTACACTACTCTTATCGATGCAATTTTGGGTCCCCTTATATCATGGGCCCTGAGCGGTCGCCATCTCGTCCGCCCCCTGGGCCAGGCCTGGTGTGTGGTATTACATTATCCCCATCTTAGAAGAATTCATGTCATCGCCAAGACCCTATCAAATAATTAGAGATGTGACCCTAGTATCTCTCACGACGTGACGCGTAATTACGTCTGGTAGTCGGCTAGCAATGATATCGGAGTAACGCCCCATAACTCGAGTCTAGCAGCGCTACTTGATCATAATGGATTCAATAACTACTTTGACTCATTATCGTCGCTTAACCTAAAATGGTTAACCCAAGGTATCGAATCCATTATGTCTCAATCTAATATATTGGTGATGTTTCTCCGACTCTTCTAATTTAGGACATCACAAAATCAGGTTATCATGCTTCTCGGAATCAGACAATGTCACACGAGCTAGGAGCTAAATACAGAATCTACAACTTTGTGGCTAGATACTATTTTACAATCTCATCGAGTAAGATCACTTGTTTTTAAACATGTTGTTTTCTAGAGAAATTGTTACATTTATGAGATATAATGTGCGTCTCTTCGAGATTTATATCGCATAAAACTATTTAACAAATTCTATATTTTTCTGAATCCAAATATCATGTTTCTCTTTTTAACATAATCTTTATTTTTTAGTGCCATTTGAATCTAAATCTTTAACGCAATTTATATTTTTACGGGATGTACAACAAATGATCTCAATAATTAACTCTGCATCCTAGTGGCCTTTGTTTATTATAATCGACCTATCAATGCCCACACGGTCTTGAATAATATGCAATCACAAGAATATGGAAGACTATTTCTATGGTTGAAATCAAAGCATTAATTTATCAAAATAAAAATATAAAAATCAAAAAAAAAAAAAAATCAAAGCATTAAAAGAGGTGATTAATTAGCCTATACTTATCTGATTCATACTATTCAAAGAAGGGTCAACAATTTTCAAGTTGAATCAATTGATAAGACCACTTGAGCCTTGAATGGAAGGTAGACATTTTGTATTGAATTGAATACATTGCAGTATTTTTATTTCTTGAAACATTGATATAAATCACTAAATAAAGATAACTTAATAATTAATCCAACTAAACTCAACTTTTTTATAATATTATTATAAGGACAAAATGATCTGTTAATTTAAAAAAAAATCTGAAAAAAAAAACACCGCAAACCACAACACTGGCTCACCTTAATTACGGAGAAATTCTAATGCAAAGACTTCTTATGAAGAAGTTCCACTTGCAATAATTTAAGCACGTCACATGAAATGATTTTAATGTGTTTGTAGTGACCTATTTTGTTTATATGTTTCTTTAAAATAAAATGGACTCCAACCCAAAAAGTCAACACAGTCTTGCATACGGAGTTTCGTAAATTATGTAATTCAAATGTTATGTCTCAATCGTCTAGTGTGCAATTAATGGGCTTTAGGTACACATCTCTATACGGAATCAAATTCTCATATCTCAGCTCAAACGCAAAACTACTATAGTTTCGCTCTTTTATCACCGTATAATGCCTTTGAGGTGTTTATAGACTTTTTTGATACCATATATCGTGTTTTGATTGGTTACAAATGAAACTACTACTCCGGTCTCATAGTATTAGTTATTTTAGGAGTTTTAACACTGATTAACAAAATAATTGAATGTCATAAACTCTAAAGAATATGTATTAA
Organism: Gentiana macrophylla; assembly: GCA_026214975.1. Taxonomy (NCBI): domain Eukaryota; kingdom Viridiplantae; phylum Streptophyta; class Magnoliopsida; order Gentianales; family Gentianaceae; genus Gentiana; species Gentiana macrophylla. Next base: position 79,158,663 of record CM047813.1, on the reverse strand, counting down.
AACACTATATGACTATCTTTAATGCAATACTTATAAAGTATTTTTTTTTGTTGCTTAAAAGCCTCATATATCCAGTATCAATTGACTCGACTAATCTGGAGTTCGGTTCGGGTCGTGATTGTAAGTGTTGAATCCTTAATAAATTAAGGATACTATAGAGAAAATAGTAACAAATGTTTTATTAATAATGTAAAATTAATTATATTATAAAACAAATATAAAGATATAGATTAACTAATGTAATTACCAAACTTACCCTTAGCAGCACTCCTCGTGAAGTTCTATACAACGCCTCCTATCCCTAAAATGAAGATAAAAATAGAGTTTTTTTCCAAAACACTCCTACTGCAGAGAGTCTCCTATCCCTATTTATTTTTAGGGATATGAACAGTGCATCCCTACTTGTGGGGATGCACTATTCACTGCCCTAAACATATTTAATTGTTAAAATTATAGGGAAATAATAAATATTTAATGTATATAAATAGGGTTGTGAGGTAGAATATGTATTATTTAATATTATTTTAAATGTTATAGGGATAAGGATAGGGATGCTGTTGTAGAGGTTTTTGAATTGAGATATTGTAAAATAGGGATATGTATTATTTTATATTATTTTATGGATAAAATTTGGGGCCTCTGCTGGGAGTGCCCTTACACCCGTGCCCCTTGACTAAAATGGTGTTTGGTCGTTACCACCACCCTGAGAATATTTAGTATATTCGGAAGACAATAAGGCAACAAGAGAAACATAGGAAATTTGATTTTTTTTTTTCTTTTGAAGATGTGATTTTTTTCAAAGCTTTTTTTTTTAGTCATTTGTAAGTTTTGAAAGATATGAGATTCGGATATCCATAAATAATGAATGAAAATCTCTCTAAATTGTTGAAAAAGTATGAAAAAAAATGAAATGAATCACTAAAATTGTATAATATTATTTAATTTAATATTTATTAATGGGTTTTATTATGTACAGTTTGATTCACATATTTTTTAAATTTACCCATCAACTCATCATTTGTGTTTTATGTTTTCAAAAAGAAAGAATTGCATGCACAAATCTAGTATCAACGGGAAATTCTATACAAAAACTACATAAAGTCTTTACTTGAAACCACTCAAAATAAGACATATGTCATTAAAAATACTACAAACAAGAATATAAATACAGTAGTCTCCGTAGTAGAAAATTTCCGGGAAACGCAACATAGTGGTTGATCGAATATTGGTAAAATTTTAAATATACAGTAAGTCCGCATGGTGCGGATATGCTTATTTGAGCTTGAAAATGTGAGGGTTTTTTTTTTTCCTCGTATTTATATACGAATCTAATGAGATAAAGATGATGTTCTAATGAGAGATAATATAGGATATAGCCTTGTTGAAATAAATCACTTCAAGTGAAAATATTTATATTTATCTTCGATTTAAATAACTCATGATAAACACATAATTCTAATGAGATAAAGATGATTTTCTATGAGAGATAATATTGAGTCTAATTAAAATAAATCACTTCAAGTAATATTGTTTATCTTTATATTTTGATTTAAATAACTTAGGGTAAAATAAGAGTTCTATCTTTAGTTTATGTATTATGAATATAGTTGTTATCTCAATTCCCTTTTATATAAAAGAGAAGCATCGTTATCTTTTGATTCATTCAATAAAAAAAACCAATTCAATGTCATTTATTTTATGTGTGCGTATTTTGATTATTTTTAGTAATTATCATTAACATTGAAAAACACGTGTGTTTTTAAGTTCAAATAAGCATGTAACGACCCACTCCCAAAAAGCGCAATTTTCTTGGGAAATGAACCGTTCGGCCATGTTATGAAAGAAAGCTTCATAACACGAAGCCTCGTAGTAGAAAACTAAAAGAAATAAAAATAATCGCGGAAGTTAAAATGTATTTCATAACAAAGTGAGGTGGTCTACGGGGTCAACCCGATTTATTACAAAACATAAATAATATAAGTCTAAGTCCCAAATATTTATCTATCCTCAAATTCTATCTCCATTGCCTCGAACACATAGATGACCTCCTCGGAAACAGACATGACATCAGCTAAGATAATGTGACAGGATGCTATTGTTTTCGTGGTCGGGGCTAACTTGATCATCTGAAAAATTAAACATAAAATAAAGAGTGAGCTCGAAAGCCCCGTAAAGAATAAAATATTAAAAGGAACCAGGACGCCACCGAAAGAGCGGTGTCGGAGTTCCTTACTTAGTTATTCTAGAAATAATGAAATTAAAAAGAAACGTAATGAATATAAAATTTTGAAATAAAAGTACCTTAGTAATTAGTCGAAAAACAAAATGGATTTACTATCGGATCCGTGAAGGCTCGTATGCTAATCTGATTAATGATACGGTCACTAAGACTATACTTATAATAACTGAACTAGTGCAGACCGGATGTCCATTATTCTTGCCCATGGACAGGGACTAACCGGCTCCGGCAATATTCTCACATCTACTTCCCGTGAGTAGAAAGCTAGTCTTAGGGGCCTCGAGATATTCTTCAGAAAGCTCGATACTAATGGCTAGGACCGTATTTTCATTTTCTGACTAACATAATACTCTATTTCTATATTAATTTTCTATTTAATTGTTTACTCATTTATTTATCCGATCATGTATACATATATATATATATATACTATCTATAAATATAGTCACATATATCTATATATCCATATATATATATATATATATATATATATATATATATATATCTGAAGGTTCATTAAAAAGAAGTTTGGCAGTTCTGTTCCAAAACTTTTGAGTCAAACTTTACGGCAAGAATAATAGATAAATATAACTAATTTAATACACTAAGGTTTCTGAACCAAAAAACAAAGGTTTTCTTAAAAAAAAAAAAACTAAATTATTTAGGTTGATTTTTAAGCAACGTTTTGATGTAGTCTGTAAAAAAAAAAATTATACGATAGAAAACCTTTTCCATAAATTTTGACAGAGCAACTTGAACATAATTTCTATAACAACTTATTGGTGTATGAAAAGAGATGTAAAATAACAATTTATATAAAACTCCCTAAAACATAGAAATAATTTAAAAGAAAAACGATTAGCATAAAAATCACGTTTGGATGCTGAGTTCAATTAAAAATTATTTTTATTTTAAAAAAAAAAACAATAGTTCATATGAGATAATTGATATGATAAATTTTTGTATTATATTCAAATCATTATTATCTTAACTTTAGGAGAATTTGCCCAGTGTAAACATTTCAAAGGATCATTCTTAACAATCACGTTAAAAACAAATTGACAAAACCACAAATATAAAAAAAAATGCAAACTAAAATACAATTGATATTAAATTCTTTACCTTAACTTATTTCCTCAAAGCTCTCATTTCAACACACAAGCTATTGAAATTGATATCTCCTACAAAGATATATGGTAAGGCTCCTATTAGCATCATCTTTAAAACCAATAATTTTGCTTGGGATTGCATAAGGAAAAGAAGGAAATATTGATGTTTACCTTTAATCAAAATGCTTCAAGACCACCTATATGCACAAATTTTCTAGAGATGTGAAGAGGTTTGTCTTAGAAAGGAAAAGGAACCACTGCATTAAGGATGATAGAGCAGCTAAATAAGGAGAAATACTAGAATTAATTAATAATTTTTTTTATTTTTAAGATTCCTACCAATCTAAACGGATGGAACGTGAATTTATGGCATCATTGATGGGAATTACTTTCCCTTGTCCTTTACAATTCCCTTTTCTTTTTCCTTTTTTTTTTTCCAAATTTGTAAGAAAACTATTTTGTAAAAATATATGGGTCGTGACATTCTCTCCATGTTGAATAAGTTTCGTCCTCGAAACTTGTCATACTTTATGTTCGGAAAAAATCTGGATGATTTTGTTGTAGAGCTTCCTCCTCTTCCCATGTCGCCTCCTGTTCAGTGTGATTAGACCACTGTACCTTGACCAACTGGACCTTTCGACCACTAACTTCATGGTCCCTTCTTTCTAGAATTCGAATGGGTTTCTCTTCATACGCCGATCTTCCTCCAACATGCCGGGTTCTAACTCAACCGCTTGTTGCGGTTCGAGAAAAGACATTTATGGAGCAAAGATACATGGAAGACATTATGAACACGGGACATATGTGATGGCAATTTCAACCGATAAGCTAATTCTCCAACCTTAGCAAGAATCTCAAAAGGACCAACAAATCTTGGACTAAGCTTTCCTTTCTGACCAAAACGCTTAATTCCTTTGGATGGTGAGATCTTAAGGTAAACCATTTCGCCAGCCTCAAAACTTAATGGTCGCCTTTTTGTATCGGCCCAACTTTTATGTCTATCTTGAGCAGCTTTCAACGTTTGTCTAATGACTGAAACTTTATTAATTGCTTCCTGAACTAGCTGAGGTCCAGTAATTAACTTTTCTCCAACTTCGTCCCAGTACAACGGTGATCGGCACTTCCGTCCATACAAAGCTTCAAATGGAGGCATTTTAATGCTCGAATGATAACTGTTATTATAAGCAAATTCAGCTAAAGTCAGATAATTATGCCACTGTCCTCCAAGCTCCAAAATACAAGCTCTTAACATATCCTCCAGGGTTTGAATTGTCCTTTCAGACTGACCGTTTGTCTGAGGATGGAAAGCTGTACTCAATCGTAATTCAGTACCCATGGCAGACTGTAGACTCTTCCAAAACTGAGATGTGAATCGTGGATCTCTATCCGAAACAATCGAGACCGGAACCCCATGAAGTCTAACGATCTCCTTGATGTAGAATTCCGCCATCTTATCCAGGGACATAGTATTCTTGATGGCTAAGAAATGTGCCGACTTGGTTAAACGGTCAACAATTACCCAGATTGTATCCAATCCACCTTGCACCTTTGGCAGTCCTGTGATAAAATTTGTAGTGATGTGCTCCCATTTCCACACTGGTATTTCCAAAGGTTGAAGCAAACCTGCAGGTCTCTGATGTTCTGCCTTAACCTTTTGACATGTAGGACACTTGGCAACATATTCTGCGATATCTCTTTTCATCCTTCTCCACCAGTAGTAACCCTTAAGGTCCTGGTACATCTTAGTGTTTCCATGATGGATCACAAAACCCAACTGATGAGCTTCCTTCATTATTTCCTCATTCAAATCCAACACTTTTGGAACACACAATCGGCTTTTAAACCATAAGGATCCATCTGTTCTTATCTGAAAATCCGTACTTGAACCATCTTCCGCTTTCTTTCTCATTTTTTGCAAAAATGGATCATTCTCCTGAGCTGCCTTGACTCGATCGACCAAGGTAGAATGAGCGGTCAAGGAAGCTAAGGTAAATTTTGATTTTGGACTGATGACCTCAAGTTGTAAACGATCAAATTCCATGATTAACTCCTTCTGAGTCGTCAAGGCTGATACTGAATTGGATACTGATTTTTTGCTCAACGCATCTGCTACCAAGTTTGCTTTACCCGGGTGATAATGAATGGAAATATCATAATCCTTAAGGTATTCCAACCAACGTCTTTGTCTCAGGTTCAACTCTTTCTGGGTAAAAATATATTTGAGACTTTTGTGGTCAGTAAATTTTTTGCAGGAAACTCCATATAGATAATGTCTCCAAAGTTTCAAAGCAAAAACCACTGTTGCTAATTCAAGATCATGAGTCGGATAATTCTTTTCATGAGTCTTCAATTGTCTCGAGGCATATGCGATAACTTTGTCATTTTGCATCAGAACACAACCAAGTCCTTGATGGGATGCATCGCTATAAATCTCATATTCCATATCAGGGGTAGGTAAGGTCAGTATAGGTGCTGTCACTAAACGTTTTTTCAACTCTTGGAATGATCTTTCACATTCATCATTCCACTGAAACTTCACATCCTTCCGGGTTAACTTAGTCAATGGGGGAACACAGAAGGAGAAGTCCTTAACAAACTTACGATAATAGCCCGCCAAATCCCAAAAAGCTTCTTATCTCGGTGGCACTGATCGGCCTTTTCCGGTTCACCATTGCTTCTACCTTAGATGGGTCCACTGAAACACCATCTCCTGAAATCACATGTCCAAGAAAAGAAACTTTGTCCAACCAGAATTCACACTTACTAAACTTCCCATACAACTGTTTTTCTCTGAGAATTTGCAACACAGTCTTTAAGTGTTTTGCATGTGTTCTTTTTTTCATTTTGAATAAATCAAAATATCATCTATGAAGACAACTACAAACTTATCAAGATACGGACTGAACACTCTGTTCATCAGATCCATAAAAGCTGCGGGAGCATTAGTCAAACCAAACGGCATCACTAAGAACTCAAAGTGTCCATATCGAGTCCTAAAAGCAGTCGTGGGTATGTCCTCAACTCGAATCTTCAATTGATGATAACCTGATCGAAGATCAATCTTAGAATAAACTCGGGAACCCTGAAGCTGGTCGAACAGATCATCAATCCTGGGCAGAGGGTACTTATTCTTGATAGTAATCTTGTTCAACTCTCTGTAATCGATACAGAGACGTAAGGTACCGTCTTTCTTTTTAACAAATAAAACCGGAGCTCCCCATAGAGATGAACTCGGTTGGATAACTCCTCTATCCAACATATCTTGAAGTTGTTCTTTTAATTCTTTCATTTCTGCAGGTGCCATACGGTAAGGTTGTTTAGAGATTGGAGTCGCTCCTGGCACAAGATTAATTTCAAACTCAATCTCTCGATCTGGCATTGGTCCTGGCAACTCTTCTGGAAAGACATCTGGAAAACCTCTGACAATTGGAACATCTTCGATTCTAATATCTTTATGTTCCGACTTAACTAAATTGTTCATACATCCTTTCTTTAGAGTTCGAATTGCAGATGTTGACGATATGACCGGTGTAGGTTTACGGTGCTTGGGTAAATCACCTTGAAAAGAAACTTCAGGTTCAGAAGGCACAAGAAAGGTCACTTTCTTTTGTCGACAATCAAGGTGAACATAATGGCGTGATAACCAATCAATACCTAGGATGATGTCAAGATCCAAGAAATCTAGTATGATGAAGTCAGATATCATCTCCCTACATCCAACCTGGACTTTACAGTCCTGAACAAACTCATCAACCAAAACTATCTTTCCAACGGGTGTTGATACCGCTAAAGGTCTATCCATCTTTTTGGAAGGGCATCCTAGTTTAGTGTGAAAACTTTTGTGACACAAAAGATTGTGATGCACCCGTATCAAATAAGGCTTTAGCGGGGATGGAATTTACCCAAATAGTTCTTGATTACAAAACAAATGAATATAAAGCATAATGATTTAAGAAGACTGAAAACTATAATACATCAATATAAAATACCTGTCATAACATTCTCATCCTCATCAGCTTGCTGAGCATCCAAAGCAAAGACGCGAGCATGTGTAGTGTTTGGCTTGGCAGCTGGCCTTCCTTTCTTAAGGTTGGATGGGGCAGCTGCAGAAGACCCTGGCTTAATTGGCGAATTCTGACGTTTTGGACAATCACGAAGATAATGACCTGCTTGACCACACTGATAACATACACCCTGACCAGCCCTGCACTCCCCTGTATGATACTTGTGACAATTTGGACATTGGGGAAAACTCGGCTTTTGAACAAATGGTTTCTACCAGTGCAGTGCGGGACTTACATGACTTTCCTTTTGAAGAACCTTACCACTCCTCTTACCACTTGATAAGCGGGCCTTAGCTCTCTTGTGTACACCTTCACTTTAATTGCTCTTTCAAACACTTCCTGATAGGAATCAAACTTAGCTCCAGTGAATGAAAGTGATATGGTAGGATGGAGTCCAGACTCAAACCTACTAATCCTGGCTTTCTCATTTTGCATTAAATATGGAACAAACTGGATCAACTCATTGAATCGATTAGCGTACTCGATCACAGACATGCCATCTTCTTGTTTCAAATTATAAAATTCACTCTGTTTCTCCTAACGTAGGGTTTCAGGAAAAAAATTATCATAGAAGAGTTCCTTAAACCGATCCCAAGTTACAGATTGCCCTTCTGTCAGGAATGTAGCCTTCACGGTCTCAAACCAGTTCCTCGCTTGACCCACAAAGAAACCCTTGACAACACCAACCCAAAGCTCTTCCGGCACAAACATGGACTCCATGTAACTTTCTATCTGCTTAATCCACTTTTCTGCCCGAAGTGGATCACCAAGGCCATCATAATCTTTAGTTCCTATCTTTTTCAACTCTGCAAACCAGTTTGTTGGTTTCATGGGTTGTGGCTGAACATTCTCCATCTAAAAGAAAATGAGTTAGTTACAAAAATTAATAGTATTATATCTATTATGTTCCCTAAGAATTGAGACACTCGCACTCCTAAAGATATCAATTCCTAATCTAGAGATCAAAACCTATAAGATCAAACTTAAATGTCAAGCTTAGATTCACCAACTGGCAAAAACCTGTCTCTGATACCAACTGTAACGACCCACTCCCAAAAAGCGCAATTTTCTTGGGAAATGAACCGTTCGGCCATGTTATGAAAGAAAGCTTCATAACACGAAGCCTCGTAGTAGAAAACTAAAAGAAATAAAAATAATCGCGGAAGTTAAAATGTATTTCATAACAAAGTGAGGTGGTCTACGGGGTCAACCCGATTTATTACAAAACATAAATAATATAAGTCTAAGTCCCAAATATTTATTTATCCTCAAATTCTATCTCCACTGCCTCGAACACATAGATGACCTCCTCGGAAACAGACATGACATCAGCTAAGATAATGTGACAGGATGCTATTGTTTTCGTGGTCGGGGCTAACTTGATCATCTGAAAAATTAAACATAAAATAAAGAGTGAGCTCGAAAGCCCCGTAAAGAATAAAATATCAAAAGAACTAGGAGTGGACGAATCGAAGCGAAGGTGTCCAAGTTCCTTACTTAGTTATTCTAGAAATAATGAAATTAAAAAGAAACGTAATGAATATAAATTTTTGAAATAAAAGTACCTTAGTAATTAGTCGAAAAACAAAATGGATTTACTATCGGATCCGTGAAGGCTCGTATGCTAATCTGATTAATGATACGGTCACTAAGACTATACTTATAATAACTGAACTAGTGCAGACCGGATGTCCATTATTCTTGCCCATGGACAGGGACTAACCGGCTCCGGCAATATTCTCACATCTACTTCCCGTGAGTAGGAAATTTAGTGTCAGGGGACGACCTAGAGATTGATTTTCTTTGTAAAAGCGATACTAATGGCTAGGACCGTACCATTTTCTGACTAACATAATACTCTATTTCTATATTAATTTTCTATTTAATTGTTTACTCGTTTATTTATCCGATCATGTATACATATATATATATTTATACTATCTATAAATATAGTCACATATATCTATATATCCATATATATATATCTGAAGGTTCATTAAAAAGAAGTTTGGCAGTTCTGTTCCAAAACTTTTGAGTCAAACTTTACGGCAAGAATAATACATATATATTAATAGATAAATATAACTAATTTAATACACTAAGGTTTCTGAACCAAAAAACAAAGGTTTTCTTTAAAAAAAAAAAAAAAAAAAAACTAAATTATTTAGGTTGATTTTTAAGCAACGTTTTGATGTAGTCTGTAAAAAAAAAATTATACGATAGAAAACCTTTTCCATAAATTTTGACAGAGCAACTTGAACATAATTTCTATAACAACTTATTGGTGTATGAAAAGAGATGTAAAATAACAATTTATATAAAACTCCCTAAAACATAGAAATAATTTAAAAGAAAAACGATTAGCATAAAAATCACGTTTGGATGCTGAGTTCAATTAAAAATTATTTTTATTTAAAAAAAAAAACAATAGTTCATATGAGATAATTGATATGATAAATTTTTGTATTATATTCAAATCATTATTATCTTAACTTTAGGAAAATTTGCCCAGTGTAAACATTTCAAAGGGATCATTCTTAACAATCACGTTAAAAACAAATTGACAAAAACCACAAATAGAAAAAAAATGCAAACTAAAATACAATTGATATTAAATTCTTTACCTTAACTTATTTCCTCAAAGCTCAAATTTCAACACACAAGCTATTGAAATTGATATCTCCTACAAAGATATATGGTAAGGCTCCTATTAGCATCATCTTTAAAACCAATAATTTTGCTTGGGATTGCATAAGGAAAAGAAGGGAAATATTGATGTTTACCTTTAATCAAAATGCTTCAACACCACCTTTATAGCATAAATTTTCTAGAGATGTGAAGAGGTTTGTACTGGAAAGGAAAAGGAACCACTGCATTAAGGATGATAGAGCAGCTAAATAAGGAGAAATACTAGAATTAATTAATTTTTTTTTTATTTTTAAGATTCCTACCAATCTAAACGGATGGAACGTGAATTTATAGCATCATTGATGGGAATTACTTTCCCTTGTCCTTTACAATTCCCTTTTCTTTTTCCTCCTTTTTTTTTTTTCCAAATTTATAAGAAAACTATTTTGTAAAAATATATGGGTCGTGACAAAGCATCTTGGCTCTATGAGCTTGTGCCTAGAGTATAAAGCGGGTAATCTTTAACAAAATAATCATGTGGGAGTTGTACAATAAAGACACCTTAATGAAAAGTTTCACTTATATCTGTTCATACACATGATACTCATTAGTCCTTAGGAGAGATTTTATGGGCAACGGTTGTAGGAAGGTTATACCAAGTGGCATACATTAGAGCCTCTTATTTTTACTCTCTTTCACATAATACACTTTTATCGTGTGTGAGAGGTTAGAAATGAGTGGTTGTAATGTATGCCACTTGGTAAAACCTTCCTACAACGGTTGTATTTTAAAATTTCACTTAGTCCTAATTGGATTTTCTCTCGTCGAGAAAGACTCATTTAATATTGAGCTTTATAGATAAAATAACAAAATAACGTTAGCAAAGTTTGCCTTCATACGGCGCAGGTCTCCCTTACTACTATTTTACCGACATGACGCAGACCGTCATCTGTCCTTTATCGCCAACACGATGTTAGACATCTGCTGACAATCATCATGCCAATATGGTGCATGCTCACTTCAGCCACTTATATTCAGTTCAGGACAAGTCAATCCCGACCTCAGAAGACATTAATTTACATTTCATTAATTGAGCATTTAACCCATGATTTGATAAAAGCTTCATGATTATCGTCATCAGGGCCATGCATGATTGTCCTAGTACCGCCTCCAAACAGCTCCATATCATCAGACACGACTTCAATGCCAACATAATCATTTCTCCACGATGAAAGCTTATAAAAAAGGTCAGCATCCTCACATACGTACACATGTATATTGCATTCAATATAACGCTCTATCTAAAAAGACCATAAACAATGCACTAGGAGCAAGAACTAGCACGTCTTCATAAGAAGGTCAATATATTAACAAATGCAATAAGAACAACATGATTAAAATAAATTGAACAAAAGGAATTAAAAATAATAACCATCACGAATTGTTCTTCCTTGTTGTAACACTGTCAGCCATCAATTTCACCAAAAGTAAACGAAGAATATATATATATATATATATATATATATATATATATATATATATATATATATTTCAATATCACAAGTTCTGTGCAGTAGGCATGTTCTCTTTTGCAATGTTATACTTAAATATAACCATATATCAACACACTTTTCTGGACTACAATACCATAGGGAAAGTATTCAAAATTGATGCTATTCAATTCTTAGGTCCTTGTACAATTTGAATCATTAAATCAAGTGAAAGACATTCACTACTCACTTGACATAATGGTTCAAGATTATAATGAAACCAATTTATCAACTATGAAACTTGAAAAGAAATAACATAATTAAACTTACCTATGAGAAATCCTACCGTCAGAACTACTCTAACACAACAAACATCACGTGGCCTTTGATGATGTAGCGTTTATCGAAATGCGGTGTCACCGTCGATCCCACTGAAACTTCAGGTTCTGACATTGGTTGTGTCTTAGCAGTTGTGACAGTACAGTTATTCCTTTAAGAATGCATTGTCAAGAAATAAACTTGTATACAAGGAGAACTACTCCACACATTAGCATGTAACCTCAAGACTTCACTTGCTTTCTTCTTTAAACCAGGTCCACAATCAGCTTGAATAACCATAAACAGCTTTGAAACAGCCCCAACTCTTAACATCTCCATAAGTACTTCATGTGTTGCAGAATATCTACTTATCAATGCCAATATATGCACTGCATGATCATCTGCATTAGCTGAAACCCTCAGTATCCGTTTCTTCACGACCGCGATCGCACCCGCGTGTTTCAACAATTGAGCTCTCCCATCAGCACAACCACATAATTGAGCCAAAAGGCACATATTGAGCTCACTTATCTTCTTGTCTTTGTTACCTAATTCAAGCTCGATTATCTCGAATATAACCCCGGTTTCGATGATCTCGAGACGATTTCTACTTGATTGACACACTTGAATCAAGATGTTTAAAGCACATTTCACAGCTTGGTTTGTAGGGAATTGATGTATGATATTCACTAAATGAATGAAAAACCCATTTTTTAGCTTTTCCATTAGCTTTGTGCTAGAAAGTTCAAAAACCATTTTCATGATTCTTAATGCCAAAGTTTTCACCTTTTCTTGATTTTCAATGTCTACACTAAGAACCCATGTCAAAGATTGTATCAAATCATAATTATCTTTCAAAATCTCAACATTTTCATCTAATGGGCCCCACACAAAAACAAGAATTCTCAAGATATCCTCCAAACCATCAATCTTTTTTTCCTTATATAACCTCATAATCCACATAACCATAGCTTTAACAACCCCATTTTCCATCAAACACTTCCTATTCTTCTCATTTTCATTAGCAAGTTCATCCATTTTCATCAAACTACTTTTATACAAATCACCAACATTCAAATTCCTTATAAGTTTTCTAACATGGGATTTACTCAAAGGCGATTTCGGTGTGGGGATACGATCGATACCATACCTTGCATTAGTAGTGCACCAAGCCTGAATGAGCTGCCGGAGCATGTGGTTCGGCGTCAAGTCGGAATCTTTCGGGAGGGGTAGCTTTGTAAATGGACATGTTGCTTCTTCTTGATCAGATGTACTGTTTATCCATTGCTCAATGCATTCTCTATCATATGTAATACCTGTAATTGTTGTAACTGGATCTTTCATTATTTGATAAGATATTGGACAAAGAAAATATGGGGGGATTTCTATTTCTTCCATTTTTTGAGGAATTATTATGTTGTAGTTTGTTTTTTGGTTGTTTCTTCTTTTCTTTTTTTTTTTTTTTTTGGAGAGAAGAAAAAGGTAATATTGGGAGATTATATATATGTGGGTTAAAGTTGAAGGGTTTGATGTTCAAAGTAGACTAGACTAAAGGAGGGTGTGGTCTTTTTATGGGAAAAAAAATAGTAAGAAAATGCGGCTGTTATTTTTGACTATGAAAAATCTAGATGGGGAGATTAATTGCTTTTTAAATTTGAGGGATTCCTCAAAAATGAAGAAAAAAAAAAGGAAAAGTTGAGGAGGGAATAATAAGGATACTCAAAGAATAATCTATAATATAATCCTTCGGATATAATGAATGTCATATTATGTTAGTAAGATTATTAATATATATGTTATAATCATTCATATATAATAAATGTGATAATATGTTTGTGAGATTATTGATGATGTGGTGGTGATGGGTGATTTTTAAATGGTATCTGCACATGCAGACAAATCTGGACTACGTACATAGAGATGAAACTATGTGATCCAGATGTCTGTATATTTGTATATTCTGTATGTAAAGATACTAATAGAAGACACAACACCAAAGGTCCTACTGCAACGTTGTTTTGTGACGTATGTTGTGTCAGATTTTGACAAAAACATTACTCGTAAGGAAACATACTATTACTTTTTTTAGGAGGGGGAGGTAGGGAGGGAAGAGAGAGAAGGAGAAGGGGATTTTATTTTAGGAAAATTCTAAGATGAAGACTTCTATATAGAGAGATCTTTATGTGAGCTTCATCTGGATTCTGTGAGTTTAATTTCACAGAACTGAGTAGTCAGAATGAAGCGCGTAAATATTTCCTTATATGGTAGTCTCTCACCTAGAATTTCTCTTTATTTTATTAGGGAAACGAAGGATATATGGACGTGGATTAAACATAGTTTCTAATCAGAAAGTACAATAACTTTACCAATAGGGCAGATGAACACCCATAATGAAATGGGAAATGGTATGTGCACTACATATTGTGCAGTGCACTTTCCACTACAAGTGTAGTTTTATTGATTAAAATGAATAGTGAAATTAATGTTGTGGTAGGTCCTAACAAAATAAATTATATTGATTGTATTATGTAAGATATTGTGGTAAGATGAGTAGTGGATGTATCACTACTCTAATGAAATATACTATTGTCAGGACACTTGTGGCATAACATTATTATCACAACGAAGTTTACAAAATAAATATTTACTTCATTGACCATGATTAAATAAAAATTAAAAGTAAGTTATGTCGTTTGTTGTGATTATTTTGATGTTTCATTAGCAATATTAATAGAGCAGCGATAGTGCCACAATAAAATGTGTACAACAAGTACCATAACACACTTTTATATCATTGATTTTAATGTAGGACCACTTGATTCATTTGGGTCTCATAAAAATTAATGGTGTCAAAGTGTGTTGGTTATGACACTTTGTTATATGACGATTTTTTATTGCGATACAAACATTTTCTATAAATAACGAGAGTAGTGTTAACGCCATGAACAAACGACCAGCAACAAAACGCATTAAACACACTTTTGGACCATTAATTATGATATGAGAACAATTAATTCAAATGGATCCTAAAAAATCAAGTGAAAAAGGTTTTTGTAATATATATTTTATTGTACAAATTTTGTTGTAATACAAATAATTTCATAAATAATAATCTTCCAGCACATTTGTAATATTTATATAAAATATTAAATAACTTCAAAATACACAACCATCATGCTTTACAGATGCGTTAAAAAATATTAAAAAAATAAAAAGTAGTGTAGACCAATCACTAGAAAAAAGGTATGAGAACATGTATTGTAAATAGTTTTTTACATTTGTTCTGTTTATTATTGGATTTCATATTTACCAGTATTTTAAAAACTTTGAAAACATTTAAAATTTAAAATTTAAAATAATATATATTGTAATGAATGCAATTCTACGGAACTAAAAAGAGATGGGGGTGGTTGAAAAAAAAAATGAGATGGGGGAGGGGACCAAAATAAAAATAAAAATAAAGATGGGGGATGTTTTTGGTTTATTTTGTTTATTAGTGTTGATTTGAAAGCTAGTCAATAACTGTGCAATATATGACTTTCCAATTTTGGCCAATTCCCAACTCACTTCATTATTATTTATCGTTTGATTTACCTAGGAGCTATTATTGCACCAATTTTACCGATATATCATATTTATCATACAGAATCAACATTTTGAATGTTGATTCTAAAGTTAAAAATTGATTTTCTAAAAGTCGTTTTTTACAATACATTTACGGAAAATCAAGTTATGTCTTCAAAACCGTCTTTAAGAAAATCAATTCTAATATGGTGCAGGCGTAAAATTAGTGTAGTAAAATATAAAGGCCCCTTTTTTTTCCATGCATGTCACCTTGTTAACTTAGTGACAAAATATAAGTATGTTTAGTTTTTTTTAGTCACTTAATATAAATTCATTTAAAATACCAAATGAGTATTTATTACATTTTTTTTTTTTTATCATTAATTTATTATATATTCATCCATTTTTCATCGGTTTATAACTATTTTATTAATGATTAAAGGATCTTCTAGAATTTTATCATTAGTATTAATGATACTTAACTGCTTTTTTTAAACTGTGTAAAATCTATAATAAAAGGACACATTTTGAAACGGAGGGAGTACATAAGAAAAGTGAAAACTCAACAAGAGAGGAACATCATATTCGTTAATTGACAATTTTGTATTTTTGTATTCATCAAATGATGCAAATTTATCTTTTCTGGTTTTGTTTTATTTCCAACTCTTTTCTTAGAGCATTTGCATCAGTTCATCTTCACAAATTCTTTATTCTATAGTATTAAACACATATTTTTCTAGTTTACAGAATCTTTAACTAAAATAAAACGCATCATATTTTCTATTTTACATAATACAGTAGATATAAAGGAAAATTTAAGTAATCCGGATGAATGCGGTACCCAATCACCATTTCAATGTTCTTGTCTTAATCTCTTACGAAGAGTAAAGCTACCGATAAAACCATCCAGCCAGAGCCAGTGGCATAATATGGTTTTATATTATATTATTAAATATAACATATGACTTGTTGATATCGATGCATGCAAACCGATAAATGATTGTATCTGTATCGGTACCGTTACCTTTCTTATGTACTCTCAAACATAATAATAATCATCTATTCATAATAAAATCACTATCTTAAATCCTTCAACCCCTTCATCACCGCCACTACTTTCACTGCTACAGTTGTATGCAATGGCATTCCACTCTTGGACTTTGGACTTCTATTTTTTTCTTTCTAGATATATATATATATATATATATATATATATATATATATATATATATATATATATATATATATATATATAAAATTCAAAAGCAAACGAACGTTAGTGGGTTTGGAGAGCCAACAGAAATGACATTCATCATATCTGGGAATTAAAAGGAAAAAAGAGATACAATTCAAATTGTACACCAAAATACTACAATAATACTATATATTATTTCTTTTGCACTTTAATAATGTCAAAGTCAACCTAAATTCCCAACGTGCTAATTTGAATATATAAAAAAAAAAAATTGGTGAATTCAATTTGCTTAAAACGAGTTTGAATTGATCCCTTTTTACGTGGCATTATCATGGGTGGCAAATTTTGTTATTATGTCTAAAAAATCTAGTGAAGAACAAATATTATTAGTGGATACGTATGAAAAACTGTTTTCGATATATAATGGATGTCAATTTACATTACTCAGTGTGGTGTATCTAGTCTAGAAAACAGAATGACCAGAACTTTGGTTTGATGGCGTTTTTTTAATTAGTCATAATAATGAAGTAACTAATTAAGTAGTTGTGTTAAAAATAAAAAATAAAAACTAAATTAAGTGATTTGAGAATATTTAGAGAGATTATCATTTTGGTTTTTTTCTTAGACATCATGTTGAAAGAGCTATTAATCAGACATTACATTTAAATAACAACCAGACTCTGAATACACGATCTAGACCGAACTTCGGATTAGTTAGTTCTGAATACCGGAGACTTTTAAACACAAAAAAAATGATGTATTAGCTAATCAAATAAATTCTTCAAAAAAAAAAAAAATGCTACTATCGATATAATGGATAATTAATTAGGTTTATTTTCCGCATTTGGTATAAAATGATTAATGCAACATACAAAGTTCATAATGCTTGTGTAAATGTTTGACATATGGTCGAACATTATATCTATTGTAATGTTTACATTTTTTCAACGTGATATATTATAGGGAATAAAATGGATAAAATTGCAGCAGTTTAAATGGAATTATTTGTGCAAATTACAAATCATCAGTGAAATATGATAAATATAGAAAATAGTATGTCAATGGTATTTATTGTTGTGGTGTGTAGAAATAATCCTTAGTCAAAATGAAAATAAGAAAAGGGAAAAAAAAGTGCACCACTCCTTTTTGTTTTTTAATTTTTGCCGTTTGTATGGACATGAAATTGGGAACTTCTATTTTGACACCGACCAGAAGGCACGCCCATGGACTTCAATCCAAAAAAGTAAATGTTTGGTATAATAAAATTAAGTTATCGTAATAAATGATACAATATACTTTTATATCAGTGATTACTATACTTATATCAATCAATTATCAATATGACATATATTATGTAAAAATATATTGTGTACGTTTTGTTTTAACAGTGACGATGTTGTAAATCATCTGAATCTAAATCAGGTCGTAACGCGAGTAACCGGATCCTTTAATGATAAATCCAACTGTCAATTTGACGGTGTTTGTGATGATTTTTTATGTGTCGATGACGACTGACTATGTACCCAGTGAATATGAGATTAAACTAATAACGTAGTTCTGATTGTGAAGATTATAATTTTTTTATAGGCTTTCCTCATGGAAGAGTTAATTGTGACATCCATGAAGATGTAGTCAATGATTAGGAGACGTGATGAAGGCAGACATGGAATAATCATGGCCGGCCTTGATGGTTAGAATCCTAGAGCTTCAAATGTTGTCCGACTGTCCGAGGTCGTGGAGATGACCTGAACTGAGCTGAATGTCCAAAGCCGAGGAGAACCTACACCATTTCGGCGGTATGTAAAGCAAAAACATCAGCAAATATCTTAAGAATTCGCCCCAACCCCAAATTTATCAAATTTTCTTCTATGTGCAAAGGAAAAATAATTATAATTCGACATAAATAAATTATCTCCAACAAGAAAAAGAAAAATAAATAACAATTCTAGTTCTGACAGGAACAATAGACGTGTATTAGGCTTTCCGGCTAAACCGTGGGAAAAGGAAAACGGAAGAGAGGACAAACATGACTTTGCGATAGCCCGGGAAGTTCTACAATGGAGACTCTCCCATGGAGAGTAACCCATGTAGAGCGATGCAGACCAAACAGTTTCATTTCGCAGAATGAAGCGTGTAGCCGTCTGAATCTCCCACATGGGTTACTCCCTATGGGGGAGTCTTCATGTTAGAATTTCCCTCTCGTAATACACTCGGAATGGAAAGCGTGAGAACACGACATCCTCGAACCCTTCGAACCAACCGGAAAACTCGCCTAATCAAATCGAGCAAGATCCCTCTTTTTCTTCGTTCAAGAAATCTTCTAATAAACCCTCTATTCGTGATTTTGACGCACCCTGAAACGTCTGTGTTGTCTCGTACAATATCTCTTCATATCTTTGTGGCCTACTAATTGCCTTCATGTAATTCCTCTTAAAGGACGGATCAAATCGTTTCTTTTCGTCGTACCAGTTAATCCACGCCTCGTATTCTTGGTTCGGAATCCTAACCACTTTCACGGTCTTTAGACCAAGACACAACATGTCTTGCTCAATATTACTTGGCTTAGCCTTCATGCAATTCACAAACTTCGAAACTCTATCAATCAAATCATCCAAATTTATGATTTTGGTTTCATCATCATTATTATAACGCTCCAAGAAAAATACTCGATCGAATCCAAAAGGGATCGTAGACATGTATCCAAACAACTTTGCATGCAATCGTATCATCGTAGTAAGGTAACGAACTTAAATCACTATAAAGAATGTTATAGCTTTCTTTAATCGATAGACCCTCGAAAACACTCTTCTCCTGGGTAATATTGCGAGGGAGAAAGTGAACGTTTGTACTAATTAACATGAAACTGAATCGCGGGATTCATATGCAAATATTATAGATTTGAGAAAATCGAGGTATCAATTCCATCGTTGGTGAGTTCGAAAGCTGTCACGACCATGGCATAACAATTGTATATACATTCTTTAATATTTTTAATTAGTGAGCCGAACTCGAGCAATTAAAGCTTGACATTTTTTTCCGAGCTGCTCAAGCTCTAGTTCGAGCTTTAAGGTGCTTAAATTTTGGCAAACTCGAGCATAGTTAACACTTACTCGAGTTGATCTTGATTGAAATTTTCATTGTTCAAACGAATTCGAGCCAAGTTCGGGTTTCACTGTTTTGATTGGTTGCTCGACTTAATAAATAAATATTTGATTCGCCTCGGATAGTGTACGGTCTTAGGCTGTATGGTGATATAAACATGGACTAGTGCCTTTAATTAGTAGATTTAATTGAAATTATGGGCTTAATGGGTTTAATGACAATTAGTGAATTTAATGTGATAATAATTATTAAAACAATAGTTAATCCACACACATTAACCAGAGCCGTACCGATGTAATTCGGGTCCTAGGTCAAAAAAGAAAAATCAAAAAAAAATTTCAAGGTCCTTGTTTCTGTGAAAAAATATTATATAACAGTTGTGTTTTTCTTATACGATATTGATATAAAAAAAAACGTATAAAAATAAATATAAAAAATTTTGATTAAATTTGTTTATATGAATTGAATAAGACTGCGAATTTGGGCATTTCGATCTTTCTTATATATATATATATATATATATATATATATATATATATATATATATATATATATATATATATATATCAAATACACTACTTTCAGATGTAAACAGAGCCTTTTAAGTTGCATATTATGATTAGGGCCTAGGCCTCCAGGGCCTTGTGGGGCCCTAGGAATGACGTCCTTAACCGCGATCATGCACCTACGATGGAAGTACCGTTCATCATCCATATGTACATAGACAATTTTTAATGATATCTATATACACAAAAATCTTGAATTCATATTAATTATAGTAGATTGAAATGAAAATAAAACATTACATCTTATCAATTGTATCTTAGTACACTTTATTTCTCAATTAACTTTATTGACAAATAACCCGTAAAATAAAAACGAGCAATATCATAGTTACAACAATCAAGTCACCCCAAAACAGACTCAACACAATTTCACAAAATAGTGAGTATCTTAAAACTCATATCAATCAATGAGTGATATATTTGCTCGAGAAATATCTTGAGGTTTAATGCATATACCTCATTCAACGTTCTTCACCACATTCACAGGCAAACTCAATACATAAATACTCGCATAAAACACCGCAATAATTTTTTTGCAATTCTCTACGAATCGCGTAATTTTTCATTGATCCATCACCATATTCAAATCCCATCATTTCATTCTCCATAAAACTAGAGCCTTGAATAATACTCCAAAATAAAACCATAAAAACAACAAAACAAAATTTGCTCATGAACACCATTAATTATAATATGAACTTGAGCCTTTTTATTAAAATTATTTGGATTATATATTTTTTGTTTAAGCAAATTCATATATATATTGTAAGTTTAGATGATTACGATGTTTAGGTGCTGATTATTTTTATGCATTTGGATGGTTATATATATGTGGAGATTTTGTTTTATTGGCTGTGAATGGATAATTTCTAGGCTTGTGCACAAGAGATGTTTGATTTATGCTTCTATGAGGAATGCCATCAATCCAGAGATGTTTGATTTATGTTTCATGGATCATGGGCCAGCATTTCTTGTAAAAATCTGCAGGAATGCCATCCGGGTCCGGAGCCTTGAAATTTCCCATTTCAAACAAGGCATCCTCCACTTCCTTATAAGTTACCTTTCTATTGAGCAGAAGGATGTCATAGTCAGACAGCCTAGGAAAGTGTATGTTGGACCTTGTATTAGCATAAGGGGATTCTGATTTGTACAGCTCAATATAGAAGTTTCTCACCATATTCTCCAAAGTAGACACATCGAAGATCCAAGTACCTTGATCATCTTTAAGGCAGCTAATATTTCTCTTTTGTCTTCTCTTAATGGCAGTTAAGTGGTAGAAGTGGGAGTTACTATCACCTTCAACTATCCATTTGAGTTGGGACCTCTGATGCCAATAAATCACCTCCTGAATTAGAATGTCATCAAGCTCCATATTCAGTTGGGCATGGAGAGTAGATAGGAAGTTGGAAGGGGCTCTATCCAAACTCCGTTCAATCCCCTGAATTCTGGTCAGACAAGCCTTTTTTCTGTGGAATATGTGACCAAAAACCTGCTGATTCCAAGAGACAGCTACCTTGGCAAACTTATGAATCATGTCATACATACTCAATTGATATGAAGATTGAGGATCTAGATTTAAGTGTTCTTGCAAATTATGCTATATTCACTTTTTATGAAGAAAGAAACAAGACGAAACGAATACTTACTAGGAAATGAATGTTAAGAACGAAAATAAAAGGATAGGAGCAGCTTAGATCCACCCTCGGAATCACACTCCGGGTTTCTCCAAGTTTGAGAACGTCGCACAAAGGTCGCTCACACCTTTGATATATTCTCTAGTTAATCCTTCACCCAGTCACAAGGAAAAGTTTTAACTGTTTGTTTCAATCACTGAAACTTAAAATATATAATATTTTCACTCAAATATAACTTAAGTTTATACAAGGTAAGTTATAATCCTTATATAGAACTCAAAATAACTAGCTACTCCTAAACTAGCAATGTGGGCAAAAATACTTATAGTTTGGAGTTTGGGAGTTGGAAACATGCCAAAACCGATGTGGGAGACTTAAACCACGTCCAAGGCATGTCTAGGACTAGTCTTGGACATGTCTTGTGTGCAAAATTGGACAAGGTCTATTTTTAGTAGGGAAAGTTTCCAAAATTTAAGGTGAAAAAGGTATCGGGTTTTTGAAGGGTAAAAAGGGTAGATTACTGTAGGATAGGGCCTAGGATATCTTTAAGGTATAGGGTACTTGAGAATTGAGGGTTTATTTTCCCAAAATGGAAAGCCGAAGGTCGGGTTTGGCAAAACTGCCATTTTGGGAAGGGTTATGCAAATTTGTTCAAAAGTCCCCAAAACCCCTACCCCTTATTACATATAAATAATAACAAAATAGATAAGCTTTCCTCTCCCACTCGATTATAAGACAAAGAAAGAACTAATTTCTTCAACGCATCTTTGAGTCTTCGTTTCCGAGCTCTCGTCATCGGTCCATCTTGAATCTCCAACTCATCTTCAATGACCTCACTTTCTTGGCTCTCTTGGTACGCATCACTCCCTCCCGGTTGGAGAGGATCTGTCCTCAGATCTGAATTAGCCGTGAAAGGAGTCAAATCAGCCACGTTGAAAGTTGAGGATATATTCCACGCCGGAGGTATGTCAAGCTCGTATGCATTATTGTTGATGCGCGTTAACACCTTGAATGGTCCATCACCTCGTGGATTCAGCTTGGACTTGCGCAAATGTGGAAATCTATCCTTCCGAAGATGTAGCCAAACCAAGTCACCCGGATCGAAGATCAACTCTTTGCGACCTTTATTCGCTTGCTTCGCATAACTCTCCGTAGCCTTCTCAACATTCAGCCGCGCCTTTTCATGAAGAGATTTCACCAACTTCGCCTTAGCTTCACCATCCATACTTACGTGCTCTCCTGGAGGCAAAGGCACAAAATCAAATGGTGTAGAAGGTAAAAATCCATAAACGAGTTCAAAAGGAGCAAATTGAGTAGCTGAATGTTTAGCACGATTATATGCAAACTGATGGAGGTCAAGTTAAATTATTAACTCGATGCCTACTAACTCACTAGCAAGAGAACTAGGTTCAATTGTAGTATAGCCAGATAGAGTCGAGGTCGATCCCACAGAGACTCGGCACAAATAAAACACAACTTTATCCTATTAGAACTAAATTGAAAGGGCGGTCTATGACCAACTAAATGCAGTAAATAAAATAGTGACAACCACAAGACACAAAAGACCACAAAGACAGACTAAAGACTACTAAAACACGGATTATACGGTTGATATTATCTAAACAAATAGTATTGATTACGCTGGTAGATTATAACACCCCCGTGTGAATTAGGATGATAACGAGACAAAACAAACGTTTAAAGATTAATTATTATGACTACGGGAGTCATCCCCTAAGGTAGATTTAGCTCCGGTTAGGCCCTCTAAATCATCGTGCCTCCATTACGTGACTTCGCCTTTTAATGCCTCCATCTCATATAACTTCTGACACAATTACGAGACTAGGGATGCCGGTATAAACCGTAACCTCATCTAAGCAACATTCCTAGGGTAAGGCGTACTTCTTAGATGCCGATTCAATCTATATCCTAAGTAACAATCACTTTTTGGGTTTCATGTTAAATTATGATGACGAATAATTAAGTTGATCAGGTTTAATTACTCGTTTTAATTCCAATTCAGAGAATCTGACGTAGTCGAAGCCGATCATAATATTGCCCTACACATTACCACACTCGGTCGACCGAACGACAGCACTCGGGCGACCGAGTGACACGTCTAGGTCGACCGAACACAGTTCTGTGCCGGAACAAATCATGATTACTTCTTAACGTTTCTAACCTAAACACATGGGTTCGTAAATTAATCTACATCACGCAATCAATACAAATAAAACTACTCCACAATAAAATACATCAGATCTACAAATAAAGATTGCATAATTGAATAGTCATACCCTCGAAGACGAGAGTGACTCCCACTCTTTAATGCGCTCCCTAATCGGAGAATCCGACGAATCCACAATGAACGAACATAAAGAAAATAAAACTAAAGACTTAAAAGCTAAAATTGTATGAACTGTTTTGTGTTGTAGTGGTGTGTCTTTCTCAAAGATCGTATTGCTTTGTTTATATAGGAGTTGTAGCCGACATAGGGAGAATCCGGAAGATTGACATGCATTTATCAACTTAGGCTCGGGTGACCGAACGCATTACGCCGGTCGACCGAATGGCATGGCTTTCGGTCGACCGAGCCTCCTCTTTACGCGTTTTCAAATTCGGTTCGTCGACTTGTTCCCTACTCCATGCTTTTGAATTGATCTGATTAATCTTTTCTTCAATGCTCCGATTTTCTTCTCTTTTATCTTGAGATTTCTCGATTGCGTGATAATTATCTTCCCGATTTATCATGATCTGCAAAATCAGCATTTATCACCCAATTAATTGCTCTTTTATAATAAAAATAGCTAAATATCAATTATCACATTAATAATCACTTATCATTAAATAATAAATATAAACACGTGATTAAATATGAAATATATACAATTAACTCCGATTTAAGGTTATAATTGATGACATAAATGGGTATATTTTAACTGTCATCAAAATGCCCCCCACTTAAACTTTGCTTTGTCCCGAACAAAGCATCAACAAGTTATTCCCAAGACAACATTTTTCGTGGTCAACTCATACTTACACAAGAAACCCGAGTCAACTCATACCAGTCATTCTCATAAGATAAGCATTATTCACTACTCGCTATGAATCGAAGTGATTGTGTGCATGTGCATTGGTTTTACATAAATGTAGCAAGATTAGAGTTTATGCAGACTTCATATCTAAATTCACCAACATCAGCATTCATACTTCTTATGCCTCGCAATGGTTAAAGCACTAGAACAATAAGCAAGAGCGTATCTATAGGGTTTTTGGACTTGGAGACTGAGTACTACTCGAAGCCTCTAAAAATTCGAAAAAAATTTCAATTTTGCATATTTTTCGAATACTACTAACCTCAAGGAAGAAAACTCTTCATAGAGTATCCCCCTATCTTAGATTAAGCATAGCATCGAATATTACCACAAGCGCGGGGCTACTTTGGTAATGTTACTACAAGCCCAGTGTTTTAATACATTGTCAAAACACAGGTACGTCCCAAGCTTATTACTCCGCTTTTGTTGGTTAGAAGATCAGAATACATCAGTCGACAAATATCGACACTAGGTCCTCATAACCAATTATCTACGCAATACTTCTTTCAATTATTATAACTCATACGGTACTAAGCGATTCACATGTTGAGTAATTGAACAATACCTAACTACTTGCAATTGTTGGCATGAATATCCTTAAGTCTACTAACAATTTATCGCAAAAGTATAATATGACCACGTACTCACGCAACTTGGTTCATTTCCTATTAATTCTAAGTATAAGAACTTCACAAGTTTAAAGTGCGAGTTAAACAACTTGGCATTTATCCATAAAAATTTTAAATTTGGCTCAATATTGTCTCAAAGATTCCGTTCCCCTTGACTTTTTCAACATATAGCACAATATATAGCTAAGTTCCCTGCCCCCCACTTAAACATGGCATTGTCCTCAATGATGAAAATAAATGAGAGTTCAAGATGAAAGACTTAGCTCTGGAAACGGCTCCCAAGTAAAGGAACAATATCGGAGTAATCATCGGCACAACGTGGAGAGACGGGCACATCCTGTATAAACAAACAAGCTCCACGAAATCGTCAAATACCATGTCTGTGGAAGTTATAAAATAACGTGGCAGTAATTAGATATAGATATCTAAAAACAGTTTAACCCACTTTACTTTATACTGCCATGGACAAGACCAAAAGGGATTTAAACCTAAATAAAAACTCACATGATGGCTATCAAGGAAAAAACCTCGTTTATTCCGAACTTAGACTCGGAACATGGCGAGATGAAAAAAACCGTGATAGGCGCATGCTACTTTATTAAAAAGAAAAACGAAAAAGATAGGTATAGGTAGTAGTTCTAAGTTTATAGTCATTAGCTCGACTCACTCAAGATGGTTTATTCATAGACAGGTCGTGAGGTACAAAACCTCCTCCTCAGCAGCAGGCGGAAGCCCGTGATAATGCTTAATACGATGTCCATTGACCACAAATCTGGACTCGTCTTTTGAAATTGAATAGCTCCACCGCTCAGAAGGAAAGACTTGTTGTACTTGAAATGGGCCACACCATCTTGATTTCAACTTACCCGGGAAGAGTCTTAAGCGCGAATTGTACAAGAGAACCAGATCACCCTCTTGAAAGGTCCTATCCAGAATCTTCTTGTCATGGAACTTCTTCGTGCGCTCCTTGAAAATCTTGGCATTCTCGTATGCCTCTAAACGAAACTACTCCAGTCGAGTTAATTCTAACATCCTTTTCTCACCGGCCAACGTCTCATCAAAATTTAGCATCCTTGTTGCCCACATGGCCCGGTGCTCCGGCCCACAGGTAGATGACATGCCTTTCCAAAAACAATCCTATATGGTGACATTCCAATCGAGGTTTTATATACAGTCCTATAAGCCCATAAAGCGTCGTCTAAACGTAACGACCAATCCTTCCTAGTCGTATTGACAGTTTTTTCCAGGATACGCTTTATCTCTCGATTGGTGACTTCTACCTGTCCACTAGTCTGGGGGTGATATGCTGTTGCTAGCTTATGTCGAACCCCATACTTAATCATCAGCCGTTCAAAAGGTTTATTACAAAAATGACTACCATTGTCGCTTATAATCGCCCTCGGCGTCCCAAACCTTGTAAAAATGTTCTTCTTCAAGAATCTAACCACAACCCTAGCATCGTTAGTAGGGGAAGCAATGGCCTCAACCCATTTGGATACATAATCAACAAAGAACTAGAGATATCGGTTAGATAATGATGAAGTGAAGGGTCCAACAAAATCTATCCCCAAACGTCAAAAGCTCCACTTCTAAGATGCTCTTGAGTGGCATCTCATTCCTCCTTGAAATATTACTGTCATTTGACAAGCATGACATGCCTTTGCATATTGGTGTGCATCCTTAAACAATGTCGGCCAATAAAAACCGCATTGGAGGACCTTAGCGCATGTTTATTCTCCCCCAGTAGTGTCCTCCAACTTCATAGGAATGACAATGCTTCAGGATATCATTATACTCTTCTTCGGGCACACACCTCGAAAAATATTATCGATCCTAGCTTAAATAAATAAGGCTCATCCCAATAATAGTGTCTAAGATCTTTAAAGAATTTTTTCCTTTCTTGGACAAAGTGAGATTCGGTGGTAGGTACTTTATGGATAGATAATTGACAAACAAACTAAACCATGGTTGCTTCTTCTCCTTCACAACCTCTATTCGCGAAAAAGCTGCGCAAAGACAATCATCATGTCCCCGATGGTGGTGATGGAGAAAAGTTGTTCATCAGGAAAAGATTCTCCTATCTCGGGTAATTCCTCACCATCCTCTAATTGTAAGCGCGATAGATGATCGGCCACCACGTTCTCACTTCCTTTTCTTATCTCGGATTTCTACGTCAAATTCTTGCGGCAGTAGAATCCATCTCAACGATCTCGGCTTTGAATCTTGCTTTGCTAGGAGATACTTAAGAGCCGCATGGTCAGTCCACACAGTGACTTTAGATCCCACTAAGTAAGATCTAAACTTGTCAAAGGCAAAGATAACGGCCAGAAGTTCCTTCTCCGTTGTGGCGTAATTTCTTTGGGCAGCATTCAAAGTCCGGCTTGCATAATAAATGGGCCTAAAAATCTTATCTTTTCTCTGACCCAAAGCGGCGCCAACAGCAGTATCACTTGCATCACACATCAGTTCAAACGGAAGATCCCAATCCGGTGCTACCAGAACGGGTGCAGTAATCAATCTACTTTTTATTTCGTTGAAAGCTTTTATGCACTCATTAGAAAACACGAATGGTACATCCTTGGCCAATAATTCGGTAAGAGGTCTAGAGACCAGGGAAAAGTCCTTGATAAACCTACGATAAAATCCGGCGTGGCCTAAAAAACCTCGCAAACTTGGGACCACTTCCTTAAAATAAACAAGAAAAACGCAATGTCCACTATTCAATGTGGTAGCAACCAAATTCAGTTTCGCGAGGAAACTGTGCTTCACTCCCTTGACATCTTTCTTTTCAACTTTTCTTTTACCCTCGTGATTTCGGGATCCCACTCCCATACCAAGCTGCACCATCCGAGTATCTCCCTAAAAAATAACGCCCACCCTTGCCTTTTTGCAATTTTCGACAGTACTTCCCTCAATACGGGATAAAACACCCTCGTGGCTTTTTCTCTCCAAATTAACGCATTGATTTTCAACTAAAACTCCCTCACTTTTATTTTTTTTCTCACGCAACATTGCAGCATTACGATTATGAGTCATGCGAACTAATTCCGAGTGAACTTGTGTAGGTGTCATCGGATGCAAAGTGATCGTGTGACCTCGTAAAGTGAAAGACCAAGTGTTTAGACGACCGTTATACATGGCTGTTCTATCAAATTGCCACGGTCTACCTAACAGCAAATGAGTGACACATAATGGTACAACATCACATAAAACCTCGTCAACTAATTTACCGACTTGGAACTTTATATAAGCTTGGTGCGACACTCAAATATCACTCTCGTCATTTATCCATTGCAAGTTATAAGGATGTGCATGCGGTAAAAGCTGAAAACTAAAATCCCGAACCAAAAGATCACTTACCAAGTTAGCACAACTTCCGGAATCAATTATGTAATTGCACGTTCTTCCCGCGATGCCACAAGTGGATTGAAAAATATTCTCCCGCTGAATCGAATCCTCCAACTTGGCATGAACAGCCAACGTCTTCCGGATGACATAACACGCACCATATGTGGGTGTGGCGTGTGCTTCCAAGTCCCCCACGTCCTCTCTATCATCATTTCCACTTTCCTCGTCCGAATGAGATTCATACGAGAACGCATGCCCCGGATGTCCCATAATGGTCATAGATCGTTTGTTTGGACAATTAACCGCAAAATGACCCTTGCCTTTGCATTTATAACATTATATATCCCTCGAACGCCCCACAACAGCTTTGCCTTTATCCGGAGTCAAAATTTCAGCAATTTTCGACTTGTGATTAGTAGAACGAGATGTAGTATCAATGGACTTCGAAGGTGCATTTGAAGAAGTAGTGGAAGAAACCCCGGGCTAAAAAGTAGAATTAGGAGAACTCCGAAAACCAAATGGACGACTAAACTTTGCCCGTTCTTCACGTCTACTCTTAAGACGCCTCTCAACCATCATAGCACCATTAACCATGTCATGCAACGTCTCATAATTCTGAAGTTCAACTTGCCCCGCTATATCGTCACGCAAACCACATAAAAACCGCTGCATAGTCACATCCTCGGGTTCAATGATGTTTGAACGAACCATGGTAAGCTGCATCTCTTCAAGATATTCTTCAACGGACTTCCCGGATTGAGTTAAATGTTGCAACTTAAAAGTTTGATCACGAAAATAATGGTTTCGAACCCATTTTATGCGCATATGCTCCGTAAGTAAAGTCCAGTTATTAATCGGTTGTTCTCCCCGTCCTCGCCGGATTTCTTGAAAATTATGCCACCATGACATAGCATAACCCGTAAATTCCAAAGTCGCAATCCGCATCTTCTTTGAGTCACTATAATTATGAACCGCAAAAATCTGGTTCATTTTCATTTCCCACTCCAAATACTTGCCCGGATCCGACTTACCATCGAAGGAAGGAATTTTATATTTCAATCCACGTAAAGAATCATCATGTACAGCCTCGTAATCTTCTTGTACAAAATCATCCCCAAGATCACTAAGTTCCTCCTCCTCCTCAACATATCCACGGCCACCACCTACACCCCATCCACCAACCAAACCACGACCACCAACCCCACGTCCACGAATACCTCGTCCCCGACCTCTACCTATACCTTGTACGCCACCTACATCATCAATACCAAGTCGTTGCATAAGAACATGAATCTGATCGGAGAGTCCTTGTGTGTGTCCTCGAGTTTTTTATTCATTTGTTCATGATAAGCCGCAATTTGAAGACGAATACGACCATCAAGATGTGTTTCTTCAACATTATCTTGCGCCATCTTGAAAGATATGCCTCACAAAACTCTCGTGTTTAACTCACCCTCCAAAACTCACAAAGGTGAAGTCCAACCGTCGAATGAATCAAAGAAGAAGCAAGCAAGCACAACAATCACAAACTTTAAGACAACACCAAAGTCAAACTCCCAAGGCAATCTATGAGTAAGAATTGTTTGGAAGAAGGCGTATAGGTGAGTGAAGTAGAAGGTAAGTTTGTGTGGAAGAAGTGGTAACAAGTAACTCGTAACAAGGAGCACTACAACATTTTTGGCTTTTTACGGCACAAAATATGTGCCGGGAAATTGAAAATAAGTGCCATAAAAAGAATTCCCGGCACTTTAAACGGCGGTTATTTACGTGTCGTCAATACTGGCGTCGGCAATGTTTGCGGCACTTTTTTCATTCCGCCGGCAAACTTTATGGCGATTAAATGGCACTTAATAAAAGTGATTATTTTTCATTTATGTCATTTAAATGACACTTGTCAACATGTCGGGTTTTTCTTTGTGGCATATTTTCCGGCATTCCTTATTTGATGTATATAGTTTCGTGACAATTTACCGACTATTGTTTTAATTGCATTAATTTTTCGCATAAGCAAACGGCCGATTTTGAAATCCTCTTAGTTTTATTTATTTTGATATATATATATATATATATATATATATATATATATATATATATATATATATATATATATATATATATATATATATTGTATATCAGATACGCATGCAATCGTCCATCTAAGGCGCACAAAAGTAACACGAGAGGAATAAAGGATTTTATTGGAATTCAGCAAGTTGATGGAAAATACATACAATTCAGTGTACAAAATCTATTGAAAGGAAAAGAAAAAGGCTAATATGCACCATAAGCTACCCTTAGCAAATAGGGGGCAAGAGAGAAAATAGGAAAATACACTATGTTCAACATCAGGATTACAATAAGCACCAAGGCAGCAACAACAATGAGCCTTGTTGAAGATAACAAATAACAGTAGTTCCATTTCAGCGAAGAGGGCCATCCATCAGAAAAACAAATGAGGAAACAGATAAATAAGGAGATCAATCACCCAGCATCATGCAAAGTGCATACAGTCCACCAAAGGCATGATGCAAACAAAGAGGGGAATTATTCCAAATCCCATTGTAGGCATCATGATGACAATGTCAAATCATAATAGAAGCCAGCATAAGAGGAATGGAGATACAGATCACCATGAATGTCCAGGTCACACGAACGGGAAAGACCATCATTTTGCAACATAAGACCATAGCAAAATAAATTGACCTGAAATGAAATCAGGCAATGAACGAATCAATCCAATGTCCCAATTTCTTTGGATATTTAACATACGGGTAACGGAGAATGAAGACAAAAGAGGAAGTATATAAGAAAATCCACCAGAAAAGAAAGCCGCAAAACCGATAGGTAAAACAACATAAACCATTATTTTATAAGAAAAACAAGAGACTCGTCTACTACTAAAGAGAAACAGCTTGATCATGAAGAAATTATAAGTCATGCAATATGACAGAAAGAAGAAGCAGAACAAATATATTTGATGTGACACGCAAGGACATGTATAGATCAGAGGATGTGTGTCGATTTTGTTCTTTCCTAGAGCAAAACAACAGTACTGTGGCTTCCCAAACATCTTTCTAATCATTTTACTAAGAGGAAGTTATCGACATGATTAATAGACAAAAAAAATTAGGAGTAACCTTCATTACAAAACCAAATTTAATACATTTAACATATCTTCCCTATCCGTTACACGTCTTCATGCATTAATAAATACTAAACAATAAACGGTACTTGTTAAGCATTACACACTAAAAACCAAGCACTATAAGCCTTAAATAAACGAAAAAAAAATTCTTCAATCTCCATCAAAAGAGATTCTTTATTGTTGTTGTTAACATTCTTCAGATTTACGCGTGATGGAGTTGACATTGCATTCAAGTAAATCATAAAATTTAATGAGCTTTTTTACAAATTAGAAGTCCAAAAATGTGTTTTCATCCAAAGAACAGAGATGCTAATATTTGGGACCATGAAATAATGTTTCAACTAAATGGAAACACAATATAATCTGCATCACATGTTGAAGCTTTTTATAGGCCTGTTCTAAGGGAATTATTACTCCAGAGAATTTTTATTGCACCACATTGTCACTAGGACTTATTTATATAGTATATGAATATTTTGAATTCGTTCGTTCCCGTAGAAAAACAACTTTTTTGTTCGTTCCCACACAGAAACAACAATGATGTGGCTTCCCAAGCGCTTTCATAGCATTTTCGTATGGTTAAGTTAACGAATACATGAATAAACAAAACAAAATTATAATAAACCACCATTTCCAAGCCAGTTTATAGATCCATTTAACATATATTACTTAGCAAAAACATTTCTTCCCAAAAAAATGAAGCGATCAAAAACTTTCAAAGTTATGTTATATATTGGACATAACATAAAGCTACTGAAAACATTAAAATATAACCTTATTGGCTTCTTGAGCAGACAGAGAAAGATATGGATAAAAGTCTCCTCTTCAAAGCCAATATGCAGAACCCTTTCTCCTTATCTCTTCCATAAGACTTTCTTCTGTGAAAAATAAAATAAAATTTGACAAACGGATTCACACATTAAATCATAAGGGTAACCTAAAGAGGATGCCAAGATACACCCAATCTGTATAGTTTTGTAAAGGGAAAAGATACTTACAATTGACAATTCTGAAGTTTTAAATTTAATACCGTGGCTTATAGTGCAAAAGGGTGTAATGTTGATGTAATATGTTTTGCTCAACACCCTGTTGGAAGCATGGTACATGAAGCACACACATTATAACTATCAATATGAAGCAGTTGAAATAAGAAGCACAAAGAAAGATATCAGCCAACAAATAAACTATAGTAGTCCATATTGTACTGATTAAACCCATATTGTAAGTTAATAAAACAATCCTACATACCAAAATAATAAAATGAGTTGTAGGAATGAATAAGAAGCGGTAAGAAGAATTCAAAAGTACGAATCGAACAAAATATAGGTTAACTAGAACCGTAAACCTATAACTTATATTATAAAAATTAACCCAAATATATCCACTAAATCAATGAACAAAGGGTAAAATCAAGATGAAGGCGGACAAATCAAGAATTGCCAAAACTCAACACGGAAAATAGGTCAATTAACTTTTAGAAAAAAAACCCATGCATAAGTGACTGTGATCTTGCATATCTATGTTGATACTCCACGTTCTTTCGCTGAACCCAAGAAGAGAAGGTTTAGAGGCTACCGATTTCTTAGCTAATATCTTATAAAAATTACCATGAATTATTTAATGTAAGAAGCTCTTGCATGATCCATGAAATTGGGTGTTAACGGGACCCAAAAAACTAACCTGACAGAAAATTTGTAATAGACATTACGCCATACCTGAAAGACGAAGCTTTTGTAGTTTCGGGCAACAAACCCAAGGTCCGTTAGATGCTGACGGTGCGTAGCTAATGTGTTGTGGCATCTGTAGTGACTTCATGAATACCTGAAAGACAATGCTTTTGCAGTTGTTGGGGGAAAAAACCGCAATTGATTTTATTGCATCACCTGTAATCCTTACACAAAAGTCCGGTCCGAGCTGAACACTCTCGAGTCTCTTATGTCGAGCAGCGATAGCCGATAGAGTAGCATCACCGATTTTAAGGCAGTAATCACCACTAATATCCAACAAATTCCTAGCTTGAAGAAACCCAATTGCATCAGCTCATTCAACACCACGAAACAGAAGCTTTGGAAGATAACGACACCTAGAGGCACGAGAAGCAGCGGCGGATACATCACATTGTGAGGACAGATGTCTAAAGCCGGCCATAAGCAC
Source organism: Gentiana macrophylla (assembly GCA_026214975.1). Classification (NCBI taxonomy): domain Eukaryota; kingdom Viridiplantae; phylum Streptophyta; class Magnoliopsida; order Gentianales; family Gentianaceae; genus Gentiana; species Gentiana macrophylla. Next base: position 79,124,383 of record CM047813.1, on the reverse strand, counting down.
ATAGACGCCCCTAAAGTCCTCCAAGTCCTACGGGTGGACGACAAGCATGCTCTATCACGATAATTAAGACATGAAAACAGTTATCTCATCATATCATCAGGTAGTTTAGTCAAATCAGTAATCCCTTCGGCTTTTAAAACTAAGCACTCTTCGGACTCTATGTAATCCACCTTCTCTTTACCTTTCCTTGTCACCTTCCTCCTAACTCTAGGACTCATACCCAATCAACACCGTAAACAACAGTTTGTTACTGACTAGTTCAACAAATGATCAATGCTTGAAATGCCGACTGCACAAGAAACAGACAGATTCTTCAGAAACCAAAACCGTTGTCTGGTAAATACTCGAAGCAGTAGACAAATCCCCGCTAGCTTGATAACAATTTAACCAGATGGTAAAACCAATACAGTAAATAAAAATAATAAAAACTAACCAGAAAACAAATGGTCACTTTCTTCACTTTGAATTTCCAACTTTATCAATCAACCCAGACACCAATCAGCTCATTGAACAATACCTAAATCCAGAAAATAATAAAAGATTGATAAAGAGCCCAGATAAAATCAACCAATTACAGCTCAAAAGTCCTAATCAACAAGCTACATAGAATCCAAATCAACAACATAGAAGAAGCCCAAGCTACGAATTCAGACCTCATGAGCAATATGATAGTCGCCCAAAGGCCAAAGTCTACACATTTTTTCAAAATTTCCACACGAATCTTGTTCAAAGCCCCTTTAAAATTTGAAAATTTCTCATTAAATGATCTAATCGAAAACAACCCAGAAACAAAAAAGCACTCAAAATTGAGAGATGCCCACAAAATATCAATACCCGAGAATTGATATATGTCTATTTAATTATCTATTTATCCACAAATTCTGTGCGGCAAGAAGACATAAAGGAGAGGACAAGGGTTCAAAGAGAATTCAAAGGCTGCAATCAAGGCTTTAACTTGTCCAATATAGAAAAAGAGAAGAAGGAAAAAAGGAAACAAAACACGAATTCTGCTGCCTAATTTTCAACAAATTACAAAAAAAATGAAAAGAAACGATCTGGATTTGAGGTAAGATTTAGTGAATTTACAACTGCGTGAGGCTATATAATTCAATGTGTGGAATCCAGCAAAAGAGTTACCTACTCGGCCTTGATGTCACCAAAATTAGACTATCATAATGCATATGGAAGGGAAATGACCCAGAAGGATGCCATCATGAATGGAGATGATGGGGAGAAGATCGGATTGGCGTTATGGTTTCTGATTATGATTCAAGTTGAAAAAATTGATTCTATAATGAAGAAATTTTGATGTGAAGAACTCAAAGGGATGAATGATTTAGGAATTTCATGATGGAGGAGGAGGATTTTGTGCATCCTAAAGAGAGGGTTACAAACGTTGTTGTGGAAAGCCGAGTGATCTGTCGTCTAAGTTCTTTTTAGAGAAGATAAATATAAATTCTTGTAAATTTATTTTAATGCACTTTTTTTCTTGTAAATTTATTTATTTTAATGCACTTATACTTAAATAAATGTATATTTTCTATTTTTTTTTAAACATAAATGTATATTACATATATTAACATTAGAATATTTTTAAATAAATAAAGAACAATTTTGTGAAGCTCAATTATATTATTCTTATTTCAATCACTTACGATGATCAATAGTTTACGTCAAACTATTGTTAAAGCACATATATTAATGGTCGGGCTTACATCTTTGAGGATGGTCGGGCTTGATGGACTGTCAATTTGATGTTCATTTAACTTATCACAGTGTTTAGGGTTGATGAAGCTATGACGAACCGTCAATTTGATGCTCAGTTAACCCATTATAGTCTTTATGGTTGATGAAGCTTTGACGAACTATCAATTTAAGGTTCAATTAACCCAATTAGAGTGTTTATGGATGATCAGGCTTGATTTATCGTTAATTTGACGTGCAAATAACCCAATTACAGTATTTGTGTTGATCAAGTTTGATCTGCTGTGAATTTGATGTTCAATTAACCAGAATAAAGTGTCTCCGGTTGATCGGGCTTAATCGAAGTTCAATTAACCCAATTACAATGATTAAGGTTGGTCGGACATGATCGACTGTCAATTTAAGATTCAGTTAACCCGATTCTAGTATTCATGGTTGACTAAATTTGATCGACTATCAATTTGATGTTCCCAATCACATTGTTTAGGGTTGATTATGTTTGATCAACCATCATGCCAAGGTTCAGTTAGCCTGATTACAGTGTACTGGTTGATCGAGTTTGATGACCATCAAATCGAGGTCAGTTAACCCAATTAAAGTGTTTATATGGTTGATCAGGGGTTAACCTAGTATAAAGTTTATGGCTGATGAAGATTTGGCGAACCATCAACTTGAGGTTTAGTTAACCCAGTTGGACTGTTTATGGTTGATCAAGCTTGATCAATTGTCAATTTGACGTTCAGTTGACCTAATTATAGTGTTTGTGGTTGATCGACCGTCAGTTTGATGTTTAGTTAACCATATTAAAGTGTCTTTGGATTGGGCTTTATCAAAGTTTAAAATGAAGTATATCCAACCGAATGACAATGATCAAATTTTATCGATCTTGTTCGATCGTCCATTTGAGGTTCGGTGAACTCATTTACAGTCTTTATGGTTGACCAAGTTTGTCAACCGTCAATTTCATGTTCAATTAATCTGATTTAAAAGATTATGGTTGATCAGGCTTAATCAAAGATCAAATTGAAGTTCAACGAACCCAATTATAATGATTATGGTTGTCACAAATGATCGACTGTCAAATTGAAGTTCAATTAACCTTATTACAGTGTGTCTGGTTAACCATGCTTGATCTACCATCATTTTGATGTTCATGTTAACCCAATTAGAGTGTTTGGGTTTGATCAGACCATCAATCTGAGGTTTAATTAACCCGATAATCGTGTTTCGCATTGATAAGGATTGATAGACTGTAAATTTAATGTTCACTTAACCCGATTACAGTGTTTGGGGTTGATCAGACTCGATCGACTGTCAATTGGAGGTTCGCTTAAAGTGATTACAATGTTTGTTGTTGATCGGGACAATACATATTAAAAAGGGCCGAGGAGGCTTAGAAAATTATTTTTTTTTTTATAAAAAAAATTCATTATTTATTGTAGTGACATAATACTAATATAAGTGATATAAAATTAAATATAAAAAAATGAAACAAAATGTAACGCAATTTATGTTTATTGTGGGGGTTATACATCAAATTGATATTAACTTACATTTATTATATTGTTTATTTATGTACATGTGTGATTTAACATGAATTTGATGTTTTTATTTTATTATAACGCTATTTATTAATATACGTGATTCAACATCGATTTGGGATTTTCAAAAAAAAAAAAAAAAAACAAACAAAAACATACATTTGTTGTTAATTGAAATTTTTGTGTTTTTAAAAAAACAATTATTTGTGTAGTAAAAATAGTATTATATTATAAGTATATAAATGCTTTAGAAAAATATATATATAAATTTGTTTATTATTTTTTATCTGTACCTAATATATATATATATATATATATATATATATATATAGGAGTTGAGTTAAAGTGCATACTAATCTATCCATGCTATCAGATGCATCATACTACTAAAATAGTGCATCGATCATTTATTTTAGTGCATCTCATATTATTGTTTGATCTGAACTACAAATTGAGGCGGCGGGTTTTAGTTAGGTTTCTAGTTTTCTACAAACATAACTCCTCGATTTGTAGTTCAGACCAAACAATAATCTTGAATCTTGCACTAAAATAGTGATCGACGATCTATTTTTAAGTAATATATCTGATAGCGTGATCAATAATGTATAATATATGAACCCATTTTATATATATATATATATATATATATATATATATATATAATGCGTGTGTGTTTAACTAATTACTTAATTCGTGTATAATAATAATAATTATCTTGCTCAAGACAAAAATAATAAAAATTATCCGTGTATATATATATATATAATATTATGCCTGCTTTTTTTGCAAGGATATTACATGCGTGTTTAATAATCATATTTACATCCCTAAAAAGAGAATATCATATTTACAAGAGCAAAAAAAATTATATTTATAATATTTGCAATTAAACAGAACATCATTTGAATATATAATTTCTTTGACGAATCATGCATTAAGTAATTGATTTATGTAGTGGTACACGATATCTTTTGTCACCGTGGTGTAGAGGGATCGGATCTTGTTTGACACATTTTTTTTCCAACTTCAATTAAGGGTACTATATACAATTGAAGTAGTATTTTCTCATTTCTTCAAATAAAAAGCTTTTTTCTTTCCAACAAAGGCGAATGTTTTATTTCCACCAAAAGATAACTAATTTACAATAAAACCTAGCCAAAGCTAGACTAAAGACGCGGACGCTCGCCGCACTAAAACCCGGCCTAATGCCAGACTAACAAAAACAAAACAAACCGAGATTACAACAAAACGAAGTCAAGAAATATATTGGTCAAATAAAAAGCTTATTCAACTATAAAAAATCGAAATCTCAACATATTTAACCATGAAACTTGGTCAAACAACTTAGGCAAATTTTATGGTGGTCAATTACAACCAAACCCCGATTTGAGAATTATGTTTGGTAATCATATGATTGGATGTCGGGGAAGACCGCGTACAAGTGAAGCGACCCCTCTCCTTTATGTGTGTGTGTATGTTTTCAGGCATAAAAATTGGCAACCTGAGAAGTTTCGTGCATTTGACAACATATCTTCAAAATGCCGTGATATTGCCACAAACTTTTCCGACATAATCACGAAATGTCGAAAAAGTGACGCGTATTATACGACATAACATTAAAGTGCCACAAAAAGTGCCAAGCTTTAGTGACATAAACAATGAGTGCCGGTTAATTGTCGGCAATTACCGTCATAAAAAAATATATTGCAAAAATGTCGTACTTTTGTGGCAATTAGTAACTTGCGTCGGTAAATTTACGTCAATTATCAAAATGCCAGGAATAAACTGTCGTCAAAAGACTATTTTGTTGTAGTGGAGCCAAGTATCAATCCAAGAAAGTGTAAACAATGAACAAATGTTCTCCACACTCAACTCTTTTTTTTTTTTAATTTAAAAAATACAGCTCGTATTTTTTTTTTTTTTTTTTCTTTAAACGAGCTGGTTCCTCTTTTTTTTTTTTTTTGATAATAAATGGAGAACTTGAACCAACTTTAAACTTCTAAAATAATAAAGTCTGCACTTAATTAAAAAAAGATGTTACTAATTAACAATTTATGTCCAATTATCATAATAATTCCAAGAGGCACAAGTTACATACTTTTTCTTTATGAAGGGGCCGAGTGGTATATGGTTAGATGGCTGCAATTTCATGAAATGGCTGATAGTTGTTAAGGGTGATTTTGTACGGTTTTTAACGTTATATTTGATAATGATTTCCTCCGTATTTGTATAATTTGCATAGAAAACGAGTGTTTAAATGATTTATTAAGCAAGTGAGTTTTTAATTAGTTTATTCGCAAAATGAGGTTGTGTATGTGTTTTAATTATGGTTTTACGAGTATTTGGATTGTGTTACGTTTTGCGGTGTTTTTGATGTCATGTAGGTACATGTTGGAGGCTAAATTGATGATCAAATGTTGATATAATTCGAGCTAAATCAAGATAAAGATTGAAGAAGGAAGAGATAATGATCAAGAAACCGGAACCAGGCACTTAATGGGGATTTTGTCCACACTTGTAGGCACTTTCAGGGAGAGTTGTCTTGATGAAAGTTGTAGAGGATTGAAATAGCTTTCCAACGCATGTTGAATCACCTCATTTGGAGCCCTAGAAGTGAAGTTATGAGCAAAATACTGGAGCTGAGTAGTGGGCGGGCGTCCATAAAAGTGGCTGGCGTCCAACATCGTATTTTACATTCGAGAGAGTTGAGGCAGCGTCTTGAGCGAGCGTTCATTCTCCGTTCATAGAGGCTGGACGGCGTCCAAGATAGTGGGACGGGCGTCCACGGCACCGACTCAGTGAAACCGACCTAAAAATCTATAAATAGGCGCGATTTCTCCAACCCTAATCATCATATTTTCGACCCTGGCGGCCACAAGCCCTTTGGGGCAGCTTTTCTCTGCGTTTTCCTCTGCAACAAACATCTTTTAATTTCTTTTCAATTATGTTATTTCTATTCCAACGATGAGCTAAGGCTAAGCCTAGAACAAGCGTGTGAAGCAAATCTCTCTGACGTTTCAATTTCTTCTTTGGATGTTTCGTGAGTTTTATTTAAAGTTCGTTTCTTTATTATGCGTTCTTATTGATTATGCAATTTATATCGAGAGATGGTTGCTTATTTGGTGTTTAACGTTGATGAGAATCGTTGTTAGACCTAGATCACCATGATAAAGTTTGGATCTTTAACCTAAAAATAACGAGAGTTGATAGGTTGAATTTCAGGTTGCTAGATTGAGAGACCTTACACCTTGTTTTGATAGCATCAATCTTATAGATCGAGAGATGAGAGATTGATAGGCGGATTATCTGCGAGTAGAAGTTCATACCTTTGATAGGTGAACCACAACCTTTATTTAATCTTCACCAAAGCGATCTAGGGTAGAAGTTGAGAGTTGTGAGATAGGTGGATCATTGCTTGTTCTTCGTTAAATTAATTTTCGTTGTTTCCTTAGTTTATAGATTACAATTAGTTTAGTTAGTTTGGTTATAGCGATCTTTCACGGCTTTGGATTGTTGATCCTCTGTCGATTTATTTGTTTGTTTTCGTTTTAGTTTTGTTTTGTGTTGTGACGTTCTTAGGAAGAATTAGTAAAACTAGATTAAACAACCTCGATTCCCTGTGATCGACTCGGTATCAATCGCTATACTACGATCCTCTGCACTTGGGAATACGGATTTATAAATTATATTACTTGTTTGTTTTGCATAGATAAAATCCGTGACAAGTTTTTGGCGCCGTTGCCGGGAATCGAGTACGGTTGTCTAGTTTTATTAGTTTTTCTAAGTTGTTCCGCTTTTCTTGTTTTAATTTCTTTATATTTCTTGTTTTTAGGTAGACTTGAGTTAGGTTATTAGGGTTTTTAATCGTTTAGGTTTTGTAGTCTCCTATTAGGTTTCTCCCACTTTATCTCGTTTTACTTTCTATCTGTTTACATTTTTCATCTTTGTCCCCCCGTTTTCTGCTATTTTTCTGCCTCTCTGTCGCTGTTTTCTGTCCCAGGGCGGGCGTCTGAACTATCGAGCGCCCGTCCGTTTTAAAATTCTCAACTCAGTATCGTTTTACCAAGTCAGACGGCGTCCATTTTATCTGGGCGCCCGTCCGATTCTTCGACCTTTAAGGCAGCGTCGGATTTCCAGGCGCCCGTCTAATTCGATTTTCGAGGAGGGCGTTCGTCGATAAAGTGAACGCCCGATACGTATTCTGTTTGATGTCTTTTTTGTTTCTATCTTTTGTCTCCATCTTTTCTTGTTCTACATTGATTTGGGGACATCTAGGGTTGATTTCTCGACTCCAAGTTTTCAACGATCAAATTTTTGGATAAAAGGGTTCGTTTTAGCACTTGATAGTATTTTGGCCATAACTTTCGGCTCGAGTGTCGGATTGGCACGCAGGACCCCAATTCGGAAAGCTCGTTCCGACGCCGACGACGTGGCAGACGCCGGAGGCCGTCCGACACCGTTTTCGAGGTCAAAATCCACTGTTTTCCCTTCCATTTTGGGCTCGAGAAGATTTCAACACGTTTTCCCTTTTTAGTGTTTTCTGTTTTTACGCTTTAAATTTTTCGTAGTTTAGGTTTTGTTTGTGTTTCATACAATATTCCATCTAGGATTGAGGACATGGATGAGCAAAGTAAGATCGCCATTTGAAGCAATGAGATGGCATCTCTTCAAATGTCGGCAATCCTACGAATCCGACCCGTCTTTTCCACAGAACTCTCCATTACATTACGTGGAAGATGTTTGTCGACCTGGTCATGTGGTTGGCGGTGTCGATATATTTCCCCTGCTGGATATCAAGTCAATTCTTTCCATAATCAGGGAAATTTCAGTCCAGTCACATGTCAGAATTGTGACAACGTGGGACATACTGCTCGTTTCTGTCCTAATAGTGGACATCATTCTTTCATTGGCCAGAACAATCAGACATTTGACAATCAGTTCTCTGGCCATAGCAATTTTCAAAATCAGGGTTTCAATCCAAATCGAATTTTTATCAAACCCGAACTTGATCATGATCAAGATATCAATTTTCCGATCAAAATCAAAGTTAGTCGACCAATCTTTTCCACAACACTTTCGTAATTATCGGACCCTCTCAATCGGCGATCTTGAAGCTAATTTTAAGGAGCAAAAGGATGCTATCCAACGCCTTTTTGGTAGGCTTGCGGATATTAGGCAAATGGCTCAAGACCAAGGCATTGACCTAACTCCCACACTCCCTTATGGTGGAGAGGATACTTACACCAATGATGGTGCAAGTCATGAGAATCCATTCCAATATGACCACAACTATGCACCAGCATACAATGGTGGGAGCAGTAACTATCCTTGTTCTCCGTTGGGTCAAGATCAAAGCCATTGGCAACAAGGGACGATTGATGAGCTAGAACCTGATGTGGGTCGGCTTAAGTTACAAAGGTTAGAGACTTCCTTCCCTCTGCGCAGGGTGTGATGATGAAGACGGTTATCCTAGGAAAGATCCGGCGTTAGAGATAGTTGAAGATGTTAATCACCCGGTGTTGGAGAATATAGAGGACACTGCTGCTGAATTAGAGATAAATCACCCGGCGGAAGTCACATTAGAGGAGCCGTTGAAGCCACACAGTGTTGAAGTGGTTGTGGATAAGAGAATGAAGGATGAAGAAGAGGAAGAACCTGAAGATTTAGACCTTTCCTCTCGTCTCAAGAATGTTATGCATCTAGATAAGTGCACTCCTAAGATTCCTTGGTATGCTTCCATCGTAAACTACCTTCATTCCCAATATCTTGATCCAAAATTGTCATATCAAGAGAAGAAGAAGTTCTTCTCTGATATGAAATACTTTGTTTGGGATGAGCCTTACCTCTTCAAAATCTGTAAAGATGGTTTGCTTAGGAGATGCGTTCCTGAATCTGAGCAACGAGAGATTATCGAGCAATGCCATAGCGGACCCACAGGTGGTCACTTTGGTCCTTGGAAAACGGTTGCGAAGATCTTCCAGTCCGGTTTCTATTGGCCTACGATCTTTAAGGACACAGAAGCTTTCTGCAAAGCTTGCGATAGGTGTCAGAGAACCGGAACTCTAACAAGGCGTTTTGACATGCCTTTGAAACCCATCCTAGAATGCGAAGTCTTTGATGTATGGGGCATCGATTTTATGGGACCATTCCCATCATCTTGTGGCAACAAATACATCTTAGTCTGCGTAGACTATGTTTCGAAATGGGTGGAGGCAATAGCCACTCCTCGCAATGATCATAAAACGGTCATGAATTTTCTAAAGAAGAATATCTTTGTGAGGTTTGGATGTCCACGCGCGCCTTGATCGATGATGAAGGGCGCATTTTTGCAACCGACCCCAGAGAAAGTACTTGAAAAGTATGGTGTTCGTCATAAGGCGGCACACCATATCATCCGATGACTAGTGGTCGAGGTTGAAAGAAGCAACGAGTTTGAAGAAGATCCTGGAGAAAGCAGTGAGCAGATCGTAGAAAGGATTTGGAGTCTAAAGTTGGATGATGTACTATGGGCATCTGAAGCGCCTATAAGACCCCCGTGGGTACATCACCCTATCAGATGGTTTATGGAAAATCATGCCACTTGCCAATCGAATTAGAGCATAGAGCGTATTGGGCCATTAAATTCTTAAACTTCGATGCCCAATCTTGTGGAAAACACCATTCGCGGCGATTGCATGAGTTAGATGAGTTTAGACTCCAAGCCTACGAGTGCCAGGATCGATGAGGCGAGAATGAAACTCCTTCATGATGAAAAGATCAAGAAGCGAGAGTTTCAAGTCGGGAGCAAGTTTTCTTTGTACAATTCCAGGTTACATCTGTTTCTGGAAAGTTGAGGACACGATGGTCCGGCCCTTTGAGATTTTGCAAATCATTCACGGAGGTGTTTTAGAGCTAAGAGGTTATGATGACCAGCCGTTCAGAGTGAATGGTCGAGGTGCAAGCATTACATTGGTGAACCCAAAGAGAAACCTTTGGCGGTTCATTTCCTCGATATCCTCGGGTGTGGTACCCCTTGAAGTCAACGGTTTGACGAGTTTTCGCCCGATTTGTTTTACGAGGGTGACGGCGGTGGTCGATAGAGGAAGTTACGGCTGGTAGTTGGGATATGGAAGAGCTTAAAAAGGAGGCACGGTTAAAGAGAAAGCGAAGAAGAAGAAGTCTACAATGGGGAAAATTAAGCGTGCTTGAAAGCTATCAAAGATTTGACCCCATGCGTTAGATGTTGTTTCTGCGACCACACCAGCGATCGAGCTTACACGATGTAGTGGTGGAAGAAAAGTCAAATGGCTTTGATCCGGTGAGCTTTAATGGTGTCGAGCTAACGACATAAACCAAAAAGCGCTACTAGGGGCACCACTAGATATCTTTTTTTCTTTATTTTCTTTTGTTTTTCCTTTGTGTGTCTTAGTTTAGTTTTAGTGCGGTTAGGGTATTGTGTGAATCTGCTCCGTATTTGTGGTTGACGGTTGGATGTTCGCACTTTTCCTTGGGCGGTGATTTTTCCATCTAAGCGATTATCTCTTCGTTTCATATGATATAATTCCCCCTGTCCCGAGATACTTTTTCGTGTTTGTCGGTGTGCGAGGATAGTCTTGAAAGCGTTTGTGAGTTTGAGGCGGTGTCGGTTTTACGGTGGATGGTCCACAATCATCGATATCCTCGAGCATTCTGGAGTGCTGCGCATCATTCGAGTTGCTCCCATTCAAGCGACAATCGGCTAAGTTCTTTCTTTCTTTTATCTCTCGCACAACATGAGGACATGTTGTAATTTAAGTGTGGGGAGGGGATAAGCTATGTATCTACCATTATGTATCTGCACATTTGCTTAATTCGTAATGTTTCTATGCAAATGAGCTAAAATTTTTGAAATTTTTGAAATTTTCCGACACTTTCGTTTTTGTTTTGTCCCGAGTAGGCAATTCGATTCAATGTTAAGCTATTTTTATAGTCATTTAAATTTGTATATCATATGTTTGGTAAAGTAGTTGTTTCACCCGACACTAATTTCCACGAGCCATAGTGAATGATGAGCTAATTTATAAAGTTATACCCCGTTTTGGATTAGTGGTTTTTGATTTTCTCGTAAGTCATGTGCTTAGTGCTACGTGCATATCGTGAGATCTATGATAGTTTGTATTTAGTTCCAAGTACGTTATAATTGTGAATATCTAGGCGTTTGAATGTGATAAGTAACACGGGGCTAATGTCAATTAAAAAGACAAGTTAAAAGTTGAATTAATATGAAATTATTTGTGTGTGTCGAAAGCTAGTCGATGATTTGGAGTGCGGTAGGGTATACCACGTATGTCCTATTCCACTATGATGACTAAAAGCTCACGGCGAGTTAGGAAAAGCTGCCTTATGATTGGAGTAAGGTAGGGTATTATCTCGAAATGTCCTATTACGCTATGAGGGCAATAGCTTCTTCTAATGTGTGTTTAAAGTGAAATAGTTAAATCAACTAAAGAATCGGTACGAAATTGAATATAAGGCTTAGTTTTCGTTAATCTTATCCCCAGTGAAAGCGATAGATATGTTTGTAGGAGTATCCTCTCGAGTATTTGAGAAAGGCCTAGATATATTCGATCTTTCTTTTCGGGATATGTCACGTTTGTAGGTGCACCTTATGAGTGTCATTTATTACTATTCTACGAGGGGTATTAGCTAGTTTTACTTTGAGTTCCTCAAGTTTGGATTTAGTGGAAGTTTATTATGGCTATGCACACACACGGTGGTGAACTTCTAATTTATTGACTATGTGGTATATTTGTTGAGGTGTCTATATTCTTTCCGAGCCTTTATCTTGTTTTGTTTTGCTCGGGACGAGCAAAGTTTAAGTGTGGGGGAGTTGTTAAGGGTGATTTTGTACGGTTTTTAACGTTATATTTGATAATGATTTCCTCCGTATTTGTATAATTTGCATAGAAAGCGAGTGTTTAAATGATTTATTAAGCAAGTGAGTTTTAATTAGTTTATTCATAAAATGAGGTTGTGTATGTGTTTTAATTATGGTTTTACGAGTATTTGGATTGTGTTACGTTTTGCGGTGTTTTTGATGTCATGTAGGTACATGTTGGAGGCTAAATTGATGATCAAATGTTGATATAATTCGAGCTAAATCAAGATAAAGATTGAAGAAGGAAGAGATAATGATCAAGAAACCGGAACCAGGCACTTAATGGGGATTTTGTCCACACTTGTAGGCACTTTCAGGAGAGTTGTCTTGATGAAAGTTGTAGAGGATTGAAATAGCTTTCTAACGCATGTTGAATCACCTCATTTGGAGCCCTAGAAGTGAAGTTATGAGCAAAATACTGGAGCTGAGTAGTGGGCGGGCGTCCATAAAAGTGAATGGCGTCCAACATCGTATTTTACATTCGAGAGAGTTGAGACGCTGCATCTTGAGCAGCGTTCATTCTCCGTTCATAGAGGCTGGACGGCGTCCAAGATAGTGGGCGGGCGTCCACGGCACCGACTCAATGAAACCGACCTAAAAATCTATAAATAGGCGCGATTTCTCCAAACCCTAATCATCATATTTTCGACCCTGGCGGCGCCACAAGCCCTTTGGGGCGACTTTTTGCTGCGTTTTCCTCTGCAACAAACATCTTTTAATTTCTTTTCAATTATGTTATTTCTATTCCAACGATGAGCTAAGGCTAAGCCTAGAACAAGCGTGTGAAGCAAATCTCTGACGTTTCAATTTCTTCTTTGGATGTTTAGTGAGTTTTATTTAAAGTTCGTTTCTTTATTATGCGTTCTTATTGATTATGCAATTTATATCGAGAGATGGTTGCTTATTTGGTGTTTAACGTTGATGAGAATCGTTGTTAGACCTAGATCACCATGATAAAGTTTGGATCTTTAACCTAAAAATAACGAGTTGATAGGTTGAATTTCCAGGTTGCTAGATTGAGAGACCTTACACCTTGTTTTGATAGCATCAATCTTATAGATCGAGAGATGAGAGATTGATAGGCGGATTATCTGCGAGTAGAAGTTCATACCTTTGATAGGTGAACCACAACCTTTATTTAATCTTCACCAAAGCGATCTAGGGTAGAAGTTGAGAGTTGTGAGATAGGTGGATCATTGCTTGTTCTTCGTTAAATTAATTTCGTTGTTTCCTTAGTTTATAGATTACAATTAGTTTAGTTAGTTTGGTTCATAGCGATCTTTTCCGGCTTTGGATTGTTGATCCTCTGTCGATTTATTTGTTTGTTTTCGTTTTTAGTTTTGTTTTGTGTTGTGGCGTTCTTAGGAAGAATTAGTAAAACTAGATTAAACAACCTCGATTCCACGTGATCGACTCCGGTATCAATCGCTATACTACGATCCTCGCACTTGGGAATACCGGATTTATAAATTATATTACTTGTTTGTTTTGCATAGATAAAATCCGTGACAATAATAACAAGGATTAAGAGTACACAATAGAACACACAATCATAACATCTTGTATAATCAGTGACAAGACAAAACAAGCTTTCCTCTCCCACTCGATTATAAGACAAAGAAAGAACTAATTTCTTCAACGTGTAAGAGTTTCATGGACCATGGGCCAGCATTTCTTGTAAAAATCTGCAGGAATGCCATCCGGGCCCGGAGCCTTGAAATTTCCCATTTCAAACAAGGCATCCTCCACTTCCTTATAAGTTACCTTTCTATTGAGCGAGAAGGATGTCGAGTCAGACTGACCTAGGAAAGTGTATGTTGGACCTTGTATAAGCATAAGGGATTACGATTTGTGCTGACTCAATATAGAAGTTTCTCACCATATTCTCCAAAGTAGACACATCGAAGATCCAAGTACCTTGATCATCTTTAAGGCAGCTAATATTTCTCTTTTGTCTTCTCTTAATGGCAGTTAAGTGGTAGAAGTGGGAGTTACTATCACCTTCAACTATCCATTTGAGTTGGGACCTCTGATGCCAATAAATCTCCTCCTGAATTAGTATGTCATCAAGCTCCATATTCAGTTGGGCATGGAGAGTAGATAGGAAGTTGGAAGGGGCTCTATCCAAACTCCGTTCAATCCCCTGAATTCTGGTCAGACAAGCCTTTTTTCTGTGGAATATGTGACCAAAAACCTGCTGATTCCAAGAGACAGCTACCTTGGCAAACTTATGAATCATGTCATACATACTCAATCCTTCATCCTAAGTAGCATGGACAAATTCCTCAAAATCCGAATGCTCCATCCATGCTCTCTGGAAGAAGAAAGACGTTCTCTCTTCTTTTGATGTTAACTCTGAAATCGGTATCAAGCAAGATGGGATTATGATCAGAATGTACTCTGGGCAAATGTTTAATCAGAGCATTTTCAAACTTCCCCATCTATTCGGAATTACTCCACCCTTGATCAAGTCTCTGGTGAATTTTGTGATTTCCATAGGTGGTCCCTTCCCAAGTAAAACGGGGTCCTTGAAAGGGCACCTCCAAGAGCTCACAGTGTTGCAGAAATGGACCAGAATTGAGCTCTGTTAAAACCACCCACAGGTCTACCACCCTGCTTATCCCTCTGAAAGACTACCTGGTTGAAATCTCCCACCAAGCACCACGGTTTTCTGAAGATATTGTAAAGTCTGCGGAGATAGCTCCAAAAATCATTTCTAGCACTAGCTATGGGGGAAGCATAGACCATAGTCAAGATCCAGTCCACATCTCCTCCATTAATCACTGCCATTGATAGAGACTGGTTCGTGTACGAGATGTATTGTAAAGGAGTTTCTGCATTAACCCAGAAGCACCATAGTCCTCTTGCATAACCTCTTGCTTCAACAACAAAGAGATCAGTGAAATACGTTTTATGCAAGATCTCCTCAGCCCTCACACTTGAACTTCTGGTCTCCATCAGGTATAGGATATCAGGTTTAGTATCCTTTAAGATAGATTTAAGGTGTCTCAAAAAGCCACTAGAAGAGGCTCCTCTGCAATTCCAAGCCAGAATCTTCATTAAAAACTAATGAGAAAAAGGGGTTGAGGATTGAGCTACACTCACTTCAACCTCAAAAAGTGGATTATCATCTAGAATGGTGTTAGACAAACCACCCCCTGCTGAGTTGTCCTACCATCCGGTGGATCAGATTTGATGTGCTCACTCTGCTGCTGTGGTGGGGGTGCATCTCTACTAAGGATTTGAACCTGATTACCTTGGGTAGCAGGGGCTGGCTGTTGCCTAGGACCATTAGACATATCGGTTAGAGCTCCCCTAGCCACATTTTTTTGCTTGTTGTTAGCCGATCTCTTCATTTGGTGTCCTTGAATACCCAAATCAGGACCTTGGTATCTGCCTCTGCTCAAATCAAACAGACTCTGGTTGGGTCTATTGCTTCCCTTATTTGTTTTTGCTCCTTGTTCACTGCTGCTACCTCCTGTAGCTGTTGATGTGTTTTTAATATTTTTGGTGTTTGTTCGAGATGAGGTCGATTTGTGTACCTCCATGGTCGTAGCCTGTCCACCGTGTGACTCAATCTGTCTGACAGTCTCCCTTAGATCCTTTACCACTTCCGGTATATCCCATGTATCATCTTCCTCATCTACCAGAGCCAAAAATTTTGACCCAGAAGGTTGAGTAATCTGGGCTGGATTCGACCCCTGGTTAGTAGTCAATTGGGGTTCTGATAGTTCATCCTCTCTGGTTTGATCCATGGGTTCCACTCTCTGCTCCATACTAGCGTCCAGTACATGGGGTGTCTGTGCTCATTTTCCCTTGACTGGTGCCCATCTTCTACGTCTAGCTGCAATCATCCAAGGACCATAAGGGTTTTCCGGTGTGGGTCCTTGTTGTTTTTGCACTTGTTTGTCAATTGTACCAGGTTCTGCATTGGCTTGTTCCTCAGCAAGAGCAGCAGGGCATGCCTCCCTACTATGTCCAAATTTACCACAACAGTAGCAGATTTGTTGTAACCCCTCGTACTCTATCTTGTACCTCCGTCCATTTATCACCACTGACGATTTTAGTCTCTTTTCAAGATCCACTTCTACACAGACTCGTGCAAATCTCCCTCTTTCATTAAAGGCAGTCTTGGGGTCAATCTTAACAGCTCTTCCAACCAAATTGCCCAGTTTCATCAATAGGTGCTCCCTAAAGATTTCCAACGAGAGACTGGAGAAGCGTACCCAGGCAAGTGTGGTAGCAATCTTCTCAGACTCCGGCTGGAAAAACGGCTTCCATTTGCGGACTGCAAGATAATGTCCCATTATCACCCACGGTCCATCTTCAAGTGCAATCTCGTAATCCTCCTTCCTCGTAAATCGAACCACATAAAAACCATGTTCAAGGTCTGTAATTTCAATTCTCCCTTGATGTTTCCAAAGATCAGATAGCCGTTTGCATAAAAAGTTATATGTGATGGACTTACCCAACAGTTTAATAATCAAAGCTCTCCTCCAAGGCTTCCAAAGCTCACGACATTCTTCCATGGGGATGATTAAGGCGTCTGATCGGCCTTTTCTAAGTGTCTCACCGGCAGTGTACCGGGTCAACTGTAGCCTAGAATTGGTGAGTCAAGGTCGTATCCCACAGGGAATCTGGTCGAGTACCAAAGTCGGTCTCGTCCCTAGTTCAGGCCAACACAACTATTGAACATGGTGACTTGTCAGATCACCGGTTCTACAAACTAAATATACACAAAATGAAAGATTTAAAACTATATAAAAGAGATAGCCGAGCTATGATCCAATCTAATACTCACAAACCCTAGCTAAGTCCCGAGGTATTCTTGATTCACCTAAACGTTCTCGATGTCACAAAGGGTGTCGTTTCACGGCCGAGAATAGACATTATTTCAATAATCTACCCTCCTATGTCAGTTCAACAGATCCACGACCGGATTTAACTGACCTCACACAGTCTACGATTCATGAAACGCTCGACAAGTCGATACAAAACCTCACAACGAAACCAAGTCTGAACAACTCAGTCGGTTTTACACAGTGATCCTAGAACCCCGGTTCCTGTATCCTCTCGCAAAATACATATGTAAAGATGATACATGTGATACGTTTATTAAGTAGCTAATTCAACAAACGTGATAAGAATAAGTTCTAGAACTATGGTAACATCGAGAATCAACAATCAAACATAAAGAACACCACATGAACAGGCTAAGGTTCGATTTTAAAGACTATCACATAACTCGACTATCGGCTATTAGCTACTCATTATATTAACAAAAACAACAAGAAATCAACAATAAACATAACGAAAATAAAGATTGAAAGCAACAACAAGAAATGAAAACGAAATACCAAATATATTATGCCGTAGAAAATCGAGTCTCCGAGCGAAATCCCGTCAATAACGCGTCAAGCTATCACCGAGATCCTCCGGATTACAACAATCTACAACTAAACTAAGCTAATATATCTATAAATCTAATCTAAGCTAAGAAAAACGCAGAAAAATGATGAAAAACGAGTTGGGGAAGAAGAAGTTATGGATCTAGATCCAAAATGGGGGTATTTATAGTGTTTTATGTGTTCTGGACGCTAGGCGTGCGCCTAGGAAAGTGCAGGCGCACGCCTAGGATGATAAAAACACGTACTGAAACTTCTGGTCAAAATTGACTGCTAGGCGTGCGCCTAGCATTTGTCAGACGCGCGCCTAGCTGACACACCCTCAGAAAAATAGCTATAACTTTGTCTGTAGACCTCCGATTTTAGTGATTCAATATGCGTTGGAAAGCTCATTCAATTGTCTACAACTTTCATGAAGATGTCCAGCCCAGAAAATGCCTCTAAGGTGGATCAAAATACAGATAAATGGAAGGTATGGTTGTAGTACCACCGCGTTTTGATCCGTTTGAACGTTTAAGCTTCGGGCACACGTTCCAATCCTCGTATCTCGCCTTCCGGACATCTCAAACACCAAATTCCTGTACAAAATCATAACAAATACCACACGTAATCCCTACAGGACACTAGGGTGACCGAGAATGTATTAAAACACCGAAAAATAATGAGATTTCCGGACTTTACGTCCTAGGTCCCGAAATGATAACCAATGTGTAAATACATCAAAATACAACCAAATGTCTCAGAAAACATATAAAACGAGGTATAAACGGGGTATAATTACATAGAAAACGATAGACAAGTTGACTCTCATCAGCGTCATCATCCTCTTCAGGACCAATAAAATTCGCGTTCAACTCTGGATACTCCTCTAGCTCATCTTCTTCCCCCTCTCCAGTGTAAATACTAGCATCTGCAAATCTGCCTTTCACAACTGCTACCCCACTCGTATTTTGCCATACCGTTCGCTGGGGTTGCCAATCTGCGCTTTTCTGTCTTTCTACCGATCGATTGAGGATATCTCTTTCCTCCTGACTCTTATCGACTGCCATGCTTTCCGATGCCATCAGCGAGAATTGGATTTGGCGGGGCGGCGGGAGGTAGTCACCGGAACCCTAAGAGATGATGATTAAATTATGTAGTTTAACTCAAATGTTAAGTGATTTGAGAATATTTAGTGAGATTATCATTTTGGTTTTTTTCTTAGACATCATGTTGAAAGAGCTATTGATCAGACATTACCTTTGAATAACGGTCAGACTCGATTCAGACCGAACTTCGGATTAGTTAGTCCCGAATACCGGAGACTTTTAGACACAAAAAAAATGATGTATTAACTAATCAAATAATTTCTTCAAAAAAAACTAATCAAATAATGCTACTATCGATATAATGGATCTAATAATTAATTAGAGCAACTGTAGTGGCCATTTGAAAAAATGGAGTCTATTTTTATGTGGGTTCCACCAAATAAATGTGAATAGTAATTTAAATCAAATCAATAGCTGTAGTAGCTTTCAATCTAAACTTTAAAATAAAATGAAATTTTTAAAAAAAATCAAAATAAAAAGATAAAATCACGGTAACAATAAAACTGGCGGCAACCTTCACAAGTTCTGCACAACTTCTGCAATCTGTTCATAAATGTCACGGCATAAAGCAATTTTTTTGCTTGTTTCGTAAATTGCGATCTGTGACTACAGGGAAAACTTTTGGAGTGATAATGTTACGTTTCAACACTTATTGGAATAGAAGGATGAGAGAAAGGGAGGAAAGGGAAAAAAATATTAAAGACCGAATACATATGCATTTCTTCATATACATAGCAAGCATACAAAGAATGAATGATATATACTAAAAAGAGTCTTTGTGCTTTGCTGAACATTGTGAAAAAAGTCTTATCGACTCATTCAATGAAGCAAATAAACACAACCAATATGGAGCCCTCACAAGACAGAAGTTCCACAAGAAACATCATATTCTACAATTACTGTTAATTCTAGTTTTCATCAACTCAGCATCCATTCCACCAAAAAAAAAATATAAATATATATTTTAACCTTAAATTCTATTTCACAATAAAGATTTTCACTCATTCATGGAAAATAAACCAGGATTTTTTTTTTACACAACTCATTTGATTAAAATGATTTCTGAATCTACAAAATCGTAGTACAGTTTCATCATACTATCTAGAGCCCCAATCACCCCTAATCTTTTCTTTTTTTCGCATGCAAATCCAGTGTACTCAAGTTTTCAGTCAAATGCTTACCTTGGCGTGCAACTGCAACGATCCGGCAGCAGAGTGTTCAGATGCTAGCGGAGAGTGAAAATCTTGAGCGATGGAACACCATATTTAAAAAAATAAAATTAATAAACTGCAGTTGTAATAGATAAAAAGCGGTAAAATGTTTGACAGGGAAGAGAGAAATTAAAAAAAAAATTTAAAAAGAGAGTCTAGATGTAAATCTATTTTTAGACTCCCATTTAGATGGCATTAAGATTTTTTAAATCTATTTTAGAGTCATTACAACATAACAAAAATACCAATGCCATCTAAAATAAGTGACTGTGATGTAAATGACTTCTATTTTGAAGCCATTACAATTGCTCTTAGGTTGATTGTCCTCATTTGGTATAAAATGATTAATGCAACATACAAAGTTCATCATGCTTGTGTAAATGTTTGACATATGGTCGAACATTATAACTATTGTAATGTTTACATTTTTTCAACGTGATATATTATAGGGAATAAAATGGATAAAATTGCAGCAGTTTAAATGGAATTATTTGTGCAAATTACAAATTATCAGTGAAATATGATAAATATAGAAAATAGTATGGCAATGGTATTTATTTGTTTTTTTTTTTTTTTTGTTTTTTTACCAGAAGGCACGCCCATGGACTTCAATCCAAAAAATTTAATGTTTGGTATAATAAAATTAAGTTATCGTAATAAACGATACAATATACTTTTATATCAGTGATCAACTTATATCAATCAATTATCAATATGACACATATTATAATCATTGATGTAAAAATATATTGTGTACGTTTTGTTTTAACAGTGACGATATTGTAAATCATCTGAATCTAAATCAGGTCGTAACGCGAGTAACTGGATCCTTTAATGATAAATCCAACTGTCAATTTGACGGTGTTTGTGATGATTTTTGATGTGTCGATGACGACTGACTATGTACCCAGTGAATATGAGATTAAGCTAATAACGTAGTTCTGATTGTGAAGATTATAATTTTTTTTATAGGCTTTCCTCATGGAAGAGTTAATTGTGACATCCATGAAGATGTAGTCAATGATTAGGAGATGTGATGAAGGCAGACATGGAATAATCATGGCCGGCCTTGATGGTTAGAATTCTAGAGCAGTTATAAGATCGTGGGTTAATGTCCCGCTGGTTAAGTTCAAATGTTGTCCGACTGTCCGAGGTCGTTGAGATGACCTGAACTGAGCTGAATGTCCAAAGCTGAGGGGAACCTACACTATTTCGGCGGTATGTAAAGCAAAAACATCAGCAAATATCTTAAGAATTCGCCCCAACCCCAAATTTATCAAATTTTCTTCTATGTGCAAAGGAAAAATAATTATAATTCGACATAAATAAATTATCTCCAACAAGAAAAAGAAAAAGAAATAACAATTCTAGTTCTGACGGGAACAATAGACGTGTATTAGGCTTTCCGGCTAAACCGTGGGAAAAGGAAAACGGAAGAGAGGACAAACATGACTTTGCGATAGCCCGGGAAGTTCTACAATGGAGAGTAACCCATGTAGACGATTCTGGACCAAACAGTTTCATTCTGCAATGAAACTGTGTCGTCCAGAATCTTCCACATGGGTTACTCCCTATGGGGGAGTCTTCATGTTAGAATTTCCCTCTCGTAATACACTCGGAATGGAAAACGTGAGAACACGACATCCTCGAACCCTTCGAACCAACCGGAAAACTCGCCTAATCAAATCGAGCAAGATCCCTCTTTTTCTTCGTTCAAGAAATCTTCTAATAAACCCTCTATTCGTGATTTTGACGCACCCTGAAACGTCTGTGTTGTCTCGTACAATATCTCTTCATATCTTTGTGGCCTACTAATTGCCTTCATGTAATTCCTCTTAAAGGACGGATCAAATCGTTTCTTTTCGTCGTACCAGTTAATCCACGCCTCGTATTCTTGGTTCGGAATCCTAACCACTTTCACGGTCTTTAGACCAAGACACAACACGTCTTGCTCAATATTACTTGGCTTAGCCTTCTCACAAACTTTGAAACTCTATCAATCAAATCATCCAAATTTATGATTTTGGTTTCATCATTATTATTATAACGCTCCAAGAAAAATACTCGATCGAATCCAAAAGGGATCGTAGACATGTATCCAAACAACTTTGCATGCAATCGTATCATCGTAGTAAGGTAACGAACTTAAATCGCTATAAAGAATGTTATAGCTTTCTTTAATCGGTAGACCCTCGAAAACACTCTTCTCCTGGGTAATCTTGCGAGGGAGAAAGTGAACGTTTGTACTAACATGAAACTGAATCGCGGGATTCGTATGCAAATATTTTAGATTTGAGAAAATCGAGGTATCAATTCCATCGTTGGTGAGTTCGAAAGCTGTCACTGATAGTTTAGATCTACAATTAGATCTACAATAATACGGAACAAGGATCGTACCTTCAGCCTTAGTATCCGATTGAAGAGTTGATTCACCTCTTGATAAGCCGTTTAGCCGCTCGCCTATGAAAACCTGGAGGCTGGAATAGAAGAAGTCCATATGCATTGGTAACGGCACATGGTGCTTTTAGGTCTTCTTGTCTATGCCTAATTTTCTGTATGATCACCCACCGATGGTACACAGGCAGTCTATATATAGGCAAGACTAGGGACCTAAAGCATTATGGAATATTCCGGATGAAAACCCTAACTATCATAGGATTTCCCATAATACCCTTAATTAATAATAAACCATTAATATTTACCAACATAATATTTAAATAACTTAGGGCCACATATAATTATCTTTTAACTGAATGAAAATTCTTACATTCTCCCACTTGGCCCGAGAAGTTATGTCGGCACAACATTAATGAGTGACAACAAAATTTGCATGCACAAAATGTCACTCTCTGGTTTATTAACACAACTTCAACTGATAAATACTAACACAAGAACTATGGCGGTTATGCTCAATAAAAATGAACACTCCATTCCAAAATTACAATGTGCAATATCAACCAGCCAAGTAAACCTTTTATGAATGAACTAATCAAAATATCATTCGGGGTCCCTAAATCCAAATGGATTCACTCATACATGAACTCGGTGCACTTTCATGTAATTGCTATATCACTATGATGCCTATTTTGACAGTTTTTAGAGAATTCAGACGAAGCATCTTTATGTGTCAATAAGTCAAATATGAGTACAATATGATTGTGAGATAACATTAGCCGGCAAAATACACAATCTATATTCTCATATTATTCTACTTACTTGACACTTGTCTTATAGCTAGCTTACCTCTAATAACGTGTCCCATAAATGTCGATTTGCTAATTTCATCATCAAAATCATTCCTCATGTGAGTGAGGATGCGGTGAGTCAAAAATTTGGCCAGAAGCAACATCGACCAAAAACCATAAGCCAAAACTCATAAAGCCTGTGACTTAACTACACAAAATTTTCGGTCATTCAATAAATGAGCTACTCTAATCAATACACAAGTTCACCTTTAAATTGATGCAAGCTTAACGAGATCCTGACATAGATGATCTCATTGAACCTCTTATATCGATATGAGATTCACCAAAATCATACAACATATCCTTTTAAGGAAACTCAGAAATCATAAGTATAGCTCTAACAAAAATGCAAGTGTATCATCCTAAAATATGGTTAATACTCCCACTGGTCGAAACATCATTACAATGTAAACCAGTATAACAAAATCAGAAACTTACAAAATCCATATAAGTACTTGCAAACCGAAAACAATTATTCAGTGCTTTTGCTCTCCAACGCATGTTGTGTACATTTCAGTGGTTTATGACACAAATGACAACCACTATAATGGTTAAATAAACCATATTTCTATCATGAGCTACAATCAACAAAATTGACACAATATTCTTCAGTAACTGTATAGAAGAATTGATAATCTTAAGTGTCTCCTAGGGAAAATTCTCAACAATAAATAACATCTCTTACAAAGGGAAATGACCCACATATCTCCAAGAATAATAAGAGCAGTAGATGATTGAATTCAACAACTCTAAAGCCTTTTTAGTACCGAACAAATAATACATTTGGCAGTGTAAGAAAGAAGGCAAGAGTTCACTGGGACCATAAGACGACATCCTATAGACAAAACCTGAATGGCCAGGGTGTCGAGCAAATGGCTACTCAAATTTCAGTTGAAGGTAAAATAAATACAAAGATGGTTATACTGCACAGAAAAGGAAAACTTTTAAAAAATTGACATTTCTCAACATAAGTGCTCAACAAAAGGGTCATAATTTCAGCTCCATAAAATTGATACGATGTTATACATAATCCAATGCTAGATACATAGACAATTGCACAAGGCTCCGATGAAATTATTCGCTCTTGTTCAACGTATTGCCTATTGCTTGAATTGTCATTATTTTTTCCGTCTGCTGTAAATAACCTACGGCAGAGGATCCGACCTCTTTCTACAATCCTAGCACCAACACGATCGAGTTTCCTAACTATGAACAAGGCCTTGGGATTCTCCTCATTCTAAAAGGCCTCTGCCATCCTCTCCCTAATTTCTCTCCCTTCCTCCTCATTGTCCGTCACGGCAACAACAGTCGGCCCAGCACCACTTGTACAACCAAATGTCCATGCCTCCATTGCAGCCACCTTCACAGCTTCCATTCCTGGGATCAAATGTGCATTCAGTGCCTAACATTAGTGAAACCAAGGGATACACCATGACATGAAAAGCAAAGACCGAAACCTGCGGAGGAAATGTGATTACAAGCTATTTGTACCAACAAATACAGCCTATATATTATTATTCCACTCAGAAAATTCCCTCTACATTAAAGGAGGAAAGGATATTACATGACACAAAAAGCTCTAAGATACGAGCTGCATAAATGAAACGGTAAAGTAAGGCCAACGAATGCAAACAAACAAGAAACAAGCAGTATAGATTATTACATAATATAAGTAACAGAGAAGCTACAAAAGCTTTTGTACATAATCTTGTATTTGCAAAAAGAGATAGCCTGGACTATTGCACATTAAACAATGAATCTAAGCAAGAATTCCATTGCAACATTAAGCTTACAAAATTATCTAGTTATTATTATCTAGTCATTACCGTTAGTGTGTCTGTCATTCCCGACTCCAACGGCTCATCACGGGCATTCTGGATTAAATTAGCAGATGAAGCCCAGTTTATTTCAGTTTTCAACTTGTTTAGATCGGACTTATACTCCCTCAGTTGGAGAGTAGTACTGCCTTAACATTTGGTTGCAGACTCCGAGCCTCAAGATCCATTTTCTTATCTACATGGAGCCATACATTATAAGAGAAATTTGTGAACAGTCAAAAGACTTTTAATCAAAATAAAGTCATTCTAGTCAGGTCTAAACAACAATACCAAGGATTCTGCATTATCCACTCCAGAATTTACTTCAGCAATCCTTTGTTTCTTTTGCTCTGCAAGAAGACAAAAGTCCAGAAGCTTCTTACTTTGCTAGTAGCCATTATTAGGACCTCTACAAGGTCAAAAAAAGAAACAGAATCCTAGAAATGGAAAACTAAACTCATAAGCTAATTAAGAATCACAGCTCCAATAAACACAAGATTTAATTATTCTCATTACAAGTAATGCAGGAGTTGATAATGATAACCATGATATGTTTATTAGCACAAAAAAAAAAAGCATCAAAACAAAAATCCTAAACGTAAGCACCAACAAACAACCTCAACAATTCATTACAGACAAACAGAGCTCTCTAATACAGAACAATGACAAAGAATAACTCTTGAAATAGGTAATTGGAAGAATCGTATAAATGCAATGGCAAAATGTAAAAATAATAATAAAGGTATCGCAGAAATTAAAAAAGGGTCCAGCTAACCTCTTTGAGGTAAAATAGCTACAAAATGTTTGTAGAAAATAAGAAAGCATCGAAAGGGGTTCAGCTATCCTCCATCAACAAGAGTGGCCTTGGCCGATGAGCACTTCTGGAACAAAATCGCTGAACTCGGTAATCTTACCTAAGTCAATTCCTCTTGGCTAATTTCAGCAAAAACGAACTTGCTCTGATCAAAGTCTCTAGATCCTTGCTAGAATCCAAAAGGTTGCAACCGCCGGGCAACAATGTTCGTGGCCATCCGACGAAAGATGGAATCGGAGACGACAAATGTTAAAAGCTCAGCTGTCCAATGGTTATACCCTAACCATGAAGGCCCCTCACCCCGATCTCACAGGAATGTGGGGAGAGGTTAATCGAGTAACACAGAGCAGAGTCGAGGAACTGCTTGCTTTGGTTCACATCACTGAAGGGTGTTATCAATCGGAAATCAACCCCTTTTACGGGAATCGAACAGCTGACCTCCAGCTTAGGGTCCGACTGTTATTATAACACCCCAACTCCTCACCACTAGGCCATATCCAGAGGATAAGCTCAGCTGTCCAATAATTGACGGGAAGCAGAGAAAGAAGGAGAAAAGCCGGAGATTCGTCAATATGACGGGGAAGCAGGGACGCTTACAACTTATTAAGGGCAATTCAGGTATAATCAAATAATCAAATTACTTTGTCCTTAATGCCTTATCAAATTTTGAGTTGGACTATCAACAATTAACTATAATATATATTATTCCTTTCGTCTCTTATTATAAATCATTTTTGAATTTTTCACACAGATTAAGAAAAAATCATAAATGAGTTGCATTTTAATAATTCAAGGCAAAATAGTGTATTTGTTTTTGGGATTAACTTATAATATTGTATTGTTTAGTGTGAAAGTGAAAACAATACATTAATTTTGTATAGAAATGTGTGAAGGACTTATATTTTAGAACAATACAAAAAAGTTAAAAAAACTTATATTACGGGACGGAGAAGTACTATTATATTTTCTTTCTGTTACAAAATTTTACTGTTCCCTTCTAATCTCTTGTTTTTCTTTTCTTCGGCAACTAAGCTACTGTAATAGTGTTTTACCTATTCTCTTTTTTTTTTTTTTTTTTTTTTCCCTTTCGTATATTAATTCCCGGGTACTAAAAAAAAAATTAGTGAATGAGGAGAAGACAAAAATATTTCATCAATTAAGTAGAAGGGACAGCTTTTTTGAAACTTTTGATAAAGCCGACAAAACTATTTATCCACTATCGAAATTCACTTTGCTCAAATTCATCATTTAAATTATTCGCCGAAATTCAACGTTAAATTCACTAATTTTCAAAATTCATTGTCGGGATTCACCGATTTTCGGGATTCATCATCAAAATTCACTACTATAAAAATATGTAGTTGTTTCCATTCTTAATAATATTTAATTCCCAGGTACTAATTTTCCAAAAAAATTAAAGAAATAACCCGTTCAACTACAGCAATATAATTAATAAATAAAAACATAATTAAATCCGATTGAACATCTAAAATCCGTTTGAGAACACCCCCTTACTTTTAGTATTTCGAAAGCAAAATCTTAAAAGAAAATACTTGAATCCTCGAACCAACACATCTACGAATATCCTACGATAATTAAACGACAAGCTACGGTTAGCCAAATCCTCTAATTCACCAAAATCTCATATTTTCTCAAAGACGAACGGATCTATAATTAGGGCTAGGAAGATAAACTTACCGAAAAAAAGAACGGTTGGTATCGAAACGATCGCCTCCTCGTGGTGATCAATTTCTTCTACTATGGTCTGCATCGAAAATCAACCGTTAAACCCTGAATTTGGAAAACAGCGTTCGAATTTTTTTTTCTTGTACAGCGTCGGCCTTCTTCCAATTTTTGCAGAAAAGAAATTGCCGTGTGACAACTAATGAGTAATTTAGGTAACGATTCCCTTTTATACCCATTAATTAAAATCCATAAAAATAAATAACTAAATTATTTTGATTAAATCCTTTTTAATTATATAAATAGGTTAAATAATAATTAGGTCATTTTACACATACTCAAGGTACTATTTTACCATTTCTGAAAATTCGGGGTGTTACATCCCTCCCCCGTAAAACATTTTTCGTCCTCGAAACTAAACATAACTGGGAGGTACTTGACCTCTGGAACTTCACAAACGCCTCGTCTTCTATAACTCATGTTGCCTCTGTCGGTGTGACTGCTTCAATGACCCAATGCTAGATGTACGTCTTCCTTCTTAGCTTTCTTCTTCTTCCGCTCTGAAGTGCACTTGATTCTTCCACATAGGTCAAAGTCTCTTCAACCGTTTCAAGGTCAAAGCTTGACTCACATCAACATCGGCTAACCATTTCCTTATCATTGTCACATGTAGAACGTCATACACCCATGACGGGATTTCGGTAACTCCAAACGGATAAGCTAAAGGTCTGACTTTAGCCAAGATCACATAAGGGCCTTCATATCTGGGGCTTAGTTGTTTGTCTGCCCAAGCCGTCTTAGTCCTTTAATTGGGACGTCTTTAGATATACTTTATCTCTAGCTTCAAACTCTAACGGTCTTCTTCTTCCATCTACCCACCCTTCTACATGTACCTGTTGGTCCCTTGAAAAGGCTTTGGTTAAGTTTAGAGGGGGTGAATAAACTTAACACTTAAAAACTTTTCGGAGTTTTGCAAACTCAGCAAGGTCAGTAGTCTGCTGACTATTAAAGTTACTGAATCTGTTGCAGCGGATTATATTTAAATTAAGCATTATTACTTGTTGTTAAAAACATGATACCAAGTATTGGATACTCAGTAGTATATGTGTGTGATTCAGTTGCTAGTTTCAGTAGGTTGATGTGATCAGTATGCTGATAAAATAATATGCAGAAAGTAAATGCAGTAAAGTAAAGTAGGCAAGATTTATAGTGGTTCCAGGTGGTGTAATCCTGTCAGTCCACTCTTCTCTTGTGATGTTGGAGGTAATTCACTAGAGATTCTTGAGGTTGCTGTTACAAAAATCCCTAAACTGTTTGTCCTTCACCAATGACTATGGCTTCACAAACTGAACACTTGAAACAAGTGATTGCTGCTTCAAAGTATTCCACTGGTCCTTGAAGGGTAGGATTGCCTCTTCACCAGCTCCACCACAAAAAACAGTTCTTGACACCCAAAAGATGCTTCTCTGTCTTCAACAAACTTCTTGTAAAAGGGTTGAATCAAGTAAGTGATTCAGCTTGCAGCAGCTTTTGATCAGGATGAAATGATCAGCAGCTTGAGGTCTTCAAGTGTGTATACTTGATGTAACTTGATAGCAGGTTACACTTGAAGATAAATCTTGATCAGCAAATTGAAACTCAGTATATGTCAGCAGGGTGTTTTTCTTGATTAAAAAACTTGACAGCTTCGTATGGATTATAATGTTGTTCATCATTTTCAAACTGAATCAGGAGTCCCCTATTTTTTGGTGTGAATCTTGTGACTTGTGTTTGAAATTCAAATATGGCCGTTTCAGACTTGTCTCCATCTTGACTTGCTTTTTATCACTGTTTATAAAATCGACATTGTCGATCGACTTTTGTCGATTTTGATCGCCCCCATTGACTTATAACCATTGGATAATCCTCTGAATCTTTCCAACGTTCCTTTTATCTCGACCATTGATTTGTTGATTAAATCAAGGCTTGTAATCCATCCTTATCCATTTAATCTTCCAATGTAACTTTTGTTTAAATCGAGATTTCCATTCAGCAGACATCTGGATTATATCAGTCTGCTGATGTATATATCAGTGAGCTGATTTTAGTCTGTTGTGTTTTAATAATACTTCAGCAAACTTCTTGTCATCAAACTTTTTATTGTGAAGTTAGAGTACACCATTTTGATTATAACTAAGTTCCAATCACCACTTAACATATGAAACTTAGATCTTGTACACAAGGTATATGTGATCAGTTTAGGTCATCACAGACTTCCCTAAATTCTGATTACATATTCTTGACTTTAAATACTAAGTTTGATCCCCTAGCCTTCAATAACTGAGTTTGAGCCCTCAACCTTCAACCATCAGCAGGTTCCTAGACACTCCACTGACCTAGATACCCTACTGACCTAGACAAGTCTACTGATAAAGTTAGCTGACCTTTTTACAGTGCTTGTTTGATCAAACATATACAAAGATCAAAGTCTATTAAACGTATACATTTAATCTAGACATCTTTTTGCCTTTGCTCTATAACAGCTAGTCTGGCAATCATCATTAAAACTTAAAATATGTCCAATAGTACCTTGAGCCATCTCGAAGCTATGATAGCGTTCTACGCTTTCTTCCATACCGAGCTTCAAAAGGTGACATCTGGATGCTTTCGTTGTAACTAGTGTTGTAAGCAGCTCTGATATTTTAATCATCATAGAAGGCTTCCAACAATGCTGTTTCAACTCTCTTCACATATTGATTGCCCCGGGACGAGCTGGAAAAGCTATCTTGTGAGCTTCATTCGTCACTTTCTTCCTCAGATATTCCATATTAAGAACCCAAGCCGATTCTGATGCCAAAGGTTGCCATCTTCGCCTAATGTGTAACCACTGGTTGGTTTGGTTCTGACCACTCAAATGTAATAAAAAAAAACAACTGGATCTTCATCTTGTTTCTTCACAATCTCATCAACTACCTCAAATCTTGCAATCAACGGTACAACACACTTTACTCCCTTTGCTGACCGAATCATAACTGCTTAAACGTTCCAACTGATCCGCAACTCTTGGCATACATGACTTCTTTTGATCTCAACCTCCATCACCGCAACACAAGCTTGCTAAAGAACTCCAAGGATCCCAACTAAAGGGCTTCATAGACTTTTTTGGAAAATAAGAGCATGTGTTGCCATACTTTTTCCCTGACGGTCTGATCCAATCCTTATGCCACTAAGGGCTAGCTTGGAAAACAAATAAAGTTGAAAATTGACAATTTGAGCATCATGATGGCATGTCAACTTGGTAAGCCAAAAAAAGAGTCAATAAGTCCTCGAAACAAGAGAGGTTTCTGGGGTTATAATTGTGATTCCTGGTCGAGGGAAGGTTGAAGTTTGTTCAAGGTGTGAAGAACTGCTCCATGAGAATCTCGAAAAATAACCCCAACACCGCTCCAACCTCAATAACTGAAGCATTCACATTTCCTTTGATCACCCCTTCCAAAGGCTTCACCCATTTATCCGGAAAATGTTGGGCCAAGGCATGCGCCCTATATGTCTCCATAGCCTCCACATACTCAGTCGAAGCTGCCAAAGATCGTGCACACACTACAGAGACATATACAGACTGATCATCAAGCACTGTAGAACACCGTGCCTTCCAGATCCCCCACATAAGCCACACAAATCTTGCGGTATCTTGTACGCCCTGGTCCTCTAGCAACCTCATAAAGAAATCCGCAAAGGTGGTAAAACTAAGATGCCCAAGAACACCAGAAAAATGGTGACAACTTCCAGACTCTATCTGCCATCTCACATTCAAAAATGACACGTCGCATCGTCTCTAATGTTTCTCCACATGCCAAACAGACACCATCCCCTATAGTCCGCATGTTCAGTCCCTGACCTATAGCAAGACAATCATAGAGGGGTCGCCACAAGAAATGAAAAATACGTGGCTGTACCGGAAGCTGCCAACAGTTTCTCCAAACCCTGCTCTCCCCGACCGAAGTAGTCGGCCTTGCAACAGCGGTTGGCTGATAAAGGGACAAGGCTAGGAAGTACCCTGAGCGAACAGTATAAACTCCCTTTCGGTCATAATGCCAAATCCGCCGATCCGGATGCACCCCTAGGACAATGGTGGTCTCCAAGATAGCATCAGACTCCCATGGCCGAAACAATTGTTGAACCTGCTGCACATCCCACACCCTAGAGTTTGGAACAATTAGATCCGAAACTTTAGAATCCGTTGGGAGCTCATGTCCTGCAAACGGAATACGGAATGAAGGCTGCCGACTAGTCCAGGCATCATGAAAAATAAACACCGACTCTCCATCACCCACCCTCCATTGCAATCCAGTGAGTAAAAGATCACGCCCCTCTAGAATGATGGGCCCAGGAACGGACGGCCAACTTATATATTGTATTTATTAATTATTTTGGTTTAAAGTAATTAATACCATAAAAGTTGTATCATTCGTGTATCACACCAGTTGTGATATTTACCGATTTTTTTTATAGAGAATTAGGCATAAGGACAATGTTTGAAATATTTTTAAGTAATAGGACAACCACATATTTTTTACAAAGAGAATGACAACTTCTATATATTTTTGGGGCAACGGTCCAAAAGGACACAAAATAGACTTAATTAGGCAAATAGGACACTAAGAAATCTTATTTGGTTATAAGGACACAAATTAGAGAGATAGACCTAAATACCCTTAATGAAGAAAAATAAAAATAAAAAAAGAAGGCAACAGGCGCTGGGCTATTATTATTACTATTTTTTTGATTCAAATAACGCTGTTCATGTTGTTTGTGTTTTTTTTAATTTTAATTATTAATATTTTCTGGACGAAGATAGTTTTTTTTTTTTTTTTTTTTTTTTTTTTCACGTTGAGAGTTTTAAGGTTTTTTATTTTATTTTATTTTTGTATGGTGAAAAGTTTTTTTTTTCATTGACCATGGTGACGCATTAACCACACCGATGCATTGACCACCGCGATACATTAACCACCTCGATGCAGTGACCAGTGCGATGCATTGAATACCCCAATGCATTCACCACTGTGATGCAGTGACCACACCGATGCAATGGCCACCGCGATGCAGTGATCACCCCCGATGCATTGACCACCTCGATAAAGAGACACCGCGATGTATTGACCACCGCGATGAAATGACACCGTATTGCAGGGACACCGCGATGAAGTGACACCGAGATGAAGAGACACGACGATTAAGTTACACCGCGATGCAGAGACGCCGCGATGATGCGAGGCACTCGATGAAGTGACACCGTGATTCACTGACAACCGCGATGCAGTGACCACCCGTGATGCAGTGACCACCCCCGACGCAGAGACACCGCGATGCAGTGACCACCCCCGATGCAGAGACACCTCGATGAAATGACACCGTGATGCAGTGACCACCCCAGGTCCATTGACTACCTCGATGCATTGACCACCGCGATCTGATGACACCCCGATCGCAGAGATGCGCGATGAAGAGCGCGCTCGATGAAGTGACACGCGACGCGGAGACACAACGATGAAGTGACACCATGATGCAGAGACATCGCGATGCAGTGACCACCCCCGATGCAGAGACACCGCGATGCAAAGACGCCGCGATGCAGAGACACTTCGATGAAGTGACACCGCGATGCACTGAGAACCGCGATGCAGTGACACCACGATGCATTGACCACCACGAAGCAGAGACGCCTCGATAAGTGCCCACTTGCGATGCAGTACCACCCCCGATGAAGAGACGCTTCGATAAAATGACACCGCGATGCTTTGACCACCTCAGATCCATTGACCACCGCGATGTAAAGGCCACCCCCGATGCAGAGACACCGCGATGCAGTGACCACCCCCGATGCAGAGACACACCGTGATGCAGTGACCATCCCGATGTAGAGACACCGCGATGCAGTGACCACCCCCGATGCAGAGACACCATGATGCAGTTACCACCCCCGATACAGAGACGCTGCGATGCAGAGATGCCGCGATGCAGAGACACCTCGATGTAGAGACACCTCCAATGCAGTGACCATCTTGATGCATTGACCACCGCGATGGATTGACTACCCTCAATCTATTGACCAGTGCGATACTGTGGACACCACGATGTAGAGACACCGCGATGAAGTGACACCGTGATGCAGAGACATCGCGTGTTATAACATTTGATGATGCAGAGACACCGTGATGAAGTGACACCGCATTGCAGAGACACCGCGATGCAGAGACACCGCGATGAAATGACACCGTGATGTAGAGAAACAATGATGCAGTGACCACACCCCCGATGCAGAGACACACGTTAGCGAGTCAGTTTGATCTCATCATTTTATGGCTCAATCGAGCTCGAGCCGAGTTTAAACCCGAACTAATTTAAACAATCAAAGAAATCGTTTTATGATGTGACACACGTTATGCAAATGTCACTTTTTTTTTCAAAGATAAATAAACAAGCATTATGAAGGTAAATCCATACCGAAGAAAAAGAAAATTGAAACCAAATAGCCATGATGAAAAAGTATACCAAATCCTGGAATTCACTCACAACAAATATAAGTTCAAAGCCTTAAGTGACCAAACCTTTTTATTATTTCTTTATGCTAATAATTATCATGACATCAACACAAACGACAGAATAGGCAGCATCCCAATCAACCCTGAAGGCCAATAACACCACAAGTCCACAAGCAAGTCTACCACTAGCATTTCTAGTGCTTTTGTTGAGTTTATGTCCACCATATGCAAATGTCACTTCATCTTCACTTAATAATTCCGACTTTAAAAGTACAGATTCACTATCGAAATTGGAAATTTAGTTCTTGAAACTACAAGGGTCTTGCAATGAGGAATTCTAAAAATCAACTATTAAAGAACCGAGAGGGACCAAACATCATCAAGTACCACTAATGTCTCATGCAAACAAATTTCTTTGTCATATTGTGGAAATTTCTCGAGTTTGGGGATTGAGACACAGTCAAGAAGAATGCTCTCCCTTGAAATAGCCAGAAACAATAACCCACCCAATCAGAGGTAAATGAAACATTGTCACAAAGGGAACTACAAATTCAACTTCTTTTCAATGAATTAGGCTGCAGAATATTCCTAAAAAATTATCCCAAAAAACAATGACAAGATTATACAGATTAACTACTTGTATTGCATCATCACCGAGCATCGAACCATTTCCGACCATTTCACTGTTATGTCCGTAAACATCCATAGCTACCTCAATCTGGCTACAAGGCATAAACTAAGGAAATCCAATAGGATCAGATTTCACACCAAACAACTCTCTTTATCCTTATCCATATGAAACCAGTAGATTGATCCACTAAGTTACAAACATGAACAACCAAATTACCAGCAACAGCTTGTTCCACAACACCAGAAGGACAAATTAAAACCTGAGTTGCAGGACCAACAGCAGGTGCAACAGCTAAATTGGAGGTCAAAGAGCAAATCTTTGAAGACCGAACTACACCCAAAAGCTTTCGGACTTCAACGTCATTGTAGAAGTATCGGTCGAGCACCATTCATACGACTAAGAAGACTTTGCTCAAAGA
Organism: Gentiana macrophylla; assembly: GCA_026214975.1. Lineage (NCBI taxonomy): Eukaryota > Viridiplantae > Streptophyta > Magnoliopsida > Gentianales > Gentianaceae > Gentiana > Gentiana macrophylla. Next base: position 79,089,409 of record CM047813.1, on the reverse strand, counting down.
AACGTCAGTAAAACCTTGGGGTTACTGGTCGTGGGAGGAGGAGCAACAATTGCACCACAACGACAGGCTTTTCACTTGCTACAGCCAGCAAAATCAAACCAGAATCCAAAGAATTAGAAGCAGTAGACCTCGATCGAGTAGAGCCACCGATTGTGACAATGGGAGCAATAATTCCACCGGAGAAGACGAATTCAAAGCGAGGAGATTAGAAAGAGAGAGAGCGAGACATCGAATACGTATCATGACCTTAGCACTCAAGTATATGAGAAATTAGAGAGCTCGATTCTGGTTTTGATCTGAGAATGGAGAAAGTGCAAGCAGATGCGGTGAAAGAGAAGCCAAGAGGATGGAGAAGAGGAACGCGATGAAGAAGAAAGAGAGGAAGAACGCACATTGTTAGGAAAGGGTATTGTTGGAAAGTTAGAAAAAAATTGTCCTTATAACCAAATATCTTTTAAGTGTGTCCTAAGTGCCTAATTAAGTACTGAAACTAGTCCTTATAAACAAATACCCATATATTTTTATAGGGAAAATGACAAATCAAAAAATAAATAAATAAAAAATAAAAATTTTGCTCAGAACCTTTTTATTTTCTGGGACCTTTTTCTCTTTTTCTCTTTCCTCTCCCATTTTTCTTTTGAGACTTTATTCGATATAATTACATCGTTTTCGTGAGATTCGCTGTCGAAATTCACTCAATGAATGTCCCCAGTGAATCCCGAAAATCAGCGAATTTCGACAGTGAATTTTGAATAATAGTTAATTTCGACAACGGATTTTCTGAAATCACTTCGGAACATGTTGAATGTGGTCTCAAAATAAATAGCATGAAAAAAATAAAAAAATTGTGAATGAATTTTCAAATTTGGAATTCTACATTGAGATATATAAGTGTTTAAAAAAGATTGATGAGAAAAGTGGTTGGTTTTTTTTATAGCCGCTAGAATTAAAAAAATAGTTTTGTCTTTTATGCAAATTTTTCAAAAAATTGTCCTTCTGCTTAATTGATAAAATATCATTATCCTTTCCCCAAAATTCCTCTTTTTTTTAAAGCAGCTTTTGTTTTTTCACAAAATTTACAACCACTCTCATTTTTACGAGAAGAGTATTAATTCATGTCATACATGCACACATCAAATATGTGTGAGAGAGTGTGAGAATTAATTGCATCATTCCACCAAGTATTTCAAAAAAATTAATAGATTGAGCAATCATGACATAGTGTATCAGGACCATCATAAAATTGTTACGAGAATAATTTGTTTAAAAAATTGTAAACAATTTGCAATCGGTCAAAATCAACCAAACAAGGCCGACTTTTGAAACATGAAACCCATTTGATTTCAATTGGCAATTTGAAAACCGTGTTAAACAATTCAATTTTATAAATAGACAAAAAATAGTCTAACCGGATCAAGTACACCCGTGATCAACAAGGTTTCGAGCAATTGGCAGACGTAGGATCTCCAAAAGCAATCAATTGAAGAAAGCAAATTACAGAGATGATGATCTGTTTATGTGGACTAAATTTAACATAAACAGATCAAATTTAAAGAATGAAAATTAATGGATTATAATAAACTATCCTGCAATATCGACGACGTAGGGTGCCTCCTAGTCTAGGTGGGACATCGTTGTACATATATGTTTTGAATCCAGGCTAAACCGAGAAGCGGCAGACAGGACAAACACGAATTTGCGACAGCCACCTCGTGATGCACTTGTCGTGGAAAGCGTGTTTACACGGAAACCTCGAACAATTCGTACCAATCAGAAACCCACCTAAACAAATCGAGCAAGTTCTCTCATTTTTCATCGTTCCAGAAATCTTCTAGTGATCCATCTATCTGTGATCACGACGCAGGCTGAAACGTCAGTGACGTCTCGTAAATAACCTCTCCAACACTTCTCGACATGCTAATCGCCCTCTAGTAATTTTCCTCAAACGACCGTTCAGCTCGTTTCTTTTCATCGTACCAATTCATCCACGCCTCGTATTCTTCCCGTGGATTCCAAACGTACCTCACAGTATATACTTAGCTTTATATAAAGCACCTCTTTGTCCTTGTTATACGGCTTTTCCTTCACGCACTTTATGAACTCAGAAAACCGACCAATCAAATCATCGAAATCTCGAATTGAATCATGCACACAATACTCATCACCATCTAAATATTTCTCCACGAGCTTAACCCGATCGAACTCAAAATTGATTAAACGTTGCAGGTCCTCTAAAAAGGGTACAATCGCCTCTTTCAAAGTTAAATGATTCTTTAATGATAGACCTTTGAAAGCTCCTCTTCTCTGACAGGCGGGTATATTCGGAAGGATAAAAGTTAATGATATAGCACATCTAAGTTAATTTATGGTATTTTATTTATGCGTTAAATTAAGTGAAAATCTATATGGGCTTTCTAGTTAGATTTGACCAAAATGGACTTTGTAGCCTATAAGTAGCTTAAGCTTTCCTAGTTGTTGGTCATATTATGCAATCATGAAATATTGAATATTTCTCTTTTGAGATTGAGTTTATCTTTGAGTTTGGATTAATTTGTGTTTTATCCGTTTATTGCAGATTTCTACATCAGTTAACGTCTGCTTTGATATACAATCTGACCCCTTGATTTTCTTTGCAATAATGATATTTTGAAATTAATTCTGATGTATATAATATTGATCATGTGATCGCTGTCCATTTCAATAGCTGCGACGACCACGTGGTAACAACTGTGAGCATTCAACGGCGGTAGCCATGGTGGTCGTCTCGAGGACGACGACAACGACAACGAAGACAACATACTTAGCAGTGATTAAGGTTGAGCGCAGCAATACAAAACAGAGAACTCAGAAACGTACATTACTTATTACGTTCTTGCATTTTAATTAAGCTGGGACTGTTTATTTATATATAAATATAAGCCGGTGATTGACATGTAAAAAGATAAAAAAATAATGTCGGTGATTGATTTTTATGGATGTTAATAAATTTGGAGTTATAGTAAGTTTCCTAAAATAAGTCCTAATGTTTTTCAACCAAAAAAAAAAAAAAAAAAAAAAAACTTTATAATTAGATTTGCCAAATCTCTATCCAAAGACATATCTTACATATCAACGATACAAATTTCCAATTAAAAAAAAATAAAGACATTAATACATATAATTTGTATTATAGGTATAACTTTAATTATAATAATTCGGTATAAGCTTAATCGTAGGAAAAGCGCCCCAAACAATAAAATATAATGTGGTTATTAGTTATAAAGCCGTCGCTAGAGACTTGATGATCATTTAGGACATTCAAAAAACTTATTCGGTTATAAGGACGATCTAATTTATTTTAGTTGGTGAGTGTAATTAGGGACTCGGCAATGGCATCCGAAGGCGGCAGGCTGATCCTTCTTCTTGATGGGGGAGTCAGGAGATGATGATAGTTTACGATAGCGTAAACCACAGACATTACCATCGCAAACACAACCTTCATCGGAGGAGGAGGACGGCGGCTCAGGCTCTGATGAAGCTGATGATGATTGTTTAAAACATCCACAGAGATTCAACGACGTCAAAGCCATTATGCATGCGTGCGATCCAAGAACATAAAAAAAATCTTCTTGCCCGTGAATTGTGTGATATTTTTGTGCACAAATGTGTATATATATATGGTAAGCACCAAATGGCTTCTTTTAAAGAGAAAATGGCTATTAATTCTTAGCAAACGAAATGAATAGTTCAACAATTCCCATATGTGGATGTTATTGCCTATTGGGGTCAATATAAGGTGGCTAATACAACTATACAAGGTAGGTGGCAATTTTGATGGATTTTTTTTTTTTACCATACAAATGAGGATGAAACAAGGCGAAGAAGAACGAAACAGCCTTATAGCTCTCATTCTCGTTCTGAAAACCGTTTTCATGGAAAGGACTGTGGTTATGAACAGTTTAACCGCCGGTCCGGTGACCGGAAAGTAGGTGAACAAGATTTTACGGTGACAACTAGGTTTAAAATACTGTGTCATGATGCTAGAGCTGGAGGTGTGATTGGAAAGGGTGGTGGAATTATAAAGTCTATCAAATAACATACCGGTGCTCGTGTATGTGTGCATGACTTAATCACCGGCGACGACGAGCATGTCATTGAGATTTCCGATACTCGGATGAGCTTTCCGGAGGAACGCATGCGGAGTTTTCGCCACTCGGGAGGCATTGATTTTGGTACACGATAGGATTTTGGACGATTATGAAAGTTACGGCGGTATTAAGGACAAGGAAGGAGGTACAAATAGTAAGAACAATCATCACCATAACCGCGGGCGGTGGCGGCTTGAAAGCAGTGGCAACAAGGTTGGTGGTGCCGGAAGTGCTTGTTGGGAGTTTAATGGGAAGAGGAGGAAGATAATTAAACAAATGAGATTAACCAAGAAAGCTTACATCAAGGTTTTGATCGGTGAACAAAGTTTGCCCGGTGCGTTGCCGCCTCGGAGAGGTTGTTCGAGTTGTTTGAACCGACCGTCCCCTTCCCCCTTGAGCGATGCGTGTTGATATTTTGACTCTTAAGTAGGATTGATTAAGGTTCTAACGAAATCGTTGTGGCGTTAAATGGCGTTTGATATGTTCATTCAATGGGCGATATTTCTATAAATAAAAAAAGATGATCCTCATTTACTTGCGGTCTCCCCATGTGTTTATATGCATTTTGACAAACAAGTGTAAGCTCAAGAACTACCGAATTAAGAAATATTTTTTACGATTTACATGCTACTTGATGGAGTGACATTGATGGTGATGCGATGACATTCCGACTTATCTTTGTGACATTGCCGACTTTGCAAAAGCGATTGATGATCGATGCGCAGGACATTGATGACTTATGCGGTGACATTGATGTTTGATGTAGGGACATTGATGTCGATGCGGTGACATTGATGATCGATGTAAGGACATTGATGTCCGATCGCGGTTGACATTGATGAATGATGCAGAGGACATTAAGCTAAACAAGATCGTCAAATGATTCAAGATCGTGTTAAAGAATTGAGGATTCCATAATGAATCCAATTATCGAGAGGCACAAACAACGTGTGGACATTACAAGAGTCATAGTGAAGAGTCTTTGTAGTTTCACCAAACTTGTACTTCTATCCATATTAAAAGCTCCACATTTGGAGAAATGCAAAACAAGAGCAGAGCCGACTGATGCAGTTGTTAGGTTTTATGCAGTGACATTGATGTCTGATGCAGGGATATTGATGACTTATGCAGTGACATTGATGTTTGATGCAGCGGATGACATTGGCGACTTATCGCGGTGACATTAGCGACTTATCTGGTGACATTGATGTCACGATCGCGGTGACATTGATGACTTATGCAGTGACATTGATGTCTGATGCAGGGACATTGATGACTTATGCAGTGACATTGATGTCTGAAGCAATGACATTGATGACTATTTACAATTAGATAACTGATGCAATGATATTGATGTCACCGCATATACAACTTGATACACACATTTGATAACTTTGTAAAGTAACTTTATTTCTTTGTTATCTTTAAATATTTGATTGATGTTGGTTTATTTGATTAGTGTTGGTTTAAATTTTCGATAACTTTGTAAAATAACTGTATTTCTTTTTTTTTGGTTTAAAGGCATATTTTTACAACCAAAGGTATGCATAAATTGTTACAATAACACGTCAATGCATAAATCGTTACAATAACACGTCATCGCATAAATCGATACAATAAGACATCACCGCATAGATCATTACAATAAGAAGTCACTACATAAATCGCTACTGATGAGGCGTCATTGCATAAATCGCTACAATGAAATGTCACCGATCAAGGTTGTCAATGGATCGCGCGGTCAATACATCATGATAGCCAATGTATCGCGCGGTCAATCAACATCGGGGTGGTTAATGGATCCCGTGGGCAATGCATCCGGTAGGTGGTCAATGCATGACGGTGATCAATACGTCACATCGATTTTTATGAAGAAAAAATTGATTTTATGAAATTTATTCGGAAAAATATCAAATTTGATTTTAGAATAAAGAAGACGAAAAAATATGAATTTTAGTGATAAAATTATGATGATCCGAGTTTTAGATCAAAATATATGACCTTTAAAAATATGGTGAATTAAAAATAAAAATTAAATAATAAAAAAAAAAAAAAAAATAAAAAAAAAAAACCACCCACGATCAGTAAGTTTTTTTTTTCTTTTACTTTTTTTTTTTTTTTTTATTTTACTTTGAACGTTTTTTTTCCCTCCTTCCTTTTTTCCTTCTTACTCTTTATCCACTTAAAATTATAATGTCCTTATAACTAAATAAGTTTTCTTTTTAAAATTAGAATGTCATTATAACTAAATAAGATTTCGGAGTGTCCTATTACCCCTAATAAGTTGAAAATCAGTCCTTTTAAATAATTGACCCAAATATAATATATAAAATTCCATTGCGGATGATGATGAATTGATGATGGATAATATATGATATATATTTCTCATGATATAATCTCCGCCGCTATTGGGAATTGGCTTAATAAAATTTCATTTCCTTCAACAACAAAAAAAAAAAAAAAAAAAACTTAATTGTATGGCTTGCCGTAGATTATAATATATAAAATTGTTATAAAAAAAATAAAAAAAAGCTTTAATCTAATTATGTTGCTTTCAAATAAAACGGGGTTGGAAACGAACCGTGACGTTCACGAGCAATTCGATGACCGGCTAGTGAAATGCTTGTTCATATATGGCTTAATTGAACTCAAGCTGAATATGAGTAGTTTATAATGTTAACAAGCTGAAATCGAGTACTAAAAAACTTGATTCGAATTTTTACGAACATTTTCATAAAATATCTTTTAATTTTAATTGCTTAGCGAGTCGAACTCGAGGACCTTAAATCTTAACTTTTTTCTTTTCAATTCGCTAGAGCTTGAAAGGAGTCAAAATTTTACTAAGCATGCATAATCGAACATAATTAAAATTTAATCGAACAAACTCGAACCAAGTTCGAGCTTCACGGTTTCAAGAAGATGTTTCACTCTCTAAGGAAATGTTTGATTCGGATCGAATTGTTAACGCCCTAACATCACCCTTTGATTGTGACTTGGTTGGGTTGTTTTTCAGCGGACTTCTTTTGCATGGCCATAGGGAATCTCGAGGGGTAACCACTGTACTGGTTGCGGCGATGAAAGTGCAGGTGACGGTACGGTGCAGGTGACGGTACGGTGCAGGTGGCGACATGCTTAACGGAGATTAAGGAAAATTAATAGAGATGGAGATGCTAATTTGAAGATAAATGGAGTCTATTTAGTATTGTGTAATTTAACATGTAAACCATTCGATTCCAATTGGCAATTCGAAAACAATATAAAACAATCCAATTTTAAATTGCTCTATCCTAGGCAATATCGACGACGTAGGAGTACGTACATGCATGCATGCACACAGAGACACATATATATATATATATATATATATATATATATATATATATATATATATATATATATATATATATATATATGTTTTGAATCCATACTAAACCAAGAAGCGGCAAATTACTCCCTCTGTCCCCGTAATATAAGTCTTTTTGGCTTTTTAATAGTGTTTCAAAATATGTTCTTCTCACGCAACGATACAATATTAAATCGTTGTTTACTTTTTCACACTTAACAATGTAATATTATTAACTAGCCCAGAAAACAATACACTATTTTGCATCAAATAGCAATACATTATTTTTTAAGCGTGTGAAAATATTATATTATGGGACGTATGAAAGATTATTTTAACAATAATTTTATAATAGTGGAGACGACTAATAACTAGTAATTTACGTAAATTATTACTATTTAACAATGATTTTATGGGGGGATAGGGAAAAAGAACAAAAACATTTTATTAAATAGAAAATATTACAATTAGATACCAGCTAGCGGACGATTTGGGCCGGTGCTCTGTTCATAAACAGGAGGACATATCGGCAAGCCTTACTTGTCAACAGACAATAACTTGATTAAAAAAAACATACTGAAAATACTAATAAAACATCCCACTAGTCACACTATTAAACAACCAAAATTTTCCTAAAAAACAAGGAATTATTTTAACAAAAGATAATCATCTGTTTATTATTCTTCATCTTTCTTCATCTTCATCGCGTGTTCGTTCGTTCAAACTACGCAATCCTTTACTGTTGCGCGCATTGCACACGCTGCTGGCCTCCACCGTACATGTCGTCTTCGTCGTCTTCATTGTACGCCTCCTGTCGAGCCTGAGCTTGCCTCCTACGCATCTCCTCTTCGAAGTTGACATCATGCAGAGTCGTCTCCTCGCACTCATCGAGCTCCATGTCAGACAGCCGTGATCTAGTCCTAGGTGGAAGGACTTTCTCCAACGCGGTGACCTGTTCCGAGCTTAAGGAATCTGGGAACTCGACTTTGAAGTGTATGTAGAGCTTGCCACACATGAATGGCCTCGAGTACACCGGCATTCCTTCATCCTCAATTGCCTTGTATTGATCTGCGTTCAGTAATGACACCAAAGAATGGCAACATCAAAGAATGACGTGTCACAATTGTCACGGCATGTTAATGACATGGCAGCTGATGTAGCAGAATGGCCACATCAAAGAATGACGTGTCATCACTTGTCATGACACAACGAGATTGACACTTACAGTTGTCACAACATGATGTTCCAGCTGATACAGCAGTCACAACACGACATGCTAGCTGATGCAGCATTAAAGAATGACATGTCATCAGTTGTTGACGTCGCAGATGATGTAGCAGAATGGCCACATCATAGATTGACATGTCATCAGCAGTCACGTCATATTATGACAGTTGTAGTGTCGATCTTGTTGTGACAGTAGTATTACGTTTTTTTTTTCTATGAACGCTTTGCTTACCGGGCTTGATAACTTCTCCGGGCTTAGATTTAACTAAGAGCGGGCGACCGTCTAAGTGAGTCAAAACAAACTGAAAGCCACACAATGCTTCTGTTAAGCTTAGAGAATGCTCTACAAAGAGGTCATCACCCTTTCTTTTAAACTTAGGATGCTCCTTTTGTTCGAGGACAAAAACAATGTCTCCCGTAACCGTATCCGGCTGCACAACAACAATGAAAACACGTTAGCATCTAACCATTGATACTAAAAACTCTACTGCAAAGTGTCCACAATGAAGAGATCCACTATCGTCCAATCAAAATGCAACAAGTGCTATCAAGCACATTAGAAACGAGGCTATAAAAAAGCAACCACCACAAACATGCAGAAAAACATGCCATGTGTCATGTTTTGATTGGATGAGAGTTGATCTTTTCGTCAGCAATAGATTTTGGGAGCCTTTATTTGTACCCGCCTAAATTTACCAATGCACCACACGGGATTGACCTTTTCAAAGTCGATTCTTGACTCAAGAATTTACTTTCCGAAAATGTCGTGCACCGAACTGTTGTGGTGCAAATAAAGGCTCCTATTAGTATTATCCCACAAGATATATGGTTTCTTATTTCTTACAGCTTCATCGGCCTCCCCGTGGAAAGAAATCTTCTGTTTATTCTGCATGCCTTTTTCAACGTTTACTTCCAGAACTTTCTTCTCCGGAACAACCTTATCACCTTTGCACTTAGGACAACGGTCCCTGTCACTAATCGTCTCTCCTGTTCCTTTGCATCCATTGCAAGGATGTTGCATCTGCTGCATCATTCCGGGACCAAGTTGTCTGATACTCACTTTCATACCAGTACCATGACAACCTGAACACTTGCTTGAAGCTCCAGATTTCGACCCTTTGCTGCAACAGAAACAATAACTCAACATGAAAACACGAACCATAACGTTGTACAAACATGCGTGCACGTTACTAGAAAAAACACGTACCCTTTACACTTCACACAGAGAACATTACGTGAGAGAGAAAGCTTCTTGGTTGTTCCCTTATACAAATCTTCCAAAGAGACTTTCAGTGGGTGAACAACATCCTCTCCCCTCCTCTGCCTTCGTCCCTGACTGCTGCCACCTCCTGTGAACCCATATAACCAATTCAACAACTTGCTAACTCTTCATGTATATGTATATACATATAACCAATTCAACAACTTACTAAGTCTTCATATATATGTATATATATGTATGTACATATATGTATACGTGTATGTATGTATGTATGTATGTGGGTATGTGTGTGTGTAAGATTCATGATCAAGCTAAAAAAAAAAAAAAACGAGGCAAAGTGATTTAAGCATTAGGAAGATGTTATACTGCCGGTAGGATCAAAGATATTCCGGAAGATGTCAAACGGGTCATGCATACCACCGCCACCTGGCATTCCTTCCTCGCCATACTGATCATACATCTCCCGTTGCTCAGGATCACTCAATACCTCAAACGCATGAGCGATCTCCTTAAACTGCAAAAGAATAGATATATTTAGCGTTTATCATGAGCACAAGTAGATTTGTTCTCAACTATTCACAACTCGTTTAACCTTTTACCGCGTTATTTACTAACTAGGATACCCAATTACAGTCTTTTGTACTTCTACTTTTACATCATATACCGAATCCCTTTGGTCTTACAAAACTCACTTCATCAATCAAAACGAAATTTAGCCAAATCATATGAATAAGAAGATAGTATGAACAACAAATGCTAACGCCATACTCGTAAAAGACTAAGGAGCCACTTAATTTGTCCATTCCTACTGTACCAGCAGCATTCAGTTCAATATAAAAACCAATTAGAAAAACAAACCGGGGCGATGAACGGGTGAGTCTCAATCTATCGTAAATATACTTATATAGGCCTAAATAATATGGGCAAATTATCTCCAAAAGCTGAGATCTTTACACAATCAATCAATTACCAAACAATGCAATTCAACACAATCACTGAAAGCTAACACCTTTACTATGTCAACTGCTCAAATTTACAATAAACCATCAAAAGTCCCTAATTAAAAACACAATCTAAACTAAACCAACACACAGAATCATAGACTCAGCACCAGTAGTCCAAGAAAAATCATAGATTTTCATTTACAACAACCAAAAAAGCTGACCATCAATAACCCATGGTCATACAGAGAAAAGCCTGAAATCGAAAGAAATACAGCATTTGTAGATGTAAAAAATCAAAACCCATATATAGAAGAAAAAAAAAAAGCCTGAAATCGATGGATAAAGAAACCCTAATTACCTTCTCTGGATCACCACCCTTATCGGGATGATTCTTGATGGCGGCCTTCCTGTAAGCCTTTTTCAGATCATCTTGTGAAGCAGATTTCGGAACTCCTAGAACTTCATAGTACTTAGTGTTGTTACTCTTTTTAGGCGCTCTTCCAAACATCTTTTCTATGTTTCAACTACTGAAAAACGAAAAAATTCAACCAAGTTTGGAAGAATTTAAAGAGGAACAGTAGAAAAAATCCGATTTCCACACAACAAAGGGAAACCGGAGGCAGACTAATAGGTGAAGGAGGAGGGTATTTATATTAAAAGAGAGTCGGTGATTATTCAACGGCTGAGATTTGATCTCAGTGACCAAAAGGGATTACATTACGACCGTACGATTTCAGCTAGATACTGACATTTTTTTTTTTTTTTTTGAGAAAAAGATACTGACATTTTCTTTGTATTTTCATTTTCTTTAATTCGTGGTACGACAGAATCAAGTTACTCATGAATAGTTTGACTCAGAATTTGGAATTGAAATTGATTCAACTCAAAAATGAAAAGATCGATACAAAAGCAATTCAATATTTTTTTGACACAAAAAAGCATTTCAATATTATACTCGACAACTCGTGGGCAAATTCAAAATCATTTTTATATATGTTGAACATTTTATTTATTTTATATCTCTCGGATTTTGTTGTCTATCAAAATATACTTTGAGCTAAAAATATTGGTAGCTAGTATGAAATATTATTTGCATAAATAAATAGTTTTTTCACATAAAAATTGCCAAACAACCAATTTTGTTATTATCGTATGATAATTTAAATTTTCGTAGTATTAAATTTTGAAGTCTATTAGATTTAATTAACTCAATTCATTTGATTTGTAGCTGATATATTTGGTGTGGTATACCGTTTACTCCTCTGGGACTACCTTTGTTTTTGGGAGGTCCGTGACGACTCATTTGAAGCCCTGCCCGTTTTGAATAACAACAAAATAAGTGACGTGCCATTGACCTCGTTTAACTGGAATGGCGTTGAGCCGTGTAGGGTTAGGACTTTTATTATCGACACATATGATGCACGGATACTTCTATATGGTGGCGTGTCCCGTATCGGATAGGACCGATGCGCATCCGACACAGATGCGTATGGGATACTTAGGATACACCCTTGAAGGCAAATTCAGAATTCTAAACATTGGATACAAGATTCGAATAGGCATATCCATGGTATTGAATAATCATATTGAAAATCGAGTATCAAAATTGAGGAAATCACTAAAAAATGTTATCTTTCATGTATTTTAATATTTGTTATTTGATCCTTATAATTTTCTTATGTATAGTTCGGTTCTCGTATCCTTAATATTTATCAAAATGCCCTTCGTACCTGTTAAGGCCATATTTATATGATTATTAAAGGTTTATTTCATTATTATTTTCCCCACATTTGCATAATTTACATGAGAATTAAGGGTTTAAGTGTAATTATTTAATAAAGATGATTTTAAGAGGGTTGTATGCAAAATTGATGATTTTAAGTGTTGATTTAATGGAATTATTATTATTTGGATTTTATTACATTTTTGCATTGTTTATTTATCATGTAGGTGTTGATTTTCGTGCATATAATGAGGATAAATGAAGCTCAAGTCGAATTATAAGAGATAGAGTTGGAATTGGCTTGAAGAAAATTGGATAAAGATGAAGAGATCCGATCCTCAGCAGTTCAAACGGCGTCAGATCCCGCCCACCTGGGACGGGCGTTTGATTCATGGACGAGCGTCAGAGAGGAAATCACATACTGAGAGTTTGGACGCAGCAGATGGACGGACGCTCAGAGCAAAGTCAAGATCCACCGGGCGCCCACAAGACCAGACGGGCGTTCAAGGCCGACTTAGTCATAACCGACTTAAAACTCTATATATAGCGGCTGACCTCTTAACCCTAATTCATACCACATAATTGAGATCGCAATTTTACACCAAAAAGCTGCGCCACAAGCCTTTTACATGAGATGAACTTTTCCAACCCAACAATCATCTTCAACATGATTGTTGGCTAAAAGCCTCTGCAGGTGAGTCGACGGAGGAAGCCTATCAACAACACAAACCAACTAGAGTTCGATGCTTAAGTTTAGTGAGTTTATTTCATAGTTTTTCATTACTTTGGATCTGTTTTGTATTGTTTAAGTTTTATTGAATTAAGATTTGATGAAACGATCTATGTTTAATTTATGCTTGAATAAATTTATGAAAGTATGTTTATTTGAGTTCTCTTTTATTCAAAGTAATGCATCTAATCATGTTATAAGAGATTATGCATGATTAGTTGAGTAAGAGTTTGGAAACGATCTCGTGATCCTGTTTTGATTGCATGTTTAGTTTACTTGAAAAAGATAAACGAAACCCTAGATTTTGGTTAGAGATATCTAATTGAATCCGTGAAAAATCACTACTAAAAACTATGTTCTAAATCATCATCTAGTTGAGTTGTTGGTTGATGGGTGGAATCGATCGCCTCATTGTGTTTTCCTTTATTGTTTCTTAATCGAATCATTAGTTAAGTTTTAGAACCCTAATTTCCTGCTGTTTTCCTGCACTTTTCTGCTTCAGTTCATAATCAGACGCTCGTCCGCAATAGCAGACGCTCGTCCATTAGATTTCGTTTCCAGACGCTCGTTCACTTTAGTGAACGTTCGTCCGTTTTTCTGTTTTCTTATTTTCTGCTTGTTTTTATTCCTGTTTTAGTTTTAATTCTTAGGTTTAGGTTTTAGTTAGTTTCAGCTTTAGTCTAGATAGATAATTGTGACATAATCGTTAGAATAATTGTTCCTTGATCCGATAAACATTCCACTCCCTTAGGACGACCCGTTAACACCCTATACTACGATCCTTATACTTGGGGTGTTTCGGTTATAAATTGTAAATCTCGTTTTTACCGAACAGTACCCGTATCCTAAAAATCCTGCACCCGCCTCGTATTCACATTTTCTGTATTCGGGAATCCGTATTCGTGCAACCTAAATTGACACTACATGTTCAATTTGGGATATTGAGAAGAGTGTGTGGAGACTCATTTGTTTGCTTGTAATAAGAAGGTATACGACATCGCTTAGGGTGGGGCCGGAGTTTTCACGTCGGTTTCGGTCGATGGATCACTACAGATTTTCGATCTTATGGATAAAAAGCACTCTAGTAGGTTTCAGCTGATGGATCGGTACGGCTTTTCGATCTTTGGGATAAAGAACACTTTAGTTTTATATACGAAAGCCCGCAACCCGATAAGGTGTTGTTAAGATTGATTTGGAACAAGCAGGATTTGATATACGTCATTTGATACTACTTTCACCAACAACTGCACATAAATCTCTCAATAATTTAGGTAGGTTTTGTATAAAAAAAAAAAGATAAAGAGCAAGAACCGCATTAAAAAATGAATAAATCCCGCCAAAATAATGAATAAAAATTTGTCCATAATGATGAGTAACTACCAAAAATGAAGAGAATGACTTAAAATTGTGTTATTCTATATGTTTCAATATTTATTATTTGGTTTTTATAGTTTTATTATGTGTAGTATGTTAGTCCTTATTCTTTTAATGTTTACGCATATGTTTTCCGTACATGTGTCCTATATTTTTCAAAAAACGTAGCACTTGTGTATTTGTACCCGTGTATCCTGTGTGTTATTTATATTTATGAAATAAGTGTCTGTACTATAATATATATGTAAAAAATCCTCCCGATTAAATATATTGGTAGGGTCTCAATTTTTGTCCCAATTGAAAGAATAATGATGACAAGAGCCAACAACAAACAACATTTTGTCAAATTATGCATGTGAGGTTATACTCTTTGAGTATCATTTTTTTTTCTTTAAGTATCATTAATGCAATGATTTCATCGAAAGGAAATTACCTCATTTAGAGGACTATTACCCTTATTTGGTGGAACTCGAACCCGTATGTGAGGTTATAATCTTAAATATAACATTTACCAAAAAAAAATGTTTCCATTTAAATAAAGAGATTTTTTTTTACGGAAACGAAAGATTTTATACACACCCTATTTTTATCCTTAGCGGGGCTTAAAACTCTGGTCTCGAGCCAAGTTTTGGCCTAATGGTTTCACTAGGTCAATACCTGTTTGATTTATTTATTTATTTTATTTTTTATTCTTTTATATATTTGGTGTGTGTGTCTTTGATGAACTTCAAGGCAATGGTATTTATTGAAGAAAATTCCTAGAAGGTTACTTAACTCAGGATCAATGAAGAATATGGATGTCAATTTTGATCAATCCAATAGATATATCCACCATACCCTTTCGTCAGGATAGGGTATTTTTAAGGGTAACGTAGGGTATGAATTTGATTATTCAAAACCCGCCGTGGGTAGGGTAGGATAGGATATGGATATCTATTTTCTACACCCGACTCACCATATGATATATTAACTTACACCACACCCGACCACACACACACACACACAGATATACCATTTCATCTCAAAATCATTATAAAAAAATAAACAATTCTCTTTTGACCATTAGATGTTGATTGAACTCATCAATGAAAATAATCAAGAGATGGTGAATATACACTTTAGTAGTTCAATATCACATAATGTTGTTGATGGTCGGAGAAATTCACCACTTTTGTTAGTTGTCAAAAGATGAAGTGAACGTTATTTTAGAGTGAGTTAAACCACAATAAAAATGCTGATGTTTCTTCAAAATCTCTTAACTTCTGTTTTCTTCAATTATAAAAAATAAACAAGGTCAAGTACTCGTTATCAAGAACTCGTTATTACGTTAGAATATATTTTTTATGTCCGTGACTACCATGACTTCTGAATCAAGTTTAATAATAAAAAACAGATTGAATAAAAAAAAACTTTACTATAAGTGTGTTGAAAGTAATTTTGTAGTGTATGCAGAAAAAAAAAATTAAAAATGGCGTAAGAAATCATTTTTATGACGCCCATAGAGTCCATTTCATTTTTGTGAATGAAATCAAATATCCATGGATATCCATAATTCCGTATATCTCCGCGTGGGTATGGTATGGATTTAAAAATGTCTACTTGGACGGGTAGTGGGTAGGGTATGAGTACGAAAATTTTATGATGAATAGAGTATGGATATTGCCAAACCCGTACTCACCCCTGCTCATTGCCACCCCTAGTAAAGAAGGTTATTTAACTCATGATCGTTCACCGATCCGAAAATTTTATCTAGTGAAGACACCGACGCTTTACATATTAAAGTTGTCTTTTTCTTACAACAAAATACATTATTTTAATACAAAAGTAAAATTATCAGATCTAAACGAGGGCAAAAATGATTTTCTTAATTTTTTAATTTGTAAAACTGTTGAACTACCATCTCTTCCAAAAGCTTAAGTTGATGGGAGGTAGATAATTAACATTTTATATATCACAATACGCCCCCCTCAAATGTGGGCCAGGAAGAAGAGAGAAAGACCAACACTTGATTTTTTTTCTTTTTTTTTTATTGTGGGTTTGTAAGAGGAGAGAAAGGCCCAACATTAGATTGACTTTTCTTGTTTTGAAAATTTTGCTTGGAGCAGGGTTTGAACCCATGACCTATCGCTCTGATACCATGTTGAACTAACATTTCTTCCAAAAACTTAAGCCGATGGGGAGGTAGATAATTAACATTTTATCTCTTATCTCTTATCTTTTATCTTTTATCTCTTATCTCTTATCTCTTATCTCTTATATCTCTTACATCTCTTATATCTCTTACATCTCTTAAGAGCTAAGGAGGTTGAACCACAATTGGTCACGTGGCAACCTCCTGAGCTGACATGTGGCATTTTTTTTTTTTTTGTCTTTTTTTTTTCTTTCGGTAAAAACCGGAATTTCTCTTAGCGTTATATAGAAATCGAAACTTTTTGTTCGATTCGCCGTTAGAAAAACCGAACCAATTGTATATTTCGATACGGTTCATTTTTAGTATCTCCAACAGACAATGCGGTTTCAGCTTTAAATTTCAATCAACCGAAAATTTCCATTCGATTTCGGCACAACGATTGAACAAAACCGTGTACACGTGTACCGTTAGTAGTTTGTGTAGAAAAATGAAAGAAAAAAAAAATCGCCGGATTTGAAGTTCTACCGTGTAGTGTACGATGGAAGATGAGTCAAGTTTAGCTATAAAATACAACAACAAAAAATAAGGGCAAACAAATATCCGCGCTAAAAAGGTGTACCCACATGTGACCACGTGGACGCCACATTAAATGTTTTTATTATTTTGAACTACATAATTTCGGTGGAACCGACGGCTGTTTGCAGTACGAACGTCACTAAAATTAACGTTGGAATACCAAATCACTTTTTATATTCTTTAGATCGTATAGAAGATGAGTAAAATATATTAATGATCTGGAAGCTAAGGAGTCCCGGAGATTTGACCGTGTAGTTATGATCCGCTTATTGTTTTTCTATAATGTTTCATTACGTAAAGTCGAAGCTAAAAGGATCGACTTTATGACATTATTCTCCTAGAGCTAATGAGGATTTTCCACAATTGGGCACGTAGCAACCTCCTGAGCTGACACGTGGCAATTTTTTTATTTATTTTTTAATAGCAGCTTTTTTTTTTGTTTTTTTTTTCCTTCGGTAAAAATCGGAATTTCAGTTAGCGTTATATAGAAATCGAATTTTTTTGTTTGATTCTCCGTTAATAAACCGAACCAAAGTGTATATTTCGATACGGTTCATTTTTAATACCTCCAACAGACAATGCGGTTTCAGTTTTAAATTTCAATCAACCGAAAATTTTCGATTCGATTTCGGCACAACAATTGAATAAAACCGTGTACTTTTCTTATTATCAAACGTGTACCGTTAGTAGTTTGTGCACAAAAGGGAAAAAAAAAAAAGGAAAGACCGACGGATTTGAAGTTTCTACTTGTGCAAAGTATCACGATGGAAGATGAAAAGTTTTAACTATAAAATACAACAACAAAAAATCAGGGCAAACAAATATCCACACCAAAAAGGTGTGCCCACATGTGACCACGTGGACACCACATTAAATGTTTTATTATTTTGAACAACATAACGTCGGTGGAACCGACAGCCGTTTGCCAGTACGAACGTCACTAAAATTGACGTTGGAACACCAAATCACTTTTTATGTTCTTCAGATCGTATAAAAATGAGTGAAACACATTTTAAAGCATGTTAATGATCTGGAAGTTAAGGCGTCCCGGAAGATTTGACCGTGTAGTTATGACCCGAATATTGTTTTTCTATAATGTTTAATTACGTAAAGTCGAAGCTAAAGGGATCGACTTTATGATATTGTTCTCCGATACATCATATTGTGGTTTATTTTGTAGGTGGAAACTCCTGATAGGGATGGAAGAGAAGTGATTCACAATCTTCACGTCTCTAAGAAAGAGAGCTAACTCTTGCCGAGAATGATATGTTTTTGTTGCTCTCTTTGTCTTGTGCCTTAGATTTGTTACGGTTTAAGCTTACGCGATTTATTTCACGTTGGGGATCTATTCTTTGATATAATCGTTGGTAACGATTTATGTTGGGCCTGCCGTGCCTTGCACGGCTCACGTTTACTAGTATCACAGTAAAAACCATATCGTTTTTTTTATCTGTATAAAACTATATCATTTTAATAAATAAAAAATCATGATCTCAATAGGGTATAAGTGATGTTTTTTTTGGGAATGCAACTATGTCGTTATAACAAATAAATAATATTTAAGAAGCCCAGTGAAGTCGTGACCCCTTCCTAATACATTGGGAATTGTGGATCCGTTAATTATCACAACACTTGTCAACATTTTATGAGTGTTACTACCACCATCAATGGTTCTAGACAACTAACCATGGTTTTAAACACCAATAACTCAATCGACTTTATTCTGGACCATTAAAAGCGTGGCGGAGGGATGTTTAGCGTCATAACAAACCGCATCATGGTCGGGACTTGATCAAACGGTTTATCTACCACCACTAACAATGGTTACAGACCACCATTAACCACGATTTTGAAGAGCAATATCTCCATTGACCGTATTCATAACCGTTAAAAGCATTGCAAATGGATGTTTCACGTCGTAACGGGTTAAATCTTGATCGAACTCGATCAAGTAGCTCATCTCCAACCACTAACCAATTTCGGGGCGCTACGGCCACTAACAATGGCTATAGGCAACTAGACACAATGTTTACAATGTCGTAACTACCATCTATTACTATCATACATCCCAACAACCATACTCTGTCTTCCATTTTTATTTTTTTATGGACATCCCAACTTGCATTATGTTTAATTATAGTAGTACTATAGTCACACTATTAATATAAAAGTAGTTAATAATGACTGAGTACAATTAGAGGATAATTCACACATAGCATATGACAAAACCTCAAGACTGGTCAAAATTTCCAGGCCCAACAACAAAGCAATCAGTGCATTAGAATTCTAATAAATAAATCAAATTTTCAAAGACACATCTCATTTGGAGTGATGTAATATAATAATGTATGTGTAAATCTATCATGTTTCATAAGCTATAATGATGGACATCAAGTCTCTTATATCAATAATTGTCACGAGATTTCGTCTCGGCATATGACTAACAATTCGATTCCCGTAAAAATTAAATATGGATCAAATCATTGCACATACAATCTAAACAAATATTTTTATCAAAATGTAGTATTAAATAAATTAATGACAAATAAATTCATTCTGAAAGTTAATCTACAATAAGACTTAAACACTGTCGGCATCACCTAAGTCAATCTCCGGATAAGTCAGGTCACTTGATCATGAATATCGAGTAAGAATCATAAACCACATACACAACCTATATCAAACTTGAAGTATTTGATCCCCTATAACGAATAATAAGGTCAAACTCCGGATAGTCGGATCATTCAACCAGGATACCGTGGGCTTTTAAGGGGGAAATTCTTGGGTGGTCACTTCATTTATACAGTGACACTAGCGGTGTAAAATGAATGGACAGGTTGACGCTCGGCTTGTGAAATATGATTTAATCAAACGAGCAAATCATCATGGTTAACAAGATGAACTCGAGCACTTAAAAACTTAAATTGAAATATTCACGAGTATTATTATATTATATTAAAACTATAAATTCTTTGGTATTTTTGACAAACCGAACTTGAGCACTTTAAATATTAACAATTTTTTGAGTTGCTCGAGCTCAAGTTTGAGTTTAAACGTGCTTAAAATTTTATCGAGCATACTATAAGACTTAATCAAGCCGATTTCGAGCAAAGCTTTCATTGCTTTAACGATCTCAAGCCGAGTTCAAGAATCATTGGTTTGAAGAATTATTTAACTCGATAAATAAATATTTAATTCGATTTAAAATCGTTTTCACAAAAAAAAAAAAAAAAAAAAAAAAAAACCGTGCGATCAAAATTGAATCCGGACTACCAAGAATTACCCCTTTCTTCCCTCATCAGAAAAAAAAAAAAAAAAAAAAAAAAAAAAAAAAATTCAGATCACCTACTGTATTTTTTCTGCTATGTGTGTAAAATGTCTGTTTCATGTTTTTTTCTTTTTAAACTTCAGATATGATTTTACCTCCTTACCCTCCTCTCCCCCTTGTCACAACAATGTTGTGATGCAGCCCTACAGCAGAGGATCCACCCTCTTCAAGGGGACCAATGAGTTGGCTTTATTTCTATTTTTTGTTGTTTGATTGATTGAAATTGAAACACAAATCACTGTATAGATATACCCATCACCAAACAACAAATTTGCCCCTCATTCACACTCATAGAATTGCTACACTCTCACTATTGTCTTCCCAAATCGCCACTCCCTTTCTCCTTAAATCATATTTGAGCTCATACAATTCTTTATTGTCATGGAGGTAATTTAATGATATTATGCCTTTTAGCTGCATTCGAGCTCAATTTTCGCTTTTGAGGTAATTACAGAATACAGTTAGAATGATCTATGGATCTGCATTGCCGTATGCTGAATTACCTAAATTGGGTTTTCGTTTAGTTGATTTATTACCTTTTTTATTCATTATGTGTTGGGATTACTAGTCTTGGTAAAGGTGAGCTCGAATTCAGCTGGGTTAATTGTAAAAATTGAAACTTTGGAGCTGAATTTAGCTGGGTCAGTTGTAATTAAGCTAATTGAAGTCCGACCCGAGTTTCATATTCTGATTTTCTGCAAATAAGTTTTAAGCTTAGCTAAAAGTTTGTAGCTTTAAGCTTCTGCAAGAATTAGAAGCTATTTTAATCATAATTTAAACAGCATATTTGATCTTTGTATTGTGTTTTGTTAATATATTAGGATTTTGGTATTTGAGCTTTTCAATCTTTAATCACAATATTGAATGTGGTGATTTTTTTGTGAATTTGTGTTCTTCTTTTTAATGTGAATCTTGAGAAGGTCTGTTGAAGGATAGATAGCGGTTTGCTTGATTTCATTCGTAAGAAATCAGTGTCTTAGAATGAATACTAAGGTCTTTTTGGGGTGGATTATCGCAATGGATCATGTTCTATGCAACTTGGTTTCGGTCATACTCGTTTATAGCTGATATTTTGGGTTGGTATATGAGTATATCATTTACTTGATCAGTTACATATGATTTTTTTTTTTTACTCGACCAAAGAATACGAACCTATCATTTCCAGAATAGTTTGCCCTTTCGTGTTTTTTTCTCTATCCGTGATGTCATTCAGTATGCAAATCCTTGCTATCGATACTGTTTCTTGTATTTTCTATGGCATTATTATCTTTTGTAATTCAAAGCATACAGGGATGATTCATACATATATATATATATGTATGTATGTATACATATTTACATATTGCATGTGTGTGAATGGATCATGTGCATATACATACATATAACACACACAAAAATGTTTATGTATATGACTATATGTATATGTGTGTATCGATGTATGTGTTTGCTTTTGTGTGTACTTAGATACATGTGCGTGTGTGTGTCATCTCTTCTTAGCACCTGATGAATTTTTCATTCACATTCACACTTTTTTAGGATCTGAAAACCGTAAATTATGTGAGAAATCATCAGAAATGCTTTTCGCAGGTGTGAAACTTGAGAGGCTACAACACTGCAACATGGGCGTCTCCGGGAAATGGCTTAAAGCATTGGTTGGTTCAAAGAAATCCGATAAAACGCAAACTTCAGAAAATGACCAAAGAGTGAGTTGTTATTAATCTCTCCTCCCCCCCCCCCCCCCCCCATAGATAGGATGTTTCCATACAAAGGGCTACCCTAACTTTGTATCATGTGTCAGTGACTCAGTGTGCAATACACATTATGTGTTCGAGTCCATAAAAACGCCGTCTTTAAGTACTAACTCGTCTTTTTGTGCAGAAAGCTGGGGAAACGGGAAAGTTTTGGCATCGAAGGAGGCATTCACTTGACATTGATACCGATGGATATCAGAATGAATTACAGTATGATGCTGTGACACAAGCCGAACATGTCAATGTGACGTCATTTACAGAAGCTGCTGTTACCCCTTCTAGCTCAACTCAGGAGCAGAATGCAGCTTTGATCATCCAACAACGCGAAGAATGGGCTGCTACGTGCATCCAAACCGCTTTTAGAGGATTCCTGGTAGATTTTAACAGTTAATACAAGTGTCACTCCATGATCCATGATTATCGGGCACCTTTAGTCCCCATTGTGTTTTTACAGTGGCACCACACCGACTTTTTCAAAGTCGATTCTAGAGCTGAGGATCGACTTTTACCCGGTTGATTGTGACAATGGACCGGTGGAAAGTTGATTCTCATCTCTAGAGTTGACAGTGAAAAAGTCGATTGTCATCTTGCTGCACAGCGGTAAATATCATGTGGTGCCTCCAAAGACGCCCTAATTGTTACCTTTTTTAAAGGCGTCTTTAGTGGCACCTCACCAACCTACTTTTTTGGGTGCCACAGTGACATTCGATCATTGTAAAGTCGATTCTAAGGTTAAGATTCAACGTTCCAGAGGTTGAATGTGGAAATTTGGCCTCTGAAAAGTCCAACCGTAGGACCCAGGATGGTGCCGCAGGCAGTTTTTATTATTTTTTCAAATATTTTCTTGGAATTTTCATGCTAGATTTATGTAACATTATCCAAACTGCATTATGCTTATAGTTATAGATTAAAATGGGCTATGCAATTTGATTTTGAAAACGTGTTGTTATGATGGTTAGGCGAGGCGAGCTTTACGTGCTTTAAAGGGATTGGTGAGGCTTCAGGCTCTTGTTAGAGGCCATGCTGTAAGAAAGCAAGCAGCGATGACGCTTCGTTGTATGCAAGCTCTGGTTCGAGTTCAGGCCCGAGTTCGTGCAAGACGTGTACGCATGGCACTGGAAAATCAAACTTCCCAGCACAAACTTCATCAACAACTCGAACAGGATGCTCGTGTTCGAGAAATAGAAGTACGTAGCATCTGCAGTTGGCTCTAACACTATCGATTTTAGGGATAAATATACTTTTTGATCCTTTTACTTTCCTGATTTCCGCACTTCTATCATTTCAGTCTATTTTTTTGCCACGTGTCAGGTTTTTATTGGTTGTAGCGTGTTGTGTCTTCGATGCTGGTTGTTTGACACGTGGCATGTTGGACTGAAAACGTTAAAAAATGCATAAATGAAGGGTAAAAGTGTCAAAGATGAAACAATAGGGATAGAAGTAAAAAAAAAAAACCGTGAAAGACAAGGGACCAATCAAAAGTGTCTTTATACATGTTTTCTAATTCGGTTCGTTGTTATTATGTAGGAAGGGTGGTGCGACGGTGTCGGGTCGGTTGAAGATATTCAAGCCAAATTATTAAAGAGACAAGAAGCTGCAGCTAAGCGTGAAAGAGCAATGGCATATGCTTTAGCTCACCAAGTAACCCTTCTTCTTTTTAGTACATAAAAAATACGCGATTATGCATTTCCTTTTCGGAAATCTTTAGGTGGTGACTCCATTCTGTGCAGAAACCTTATTTAACACATAAAAACACACAACTTTTCTTACATTGTAAATGTAGAATATACACATAAAAGCATGTGAGGATTTACATTGTATCTCGTGACCTCCGGTTTTCATGCCATGTTGAATCACCATCTCTCTTGAAACACTTAAGTTGTTGGGATGGGGAAGGTGTGTATTTCACGTATTTAAACGGAAAACATTTCAATATCCCTACTTGTTTTTACGCAGTGGCAGGCAGGATCAAGACAACAAGCTGTCCCTTCTGGTTTTGAACCGGACACAAGCAGTTGGGGCTGGAACTGGTTGGAGAGATGGATGGCCGTTCGTCCATGGGAGAATCGTTTCCTCGACATCAACAACGCCAAAGACGGAGTCTTGATTCAAGAAAACGGAGTTGTTGAAGGAAAGAACGGAACAAAAACACAACTCAAACCCACTGTCAAGAAACCCGCTTCTACTTCAACTTATACCAATAATGGTGGTATAAAACCAGGTTCATCACGTGCAAACGGAAACTCGAGCTTTTCTAATGAGAAAACAACTAAGTCTAATTCAGATGGAAGTAGCTCTTCACCTGTTTTCTTGTCAAACAAGCAACAAGGAGCATTTACTAATCCTAGGGCTAAGCCAACTGTTGTTGATAAATTCATCGAAGAAGCTGACTCGAAACCGAGCAATGTTTCGAGGTCTCAAAGCAACCCGAAAGAGAGATCAGGACAGTCTGATAAACCAGGAAAGAAGAGACTTTCCCTACCTACTGGTTAGTTCTTGTTAGATTATACGCGATCTTTTTATGCTTTTTCTTTTTCACTCGAAGTGTGTAAACTTAGAGCTGAAAGGGTAAAAACGGCAAGTCTGAACTTCCTGCAACAACTTTTAAGATGGCCTAAGTAACTAAAATATAAGTATCCGTGTATCACAGATGTGTAGTATCATTCGTATGTTTTGTGTGTCCTTTTGGCAGGGCAAGGTGGTCTTAGGTCTCAGACAACGGGCCAAAACACGAAGAACCCTGTCAGAAGGAGTCTTACCCTGCAGAATTCCAGAAAGTATACGCCGAACATGAATCAAAACTCTCCAAATCCTATCAAAAGTGTTGGTTCTTGATTCTGCAGATTCATGGGAAATGCCTCTTGGATGAAACATCCCGGGGGCACGAGTCGTCATATACGTAATACGTATCATTAGGCCATATATATTTTGGCCAAGTTTTAAGACAAAGTATTTATATTGTTGCAGAATAATCAATTTGTGATTATTAATGTTGTCTGATATTGGAGCACATTTACAACCGAATTTTAGCAGTGCAGGAGTTCAGAGATCGCGTCAATGTGGATTAAGACCGAAGTATGAGTTATTACTCGGCTCGTCTAACAATCCTGCTACTGCAACCATCTGTTCTCTTTCCTCCGTTTCGAGCTTCGAGTTTTCAGGCTGCTGTAGATTGTTGAGACATTTTTTTTGGGGGTTACATGGTGCAAGAGAGTGTGTGTCAAAGCTTTTTTTTTTTTTTTTTTTTTTTTTTTTTTTTTTGCATCTTTTCAGAGACATTAATTTAGCCTTTGGAATAATAATAATAATGTGTGTATATGTGTTGATGTAATAAATTCTGTGGTCTGGCTCTAGAATGTTCAACCGTTGGTTCTTGTTTAAAAGTCCATTCTTACGTCAAAAATTGATTTTGAAACAATTTGAGCTTTTGAAATTCGATTCTTGGCTCTCTTGTTGAGCCGCTTTGTCCATCTGAAACATTCGTCATGAATCGATTTTGAAAATGTTGATTCATTGCATCACATCAAAGTTGACAAATTAAAAGTTGATTCTTACGTCAAGAATCGAATCTGAAATGAGCCGACAGTTTTGAAAGTCAAATCTTTCGTCAAGAATCGATTCAAGACATCACATCAGAAATGATTTTTTGAAAGTCGATTCTTATGTCAAGAATCAATTTCAAAAATGTCGACTCAGTGTAGGGTATGGTAAGTGTGGTATACCGATACAATCATTGTGATGAAAATAAATCCTTAAAAAGGAGGGGGAGGGGAAGGGAGTAGTTGGGGGTGTTTTGGTCTTCTTACAATATGACAAAAACTACGATTTGCTTTGGATGTACAACAAGCCAACTTTGCTTTACATGTGATGTGGTGACACATCTCATCTTATGGAGGTATATGGTCATCATTTTGACGTACATTTTAATTGATTGTGAAAACCTTTCCTCCTCTATTTTTGCACTCTCTTATCTTATCTTACATTACATAAAATGTCACACTCTAAAATGTCCACTTGTGATAATATATATATATATATATATATATATATATTAAAATGAGGTCATGTACACAAGGCAACCTAGGATAATCATATTTTTAGGCAAATAAAGCCAAAAATGTGAAGAATTATTTCAAATCTCTATGTTTTAGCATTATATCTTGACGATGTTTATCCCACCTTTCTAATATGAATATTATATTCCTCTCACTTAAAGAGTTGGCGTCCTCGTCACGACCTAAACTGAGGATTGTAAAGGTGACATCCACCATCTCTCTCACTGTGCGACACTTTTGTAATAGTCAGTTCTGGACATTGTTTGAGATATAATAGATGTATGAAATATTACGTTTTCTCATCTTATGTTCAGTGACGGATGCAGGATCTTAGGTAGGGAGGAGGGTGGGGGTAATAAAAAATTTAAAGATAAGGGGCAAACAAGATGAATACCACATATATTAGTAGATTTTTTTCGGATTGAGGTAGGACAGTTTCTCTCTCCCCTTAGCTGTATGTAGATCCGTCACTGCTTATGTTAGAGATGTCATCGTTGTGATCCTATAAAAAAAATCTTTGACTCATGTTGTCTCTCTCGCGGCGTGTCATTTAATTGGTCCATATGATGGTAGACTCGGATACCAATGTAACGGTTTAAAACTCAGGTCAAACAATGCTACTTGAACATATCACTTCCCTTATACGGTGAATGCATATGTACACTACGGTCGTTCACTACATTTTTTCTCAACATATTTTTATCCTCATTGATCGATAAACCCTCTATTTATTTTAATCAATTAATATGGATACCCACGTGTCCCTTCTTTACAGCTAAGATGGACAACAAAGGCATCCTATGTTTCTTCTTAATTAATTAATGGCCACAAATAATTCTAACATTTGAAATCGTGTGATGAAGCAATGTTCAACAGTCAATGGTCGACAGCAGTGCTACAATTAAAATTAAAAAAAAAAAAAAAAAAAAAAAAGGACGTGTAATAATAATAATAATTTGATGTAATAATAACGCGGCAAAGATCCAATCTGACTACGTATTCAATGAGTTTTTTTAAAGATCTTAAACTTCAATGTATTTTACGGTCAGGGGCAACAAAACACATAAAATAATGTCGTTTTATGTGTTTTCGTCAAGTACATTGAATGAGAAAGAAAAAAATGATGTCGTTTTATATTGTAAGCTCGAAGTTTTAATTTTATAAAAAAAAAGTAAAAAAAAGAAAAGGACTACCCCATAAATATTTGTATGTACCGTGCCCACCGACAGACAGTAGGACAAATTTCACAATTTGTGGCTTCTTCTAGAATCCTATTCCTACATTCACATCACCAAAACAAAGTCATAAACTAAATAGGTCACCACAAACCTATAAAAACCAAACCCTCTATCATGTATTTTAATCAGATACAAAATGAATCATACTAAAAATAGATGTTTTGTATAACATTACAACAAATCTATCTACCTATCTTTTATAACACCACACTACGATCAACTTTTTACTAACCAGTTATCATAACCGACAGTGTGAAAGTCGAGACTCGGCTCTAGAATCAGCTTTCTATATATTTGATAGTTTCTGATATGATATAATGCTAAATATGGTAAGTTTTAGATGCATCCTCTAATTGTGGAGAGGTGCATTGCAATGTGGCACTGTATTAACAACAATATTTTTTGTTTTTAATAGAAGTATGAATTTAAAATGTATGGTACAGATTATTTCGCTTGTCACGTCTCTATATCTGGAGGCAATCGAGAAAAATCTCCTTTAAAAAAAAAAATTGATGTCACTAAACGAGCCAATACTTCCGATCTCAACTATTGGGATATTCAAAGGTGCTAACTTTATTTGTTGAGTCAACATGTATGGATCAATTTAGATCACACGGTTCAAGCTCAAAATGAAAGTATGTGGTTCTGAATTTATCAAGGTAGACTAACTCCGCAAATATAGTTACTACCTAATTCCGTCAGAATAAATGACATAGTATGATCTTACATCATAGATCTACGTCACGATCAATTGATCGTAGATAACGACCAATAATTTAAAATCAGATTGTATTGCTCGTGGCGGGATGAGTTATACAATTAGGAGTACTATACCTCCAACTAATTGAAGTCCTTTTGCCATAGTCATTCCTACTCCACCCTTATCCCTTTTTCTCATCCTATTGTATATGTGATCCATCAACCCCAATTTCTTCACCACACTCCCCTTCAATCTAAACCACCCCAACAAATTTTCCCACAATTTTTTTCCCACCCAAATGCTTCTTCTCTAAACCACTCCCTAACCCCCCCCCCCCCCCCCCCCCTCTACAAACCCCAAAATTATGTCTACATTCTCCTACCCAAAGACACTAATCATCCCTATAGTCATCCTCCTCTTCTCCCTCCCATTCCTCTTTCTAGCCGCCCCCCACCTCCTCCCACCACGGCGGATCCCTATAACAGTCCCCGACGAAATCGAAGATCTCTCCCTCTTCCAACGCGCAATCTCCGCCGCTTCAGGTGGCTCCGCCACAAAACCCACCTCAAAACTCCCCTCAATTAGATCCCATCTCGGCTCCACCACCACTTTCCGGCCAAAGATCGCTTTTTTATTCCTAACGAACTCCGACCTTTACTTCCTCCCTCTTTGGCAACGTTTCTTCATCCAATCTGATCCAAATCTGTACAATATCTACATCCACGCTGATGTTTCTTCATCCCGATTCACACCACCGACAGGAGTTTTTGCTAATCGAACAATCCCTTCTCGAAGAACACAGCGATCTTCTCCAACCTTAATTTCAGCTGCTCGACGACTTTTAGCTAACGCCCTTTTGGATGATACATCTAATCTTTATTTTACTTTGATTTCACAGCACTGTATTCCTTTACACTCGTTTAATTATCTTTATAATTACCTCTTCGACCTAGCTAAGCTGCAGCAGAATTTGGACTATTCGAGCTACATCGAGATCTTGTCTGATTCGCCTGATTTGTGGGATCGATACAATGCTAGAGGTAGAAATATAATGACCCCAGAAGTTAAATTTGAAGAATTTCGTGTGGGATCTCAGTTTTTTACGCTTGCGAAAAAGCATGCTTTAATGGTAATTAAAGATAGGAAACTATGGAGGAAGTTTAAATTGCCTTGTTTGAACGTGGAATCGTGTTATCCTGAAGAGCATTACTTTCCTACACTATTGTCAATGGCTGATTTGAAGGGTTGTTCAAGGTTTACATTGACAAATGTTAATTGGACTGACAGTGTTGATGGTCATCCACATACTTATCATCCTCCTGAAGTTTCAGCTGAGCTGATTTATAGGTTAAGGGAGTCGAATTCCACGTATTCGCATATGTTTTCGAGGAAATTTTCTCCCGATTGCTTGGAACCTTTGATGGATATTGCTGATTCAGTCATTTTCAAGGACTGATTGCTTTTTATGGTGATCTGGGCTTTATTCTTGGTAAGTACTAGTAGAAATAGTAACTTTGCTATCTTTCTTTTGCATTTAGGATTTGTGGATTGAATTTGGATCTTGTTGAGTTAGCTCAGCTAGTAGTTGTGTATTTGTAACACCTAGTCATGGTGGAGCCTATGACTCAGAAACAATACGGTGCGGATGCGCCCTTTGAGCTAGCTTTTAAGAGAACGTGACGAACGTCTTGTTTCCGGTTGAAGGCTCTTGATTCTCTAACTTAAGAAAAAAAAAAGCTAGCTTTAACTTCTTGTTTCCAGTTGAGAACTCGGCTTTCGGGACATTGTGCGTAAAATTCCAGTGGATGATTAGTCTAATGTGCTAGTATTTGGTGTTTTGAACCTTTTGATGCTGGAAAGTCCAGGTCTCTATGTCCCTTAATGGTAATTAGTTTCAGCATCTTATGATTAAGATATGCACTTTATTGTTGTCTGAATGGCATTATTGAGTGATTTTAATGTGAAGTTATATAACTAATGTGGTCCCAAGTGTTCAAGAATTCAATACTTAACCACTTTTTTAAACTATTCACTTACTGAATACACTTTGTTGCTTATTGGTCTTAGATTAAGTTCATCTTTCCCAATTATGGTGTATGATCAATTGTCTATGTGCTAACCGAATCGATGTTGATTTCTTGTTAACAGGGGAGGAGAGATTTGCAGGTTATGATGAAGAACCAAAGTGTTTTGAGGACCCACAAATGAGGATATGAGGTTTTTGAAGGGGCAATAAAGAAAAGAGTCCCTCAACCTATGAAATCCAATGATTTTCAGTTCAAGAACTTTTTTTTTTCACAATGTCTAAAGTGCCCTTGAGCTGAAATTTGTAATCCTAAAACTTTGTGGTAAAAAATTGTATCTCCCTTTTTTTTGGGTGTACATAGATGTATTGCCACGTATGTATATGATGAAATTGTCTTGGTAAATTGAAAAGAAATCTAAGACAATTTCATTTTTGGTATGGTGTGGTTTATCAGAAGAATTCTGTATATCCACCAATTTATGAATAATAAAAAGTTTTCTTTTTTGCCCCCTTTTTTTTCTTTTTTGCCTTGAGAATCAAGTTTTCTTTATCCTACTTTTTACTTTTTGTCATTTCGTAGCATCCTTTTTCTTGTTTTTGTATCCCATTATTCCCATTTAAGGAAGTTATCGTAGTATCTTCATTTACATCAAAGTGACGGGTGAACAAATCTGGATCATACAGTTTGAATTCATTATAGAAATAAAAGGCTCATATTATTCCACATGGGTGCACTCCGCATATGGCGGGTACACCCAATAACTCCTGTCAATTTAAGAAGTGAAATGTGTTACTACCACATCATTCGGATAATAACGAATGACACAAAACATTTTTATAATATCGATAATGATGTGGGACCTATCAATAATAAAAGAGAAATTTGGTCTAGGGTCCCTGATTACTCAGTAACAAGATTCAAGTGTAAAAGTGTGTTGTGCAACAATCATAGAACAAAATTTTGACTTCATCATTGTTGTAAAAGCGTTTTATGTCACAACCCTCAAACGGTTCCGAGTACTCAAGTCACAACCCTTGAACGGTTCCGATTACACAAGGACGATCTAATCAATGATGCGAAAATATATTATGTCACAAACGCTCTACTAGTAGCATCACTCGAATAGAAATATGTGGAAAAAAAAGTGAATGTGAAAGCAGCAATAAAGAAAGGGGTTTCTTCTGTTGTCTCCAAAGAATGGTGACACTTTTTGTGTATTGCAAGTAAAGTTTAATAAAGATGACAAATACTTAAAATGTAGTTAAGTTTATGTTCCTAATAATATTCCTTTGAATCTTTCCTCCATTGCTTCATTAAGTCAAATGCATAAAGCAAATGCATTCGCGTGATTAGGGCGTAAACGATCCAAATCAAATTAATTTTATCAGTATCGAAATCGAACAGCCATTTAAAACAATGATGTTTGAATTCAGCTCGATAAAACTCGTGTGTTGCAAGTCGACTCTACGAGCACTCTCCGGACACATCCTAGATCCATTTTTTAAGTTTTTTAAAAGAATCTTTTAACCTTTTCAAAAAAAAAAGAATCTTTTAAAGGTTGAGAGTGGTACAAAAATGTTAGAGTGACCCCAGTGGTGCACTCTATTCCACTCCCAACTTATCTTATTTTCCGTTCCAGATTCACCTTTTTAACACCCTATAAAACAACATCCTCCAATAAGCACTCCCTATATTATTTCCTAAAATTACTTTTCTCTCACACTCAACTAATTAATTTATCTATCAACACATTTTTTATTTTATAGAAATCGGAATGACATATTTAATAGTTCAGTAACAAAGATATTCATAACAAAATACACAACATATTTCTATATCATTAATCGTGAGATTAAATCTATTGATTCATATAAGTATAATAATTAAAAAGTGAAAATGTGTTTTAATATTTTATTGTGTCATTTAAATAAAAGATGGAATCGAGGTAAAAAAAAATAATAATAAAAGATGGAATGAGCTCATCACAGAGAAAAAAATGAGACTGAATATGTGTTCCACCTTTTCTTTTCTTTTTTGTTGAAAAGGTGCGACATAAAGTAAAAAGAAAGAAAAGGTGGGTACTGTTCATTTAATGATTACACCCTATATATGAAGTGAGCCTTAGTAGAATTAAAGGATAGAGGTATTAAATGGGAACATCTTGTGGGTTTAAATGTGAATAGAGACACCTTAAAAAGCAGTTTAAAGGGATTACTTAAATACACCACTGCAAAGCCACTTTATACAAAGCATTTTTGGAAGGAAAAGACGAGCCCATTAACTTTAACTTTATCAAATGATTGTCAAGATGTTGCAATCAATAAAAAGATTGAACGGCGCCAAAAAATAAAGAAATAGTAGTAAAACAAATATTATATTCGTCTCCAAAATATTAGTCATTTTATTATTTTTATATGGATTAAAAATGTAATAAACTATCATAAATTTAAAAAAAAAAAACGGCTAAAATATACTTTGATTATCCTTAATTCAATAGTTAAAAAGTACTAAAAAAAATAGTTGGATCGTGAATAACAAAAAGAGATAGTGAATTATATTCTGGGACACAACACACCACTTTTTCTACATTGAACACCACAACCAAAAAATATACAGCCACCTAAAACACCACACGTTATGTTTATAAATGATGAATCTAACTATGCAGCACCAGTGCACCACGCATGCATTTTTCTTGCAACACACATGTAATCGACTTTTCGAAGGTCAATCTTTAACTTTGGAAAGCTTGATCTTAGAATCGACCTTCGAAACGTCAATCCTTACGATAGAGTCGTAATAATCGTCAAATGTGATACCACAAGTATATGTAGAAATCAGTATGGTGGTCAGAAACAGAGGTTGTAACCCTTAAATTGGATGTACTAAGTAGATTTATTAGAATGCCACTAAATGCCCATTTAATGTTTGCCCAAAGTTTAGTTGAACAACCTGACTGAACCTTAGCCACCTAAAAAAACACATTGAATATAAATAAATAAAAAAAAAAAAAAAGGAAGAACCTAATTAACCACTGAAAATGACTTAATAACAACCACAAACAAAAATGACACATTCTAATGTATAATAAAGAATCCAAACCCGTGAACCCATCACCCTATTAATTTCTTGTAACCTTATGTTAACACTAAACTAATTAATTATTCATTTACTATCTTTTTACAAGATTCTATATAAATGAATAAGCATAATATTATATATATATATAATGAGGTCATTTGACAAAGCTAATTAAGAAAACGTCAGTAATGAGGTCATTTGACAAATGAGTTATAACAACTTGAGCATCTCTGTTTGTAATTATATTTTTTTATATAACATATGATTATAAATGTTGATTAATCATGTTATATAACATTGCTTTTCTACTTAAACATATAAATACTATGGATAAAGAATATGTAATAAAAGCAAAATATATCATCTCTTTTTTGCATATTTAATATTCATTTAACAGTTTTAAATGCTACAATTTCTGCCACTGTGAACAAAAGCTTTTTCAAAGTAGCCACAGTGACATCAAAATCCTCTGTACAAGAATGTCATCTCTGTAAATTAAAAAATAAAATAAAAATGATACATGCACAACTATCATCTACAACCGTTGACGACAACGAGTACGTTTCACAAATCTAACGGTTGTAAATGATGATCATATAAAAGTTGTGTTTCTGAAGTTCTGCATAATAGTAGATCATTAAATTCCAGCTCAAAAATCATGATCCACCTTTACTGAAGGTGAAGTAGAAGGTTCTCTGATCAAGTGTATTCACCGCGTAATCGACTTCCATGTGCCCTATCGGTGATTTGAACCGCAACCCGCATCCGATCCCGACGCCACTCCCGGGTTTTCCATGCCTTAGTGCTGGATTTCCTATTACACATTTTTTCAGATGTGGTGTCACTAAATATATAGGCCTTGTTGTAGTCTTGTAGATGATAGTTGTGTGGAGATTTTGTGTGTGTCTAGAGTTGTACATGTATTATCCCGGGTAAGGAATAAGGAGAAACCTACTAGACTCATCCCCCCACCTAGCTGGCAAACATAGTTCGATTATAGATACACTCGGTTTGTACATGAAATGGATGCATCTATAATTTTCGTTTTTGAAAAGGAAATTCAGGAGAGGACTATGTCGGTACATGTGTAAACAAACAGATTAGATAAAGGAACGAACCAGGCACATGACGACCCGAACCTAAATCAGATCCCCCGTCCAAGAAAACCGTGCCTTCAAGCCCCTGATTCTGAGGAAGGTGAAAAAAACCACATTACAAGTAATAGTTAGTTACGTTTGCGTAAAAAACACACACACACACACACACATGATACTGCAAAAAAAACAAACAAGTTTTGCTTATCAATTGGTAAATGACACTCTCTATAGTTGATTGATTGTTAAGCTTCCAGTTGAATCAATCATAGTTATATGAAGCACTAAAAAAGATTCCGCAAAGATTATTAAAGGAGAAGGTAGTCAACTCCCATTCCAGGTGGGTGGGTGTATGCAGGGGGAGGGGGAGGGGGTGCGGGGCAGTACTGCAGTAGAGGAAGAGGCATTTGATTCACTCCCATCACTAAAGAATACTAATAAAATAGTAGCCTTCACTCTTATTTTTTGTGTGTAAGACGGGAGGAAAATGCCCCGTCTATCTTGCTACGGCTACACATTATTCTTGTGCTTGTAAACTAGATTTCAGTGTTTTTGCACGTTAAACGGAAGTTCAAACCGCTACCATAAAGCCCAGTTGCCCAAGTTTGACAAATCCTGTGCATATTAACTTCAAAAAGGGACCAATCAATTGTTTCCAGTGGCACCAGATTGCCAAATAAATTTTTTTATATTTTGGTAATTAAAAGCATAGGTGGTTTTTAATCATTTCCAGTAGACACCGAATTGCCAGATAAATTTGTCTTTTTTGGTAACTCGTCACCTCGGATCACGTCAGGCCTTCAGAACCATAGGTCAATAACTAATCGGTTACCTACCATCATAGTCACTATGTCACGACCCTTAAGGAAGGGGCCCCATTCTTATCAGGCCGACTTGTGTTTGGCAGATTTGAAAAATAACAAGGAGCGAATTGATGGCATTAGTAGTTACAGTTGACAGACAAACATAAACATGCAAAGTCGAGAGGTATATCTTGGTAAAAGAATTATTTTTACGAAGGGGGACACGATTCATGAGATGTACCTCCCAAGATTTGAAAACAAGTTTCCAAGAAAACCAATGACAATGGAATTGAATTGTCAAATGGTGTGTGTTCATGAGCCCAGGCTACAGTTTCGACCCTTCTATGAGTGTTTAAATGCTGGAAGTACATAACTCCTTATTAACTTGAGCTATTAGGCTAGATACCAATTTGTAGAAGTAGAGAAAGAAGAAGAGAAAAAGAAGAAGAGAAACTTTCTTATTGATAAAACTCCTTATCGGGTAGGATAAGTGTTGATTACACTTTATAGAAAAGCCTCCAACGGCTATAAACTAATCCAGAAAGTCTTCTAACGGCTAATGAACAGGAAAAACAGTTTTCTGTTCATTAGCCTTACTAGGACAGAAAAACAGTTAATCCATACATAATTAGCACTAGATTAATACATAGATTATCACTAATAGAAGACCATCTTTCAACACTCCCCCTCAAGTTTGGTTGTAGAAGTTGATGCATCCAAACTTGGAGTGAAGATGGTTAAAGACTTGAGTTGAAACAGGCTTGGTCAAAACATCAGCAACTTGTTCTTGTGTCTTCACATGAACAAGGGTTATATCTCCATTGTCAACTTTTTTCCTTAAGAAATGCCTATCCACTTCAACATGCTTTGTTTTATCATGATGAGTAGGATTCTCAGCAATACTTAGGGCAGAAGTATTGTCACAAAGGAGTTGAGTAGGTTCAGAATTTTTGAACCCTAGCTCATTAAGTACCCTTTTTACCCAGATGCCTTCACAAACACCAAGTGCCAATGCCCTTAATTCTGATTCAGCACTACTCCTTGAGACCACATGTTGCTTTTTGCTCCTCCATGTGGTGAGATTACCCCAAACATAGGTGCAATACCCTGTAGTTGATCTTCCATTGGTTTTATCCCCTGCATAGTCAGCATCAGTGTAGATCTTTACCTCCCTTGACACACCCTTCTTGAAGAGAAGGCCCTGTCCAGGATTTTTCTTTAAAAACCTTAGAATTCTTTCAACAACTTGCATGTGTCTTTCTGTAGGTTGATGCATGAATTGGCTCACCAAACCTACAGCAAAACAGATATCAGGCCTGGTATGAGATAAATAGATAAGTCTCCCTACCAGCCTTTGATATCTCCCTTTGTCCACCAGAGGGCTATCAGACTCATTCCCTAGCTTTAGGCCAGGTTCAACAGGTGTTTCAGCAGGCTTACACCCTAGCATCCCAGTTTCTTTTAAGAGATCTAGGGTGTATTTTCTTTGGGACATGGAGATTCCATCAGAATTTCTGGCAATCTCCATTCCAAGGAAATACTTTAGATTTCCCAAGTCTTTTATTTCAAACTCAGAAGCCAACATATCTTTAATGTTTCTGATTTCAGTATCATCATTTCCTGTTAGAATGATGTCATCAACATAAACTACTAACACAGTAGTTTTCCCTGATCTGAACTTTGTAAATAAAGTATGATCAGAGTGGCATTGATTAAAGCCATTCCTTTTCATAAAGGTTGTAAATCTCCCAAACCAGGCCCTTGGGATTTGTTTGAGTCCATAGAGTGACTTTTCTAATTTGCAGACAGTTCCTTTCTCCCCTAGGCTTTCAAATCCAGGAGGGAGATGCATATACACTTCCTCTTGGATTTCTCCATATAGGAAGGCATTTTTAACATCCAGTTGGGTGAGTGGCCAATCAAGGTTAACTGCAATACTCATGAGAATTCTGATTGTATTTAGCTTGGCTACAGGGGCAAAGGTCTCATGATAGTCAATCCCATAGGATTGAGTGAAACCTTTGGCCACTAGCCTTGCCTTATACCTATTTAGAGTTCCATCAAGATTGTATTTGTGGTGAAGATCCACTTACATCCCATGGATGTTTACTACTGGCAAGGAGTGATCTTCCAAGTCTTGTTCTTAATGAGAGCATGCATTTCTTCATTTAGTGCGACTTTCCATTCAGGGACTTGCATAGCATGGTAAACATTCTTAGGAATGCTAATTTTATCCAATTCGGGTAGTGAAACCATAAAAACAGGTGACAACTTGTCATAGGACAAGTAGTTATACAAGGGATGATCAGTGGTGCACTTCCTAACCCCCTTTCTTTGGGCAATAGGCCTCTCATCAAGTTCACCTACCATTTCATTGGAACCCTCGGAGTCATGGGTTTCGAGGATTCTTCGAATCATTATTTTCATGTGATGACCACTTGGTCATTAAGATGCTGTGTCGAGAACTTCGAGATTTTGATGAAGCGCCTTCCTCTTTCTGGTGTACACAATGACACTAGTTCATTTTGTGGGACCAGGAGGAGGACACCATCATTTTCGATTCCTCATTGGAAGTTCCTTGAGTTTCAGGAATAGTCACACTATTATCAGCCTCTCTAGGAACCACTATGTTCCATGAGTTGTGATATTCATCAAAACCTTCCCCTTGAGTTGATGCAATCGTGTAATAGGCATATATTTTTGAGAAAGTAACATCCATAGTGGTGTATACTTTCTTAGTAGTTGAGACAAGAGCATTTGTACCCCTTTTTAGTGGAGGAGTAACCCACAAAAATACATTTCACAGATCTAGGATCAAGTTTTCCTCTGTGTTGGGCATGGATATGTACAAAACAAGTACTTCCAAACACCTTCATAGGAAGACTACCAAAAAGATGAGACTTAGGGTAGTGATCTTTAAGAATTCCAATCGGAGTTCGAATTTTGAGACCTCGAGGCATCTGTTGATCAAGTGAGTTCTTTGTTAGAGTTGCATCACCCCATAAATACTTTGGTACATGCATAGTGAACATTATACTTCTTGCCACATCTAATGGATGTCTATTTTTCTTTACGCCACCCCATTTTGTTGGGGTATCAACACAAGTGCTCAAATGAACAATGCCTTGTTCGATTAGGAACTTAGCAAGTGGCTTCTCAAAATATTCTGTGCCATTATCAGTTTTCAGTATTTGAATCTTAGATTCAAACTGAGTTCTGACCATGGTATAGAAATTCTGAAAAATTTCACCAACTTTAGATTTTTCCTTTAAAAGAAAGAGCCAAGTGACTCTACTATGGTCATCTATAAAGCTTACAAACCATCTTTTCCGGATGTTGTAGCTTTCTTGTAAGGACCCAGGATGTCACTTGTGTATCAAGGAAAAGGTCCGGATGGAGAATAACCTCCACTGGGAAAACAGATCTGGTATGTTTAGCAAGTTGACATACTTCACAAGAAAGATCAGAAATAGCTTTTCCATTAAAAAGATCAGGATACAAATTCTTCATATAAGCAAAATTAGGATGTCCTAACCTATAATGTAATAACATAACTGATTACAAGTAGAAACAGACTTGTTATAAGCGCTAGAGCCTCACAGGAATATCATCAAAAACTTGTCGGTGAAGTGAGTCTTGAATACAAAGCAATCGAGTAAGATTCAAAGATCGCCAATCTCCATCTTGGAGCATAAGTCCGAAACTTACAACCATTAGATTGAAACAAGACAAGACACTTTGAGTCTTTTACAAGTTTGCTATGATAAAAGATTGCATTGCAAGTTAGGAACATAAAGTACATTCTTAAGAGTTATCTTTTCATTGATTATAACATCCCCAAGACTACGAAACACAGGAAGAAGTCCCATCAACAATCTTTATAGTATGAGGAGAAACACACTTGGTGATTTTTATAAAGAGTTCGGGGTTTCCAGTCATATGACCTGGAGGCCCTCGAATCAACAAGCCATATATTTCTAATCACATGATTATTGGTATAGGTATTAAGGCACACACTGCATTAGCTATAGTTGCAACTCCTTGATGAGCAAAGCGATCTGAGAAGTTTGAGCAGATAGAAGCCTTTTAGAGCCTCAATTTGCTCTTTCATGAACTCATTCTCGGACTTAGTTCCTCAAAGGTAGCAAATTTTAAGTGTAATTTTCATAATTCTTAGGTTTCCAATTAGGAGGCTTGCCATGGATTTTCCAGCAAGTCTCCTTTGTATGGCCTGTCCTTTTACAGTGCTCACAGACAGGCCTTATGTTCTTTTGTTTCTGATTTTGAGTAGACTGTGAATGGGATACACTCTTAGTAAAAAGAGCACTGTTTTCCAGAGATGTAGGAGGAGTAGTATTACTCAGCATGAGTTTCCTCCTACTCTCTTCATGTTTAACCTCAGCAAAAACCTCTTTGACAGAGGGGAGGGGTTTTTTACTTAATATCCTCCCCCTCACATCATCAAGATTGGAGTTAAGTCCCATTAGGAACTTGAAGATTCTTCTTTGATTTTTCAAAGACATATAAGTCTTTGCATCATCAGTAGACTGCCAGGAAATATTTTCCAAACTGTCAAGCTGTTGCCAAGACTTAGACAGAGAGTTGTAGAACATGGTGACACTAAGATCACCTTGCTTCATATCTTGTACCTTAGCTTCAATCTCATAGACGGCAGAGATATTTTCATTTTTTGAATAAAGATCGTGACTCCATTCCATATCTCCTCAAGAATGTCCATAAGAATGAGTTCTCGTGATGATCGGTGGTCATAGACCCGGAAGAATTGCCATGACTTGTTTGTTGTCAACCCTCCACTTCTTGTAGTTAGGTGACCTTTTTACGGTGCTTTGCTCTCTCCAAAGAAGGAATTCTTCCTTGTCTCTCCTCGTGATAAGGAGTCGATGGATCTAGACCCTTTGGAGATAGTTATCACCATTGAGTTTAGTAGTGGAGAATGACATTATAGAGGTTCGAGTGGTCCAGGAAGAAGGATTTGTGGCTTCTTCCCTTGAGTTAACCTCGAAGAATGCTCGAGTAGCCATTTTGAAAAGAGATTTCTGAGTTTTTGTAAGAACAGTCTACGATACCATGTAGAAGTAGAGAAAGAAGAAGAGAAAAGAAGAAGAGAAACTTTCTTATTGATAAAACTCCTTATCGGGTAGGATAAGTGTTGATTACACTTTATAGAAAAGCCTCCAACGGCTATAAACTAATCCAGAAAGTCTTCTAACGGCTAATGAACAGGAAAAACAGTTTTCTGTTCATTAGCCTTACTAGGACAGAAAAACAGTTAATCCATACATAATTAGCACTAGATTAATACATAGATTATCACTAATAGAAGACCATCTTTCAACACAATTCAATAAGGCATCAAAGCACGAGATTTAGTGTACGGTGTGCTTAAATAATATTTTGGTTCTTCATAGAGTTTCATATGAGACAAGCATGGAATAAAGCCCCAAATGATATTTGGTTACGAGAATAGCATGACATACCAATGGGACTGTAAATTCAGTATTTGCAATCATACAAGACCTTCCAGAACCGACAGCACCTTCGCCATATCCTCGAACACTGCCAAGTCCTCCAATGGCAAAGGCTTGATAAGGAGCTATGTCTCCTACTATGGAACCCCCTGTTAAGCTGTCAGAAGAGAAAGTAGCGGTCATGTGGATATGTGCATCTGTGGCATTTGAAAGTCGGAAACTTCTCAGTAATTAAGCAACACAGGGAGTCCGAAAGATGATCAAGATAAATAGTAATAATAAAAAAGTAATGGGACCCTGTCCTTTCCTACTACGTACGTGACATGCAATATGAAGACTAGTGCAACATCAGAAAATTCTGACTAACCTAGCCTGCAGAAATCCTGGCCCAAGTCTGATACCCTTTGATGCAACAAACTTGAATCTGTTGAAGATCAACCACTTCGACAAAAGAGGAATCCCTTGTTCGATGTTAACTGTAAACTAAAAACGAAGTCCAAAAAGTTTATGCATGAATATTGGCGTTATAACCTTAAACAGTGGTACTAAACCATTTAATTAATTCACGGTCGAAAATCATAGGTGTAACTAACACGAAAGGAGTATTAGAAGAGTATACCTTTGTAAAACTATGTTCATTGGCTTTAGCGAACCGTGATTCCTGCTTTAGTACCACCATACTATCATGAAAACCACCACTACAGAAAAAAGAATTGAGCCACAACACACATAAACCAAACCACGAATAAAATTATCTGCGTAAATAATAGCTTTCCGTACCTGCTGGTCACTGGAAACCCCTGAGAATCTCTGCTTATGCAGTATCCGTAGTCATTGAATGGACTAATGTGCTACATGCATATAATCAAATCATTCTGAATAACTTCGGGTTTACATGATGTGAACTTAAAATCAAAAGAGAGTCGTTTCAAAGAGTACTCCCTCCGTCCCAAGATATAAGGCCTTTTGGCTTATTCACAGAGTTTAAGAAAGTGGAAGAATGTCATATATTTTAATGACAAAGGTCTAAAATACCCTTTGACTACCATTAATGCCATAGTTCTAAAGTAAATGAAAAGTTGTCGAATTGATAATAAATTAGGGGCAAGATAAAATAAAGGGGGAATGAGGGAGAAGGACAGAAATATTTCATCAATTGAGTAGAAGGACAGTTTTTTAAAACTTTTGCATAAAGGACAAAACTATTTATTCACTGTCGAAATTCACTTGTGTTCGAAATTCACTGTTTAAATTCATCGATGAAATTCATCGTTTAAATTCACTATTTTTCAAAATTCATCGTCGAAATTCACTAATTTTCGGGATTCACTGTCGAAATTCACTATCGAAATTCACTGATTTCGGGATTCACTAGGGAGATTCACTGATTTTCGGGATTCACTGTTTGTCCTTCTCGCTATAAAAATTATGCAGTTGTCCTTCTCCCTATAAAAAATATGTAGTTGTCCTGTTACTTAAAAATATTTCAGATTGTGTCTTATCTCTAATATAAAATAAAATAAAATGTAATAAATGCTCCATCGGTATTCTAATATTATGGGACAAACCGAAAAAGCCAAAAGGCCTTATATTTTGTGACGGAGGGGGTAATATATAAAGACACGCCTACCTCAAACTTTACACTGGTTTTGTTGCTCCAATTATTACTTGCAGGTTCACACAAGTCTAAACCAGCAGAGAAGCGCCCGAGATTGATACCTCCACTGCCTGAACGAGAGAAACTGTCACCAGGGACGCCGAGGACTGCAACTTCTGGAGACGCCGAACCCTACCAATCAAGCAAAATTACAGCAGATTCAAAATATTAACCTGAACTTCCTTTCCAAGAAGGAACACTGCTAACAAATCCCTACCAACGCCTTAGTGAAAAAAGAGGGTACCGAAGGAAAAGTACCGCAATTTAGATTGTTTTGTTTTAAATGGATTCTTTGAAGTGAAGATTCACAAGTAAGATGGTAGGTAAAACCT
Source organism: Gentiana macrophylla (assembly GCA_026214975.1). Taxonomy (NCBI): domain Eukaryota; kingdom Viridiplantae; phylum Streptophyta; class Magnoliopsida; order Gentianales; family Gentianaceae; genus Gentiana; species Gentiana macrophylla. The sequence continues at coordinate 79,046,457 of CM047813.1, read as the reverse complement.
ACAAGCTGTTTTACATAATAACTAGAGCACAAGTTCAAGACTTTAGAAATACTAAAATATAAAAGACAGCACTCTACACTCAAACATTCAGTGATCTCGGTACATGAATGCAGAACTCATATTCCCGTTAGGGCCAAATGAATTAGGAAAACAAAAAAGGTAAACAATGTAGAGAGTGAGAACAACCTGAACGAAGAAAGTCTGTTGGGTAAGCCATTCTGGCCGTGGCTTTCTGAAAGCTGCCAATACATTGATGTCATAGAGTCCTTTATCGAAGGAAACATCCAGCTTCTCACGTTTGCCGAACAAATTGGGATGTTTAATGCAAATACTGCATGGTGGCATTCGATATATTACACGTTACATCAAACTGCTATTAAAACAACAAAAGTTCCGTCTGTCCCTAATCATCCGACAAAACAGACGATAGAGTTACATACATACACTCAAAGCCATGTGTAAGTTTACTTCTAAGTTCAAAAATCACCACTCCTATTTTCCATCCACAATCCTACAAATATCAAATTTGGTTATATGCCATTTTGAAACATGGTTTTGATTGGCAAATTGGCATGGTTATGCGAAATCAACGTGTTGAGCACATACTAGTAAAGTAACAACACTACCACAAATGCAAACTAAACTTTAGAGCACGGGCAACAGTTCCTTTAAAGCGATTTTCTATTTTACGGGCTCAAACATGACTTTTATCTATTTTACGGACTCAAACACCACTATTATCTATTTTACAGAATCTCTATTCAGTGTGACAAGCATCACAATCGTTACAAGACATAATTTGATAAGAGAACCCATATTTTGTGCAGTAATTGTTGTGAAAATTTTAAAATTTCTGTATTTTACATATCTGAGTATTCTAATGCAGATAATTTTTAGCAGTTCTGAATGATTTGAATCTCTAATTTACACAATTGCCTAGTTTTTACAGTATCAATGCAAGTGCTCTTACACAAATACGTGTATTTACACATGCATTTAGTCTCAAGCTTTTAGCTTTTACCTTCCTCTAACTAATGAAGATGGACTACCAGCATTCCTGCTAAAGATTCAACAAAAAAAAAACATGAAAAATTCAGATTACCAGTAACACACATTTACTCAATTTAAGAAAATGAAAGGAAACAATTAAACGAAACGGATGTAGGAAAATCGAAAGAACAAAACCTGAAAGGATGTTTCAGCAAAGCAGCACAAATTGCGTCAGTATAATCAAAATTTGCATCTATCTTAGCTGCACCAAATTTTCAAAACCAACTAATAATCACTCCGTCGAAAATTAGTAAAAATGGAGCGAAATTCGTGGCTGCTAATCAAATTATGTTCATAAATTACCCAAATGGAGAGGAAATTATTACCATTTCCAAGTTGAATGCTCTGCTGAACTCCCATACCAATACTTGCAGCAGCTGCTATGCTACACCACCATTCAATAATTTATCCTAATTCCAATGCTGAAAAAATAAATTAAATAATCACAGAGAAAATTTGAAGAAATCCAAGAGAGAAAAAATGGCGAGGAATCACAAATAAAACGGCGGGAAGTGAAGATGGTGCAGGGAGAATCTACTAACAGAGAAGATGATTTAGGTTGGGAAGTTATCTCTTTTCCTTTCTGGCTTTCCACCATTGCTTCCAATCTCCTCTTTCAAATGTTCTAAAAATATTTTAACAATACTATAACGAATCTATCTTCGGGACACCATAATAATATTTGGTCATTTAAAAACTCGGATGTAACCCCTCAAGCCAACTACGGTGATTAGCACCGATAGTACCGGGATCTCCCCGGTATGCACAAACGTCCGATGAATTTCCTCCACTACCCTTCAGCCTTTTGAGCCAGTAGCGTTGTTCACCTTTTATGGACGTATCACATCGCCGATATGAAATAGTGCCTAACGGAAAATAAGTGACGTTTTAGCTTTTACTACACTTATGTAATTATTATTATGTATTACTAGCCGCCTAAGTGTTTTCAAAGCAAAGCTCACCTTATCAACTCTACTCCCTCACTTAGGCAATTTAGACATCACATCCTATCAAGATCTGTGCATATTGGTGAACTCTAGCTCACCAAAGCACAAGCCCTTCCATGCCTTTCCGACGGTCCCGGACTTCAACTCCCTTTAAGAGTACGTCCGGTGCCGGAGCCAAATGCATCAGAACTCAATCGGGGCTTGTTTATGTTTAATTAAGGTTGTTAGATCAAAGGATTAACATTTAAAACTCAATATTTAGCTTAAAATCACAATTGTCCTCAAACAGGTCCAAAGGCGCCCAGACCGAGCCTCTGTATGTAAAACTAAAATCGCTGCGTCCAAAGGCGCCCAAGACTGGCTCCAGACGCCAAATCTGCCGGGAGTGCAGTGCGCGCACGAAGTGCAGTGCGCGCGCAACCAACTCTCGAATGTAAATTTTGATTTGGACCTTCAGCGTCCCGTCAAGACTGGATCGTGCGCCCGCACTGCGCGCCACTCAAAAAAACTCGCTTTTGAACCCTAATTGATCCCTAATTGTTCCCAAACTTATCCAACATCAATATACTCAGAAAATTGCAGAAAAACTTGACCTTTACAAGACCATACCTCCTACGATTCTGAAACAACTCGTAGCAATTCTAATCATCAAAACATCCATAAAATCATAACTTAAATCCTATAAGCCTCAATTAACGTGTAGGAAAACCTTCTTACCTTTAGCAAGCTATTCCAAATCCCAAAACTCTGGAAAAACAGCAGCAACTCAAAAACCTTTTGCAGAGAAACCTAAATGACCAAACTGAATTCGCATTAAAATCGATCACGCGTTTTTATACAACAAACTACGAAAGGTATGAGTTTGATCTTCAAAACTCAACCAAGAACAGCAGATAGGTCGAATTACAAACCTTAGCAAAGCTCTGATCTTTGAGTGTTGAAACGACGCTCCTTCATGAAAATTCCAACGCTTCTCACGGATCTGAAAACGGTTGAAAACTCCGTGAGATATCGTAGAAAGTCTCTCTGGATCCTCTCTTGCTCTCAGCAGCGTTTTCTCAAGAACGTGGGAGAGAAATTATGATTTCTAATAGGTTTAGTGTATAATGGGAATTATTTTTGCTTAAATAAGTTTTCCCAAAAATAACATATTTTCTTAATTACCCTTAAAAAATCAGATTTCCTTAAATATATATATGTATATAAACTCTGTTAGGAAATCACTAGTTTAACGCAGCGGAATTTCAAATTTGATTTCCTTTTACTAGATCGTTCTTCGTTTAATGCAATAAACGCGTTAAGTAGTTTGACGGTTATACCTTGGATGATCTATAAGATCGTCGCTTTGACCGTCAACGGAGAGTAGTTCAGTGCGCAAGCCGTCCACACGTCCGGCCTCTATCGCTAATCCACACGAACCCCTTGCCGGAATCCTCCTTGGATTGCTATTGGAAAACTCCGATTGCTAAGTCATTTGTTTTGGCTTTCTTGTTATTTATATTAAGGATGTCAACATTCATATCTAATATGTAGAGACCATTGCTAAGTATGCCAGTACCATAAAAGATTCCATCACGTGAAAAAGAACAACATTTATTCTCAAACGTAAATGAAAAACCATCAACATCTAATGCAGAAATAGAAATAATGCTCTTTGTGAGAGCGGAAACAAAATAACAGTTATTAAGTTCTAGTACTAGCCCACTGGGCAATGAAAGAAAATAAACTCCTACGGCCAGCGCAGCAACACTTGCTCCATTTATAACGCGTAGGTCCACCTCTCCTTTCCTCAGTTCTCTAGTTCTTCTTAGTGCCTGCATATTCGTACAAATATGAGAACCACAACCAATATCTAATACCCAGTGGTTAGACTTAGAAGAAGCAATATTGATCTCAATCATAAATATACCTGAAGTTGAAGCATCATAATGCTTCTTCTTGGTACTCAAGAAGCCTTTGCAGTTTCTCCTCCAATGTCCGGTCTCACTGCAATAGAAGCAAGCATCATTGGATTTGTCTTTTTCTATCTTAGGCGTTGGCTTAGGTGCAGCCTTCGCCTTCTTGGACTTTTTCTGGGCTTTTGCCTTGCCCTTGCTTGAAGTGACCAACAACACTTGCTTTCCCTTCCCCACAGTGCCCTCAGCAGTTTTCAACATGTTCAATAGCTCTGCAAGGGAGCAATCTATCTTGTTCATGTGATAGTTCATCACGAACTGCGAGAATGAATCAGGTAGAGATTGCAGAATCAAGTCAATACTCAACTCTCGTTCCAACTTGTGGCCCAGCTTCCCAAGCCTATCTATGTACCCGATCATATTAAGCACGTGTGACCCCACAGCAGTCCCAGATGCCATCTTACAACTAAACAGGGCCTTCGAGACCTCGTACCTCTCAGTACGGGACTGAGAAGCATAGAGTTCCTTCAGGTGGACCATGATTGTGTAGGCGTCCATAGACTCATGTTGTTTCTGCAGTTCAGATGTCATAGAAGCAAGCATGATACATGTAGCATCGATGATTGTCGTAAGCGATTGCTTGTTATACTTCTCGACAGCATCCGCAGCCGAACCCTCAGTGGGCTTTTCCGGTAGGGCCTCGTCCAAGACATAGCCAATCTTCTCGTGCCTCAAAACGATTTTGAGGTTTCTTTCCTGATGTATAACATTTGTATGATAAAAATTACGATATATTATATATTTTATCGACTCTTTCTATATAAAATATAAGAAATTATAACGATAATCTTATGAAATATTAATAGTTATGAATACATCTAATTAATATAAAAATCTAGTAAAAGTAATTAAAAGTTATAAATTTTGTACCGGTTTAGTAACCGGAGTGTCGTGTCAGATTTACGTGTGTATTTTTGGTATTTGATTGCAGATTTTTAGGTAAACCAAGACCCCGAGTGACGACACTTTTTGAAGTCAAATCATATCTTTTGAAGGAAGTAAGGAAGTGTCACAAGTTTAAAAGTTCAAGTGGATCAACGGTTTGTGATACTATTATCGAGATATATATTCGATAAACGAATGGCCCATCAAAAAGGCATTTTCTGAAGAAGAGTCCTTCATAAAAGTTTTAGATCTTTCAAAGAGCTTTCGAACGCTTCTTGAATCATGTTAATTGGAGATCTACAACTCAAGATATGATTTTATCAAGTTTCAAACTAAAAATTGGAAGAATTATTACACGGATCAATCCGACATCACCTCGGATCGATCCGGATTATCAAATAATGCGAAGTAATGATGATTATCACATGGTTCTCGCAGAAAATAAGCAAGTGATAATGTTTTTATTCCCGGATCGATCCGACTTGATTGATCCGGATCGATCCGCCATGAAAAATGCTCGGGTCTATAACGTTGTAAGGCGGATTGCATGCGCTAAACTAATGTAAGTCATGTACCAATATATATATACTAGCTTATATATATCTCTCAAAACCTCTTTTATTAGTAGTATGTATGTATATAGGCCTTATGCCATAAATAATGTAGTAATAATAGTATCGTTGTAATGCTCGGGAAATTATCGGAAGATCAGTGTTGTTGAAGTCGTTGTAATGTCCGTCGGAAGAATACGATCCTCTAAATCATTGTTAGCGATTTTAGTATTGTCCGACTTGCGGACTTGTAATCGGGTAATTTTCTAAAGTATTTATGTTTGTTATTTTTTAATTTTATCTTTTAATCATTATAATGTTATTAGGCTAAATCTAATAACTAGCCAAGGTTATGTAATCGTATTATTTCGATCTCGTTGTTGAATATTTGCTCAGGTTTCCTTTGGTAAATGGATGCCATCTAAGTAAAATTGACTAAAATTGAGTTAATTGAATATGATATAGCTCGACCCACTAGTTCGGTAGGGTGAGTTACAAAATAAGGAAGCTCGACCCACTTGATTGATAGGATGAGTTCCAAAATAATATAGCTCGACCTCTCAGGTTCGGTAGGGTGAGTTCCAAAATAAGATAGCTCGACCCCCCAGTTCGGTTGGGTGAGTTCCAAAATAAGATAGCTCGACCCTCCAATTCGGTAGGGTGAATTCCAAAATAAGATAGCTCGACCCTCCAGTTCGGTAGGGTGAGTTCCAAAATAATATAGCTCGACCCTCCAATTCGGTAGGGTGAGTTCAAAAAATAAGATAGCTCGACCGCATGATTCGGTAGGGTGAGTTCCAAAATAAGATAGCTCGAGATTCGGTAGGGTGAGTTCCAAAATAATATAGCTCGACCCTCCAATTCGGTAGGGTGAGTTCAAAAATAAGATAGCTCGACCCGCTTGGTTCGGTAGGGTGAGTTTCAAAATAAGATAGCTCGACCCGCTTGATTCGGGGGTGAGTTCCAAAATAATATAGCTCGACCCTCCAATTCGGTAGGGTGAGTTCAAAAATAAGATAGCTCTACCCGCCATTTCGGCTAGGCGAGTTCGAAACAAATGGGCTTTGCCCTCGCCTGAATTATCCATTGATAATGGGCCTCTTGGTAGTGCGGACTCGTCCTCGAGGCCGATAATCGACTTGCGTTAGTCGAGCTCGGGACCCTTATCCTATTGCTTAGAGTCGATTGTCGTATTCCCGAGTCGGGGAACCGATTGCATATGGAGCGTTTGTTCGTATGGCGGGGATGAGGCCCATCGTCTCGGCGATCATGTCGGTTGTCGATATCTCAACCGTAACTTCGACCCTTGGGCTATCACTTATTCGTTTCGGGAGGACTATCTCGTGACGCCACGTGGAGGTGCGCGATATTTCGTATCGTCATTTCGATCTTTCCCCGGTAAATGGATGCCATCTAAGTAAAATTGACTAAAATTGAGTTAATTGAATCTTTTTCTATTTTGCAAAGTATTGATTCAGATTGAAGTAATTAATCAAGATGAATCGCAACATATAACCTAACGATGAACCGACCGAGAGAAGTTAGGATATGAGATAAATGATAGAAAAACCGGAGGGTAAAATGACAACGGAATCCTATTTCCTACCCGGTGGTAGATTTGTCTTGGGAAAGATGAATCTTATTAAAATTTGTGCTCAAGATCGTAATAATTTTAAAATCAACAGTTTAATTGAAACTAACACCGGAAAGTTGAATCGATCCGCCTGACAACCGGAGCCTTTTGAATAACATCGGCCGTCTGACAAACGGAGCAACCTCTTTTATCCGGGGTAGATTTGTACTCGGTACCTGTTCAGACTAACTGAGATTAGCATGGGGCAGTTGTGGAGATTGAACTAATGACAAGTTAACATATGACAATTTCATATGCTCGTGTGAGGAGGAATTGTTAACCTCCGTGAGTGCACCGTTTCATTTACTCAATTGGACCTAATAAAAGAAAGATCGAGCATATCCATTAAACCAAAAAGATTGAATAATTCAATTATATATATCTTGGCTAGTTATTTTTTTTTTTTTTTGAGGCGAAATAATAATTATTAGTATTTAATATATATATATATATATATATATATATATATATATATATATATATATATATATATATATATATATATATATATATATATATATATTATTGCTAGTTATGTATTACTATATATATTTATGTATTTATATATATTATAATAGTTTAGTTGTGATTTATGAAATTATTTTCTGTTTATTAGTATAGTGACGGGTCTGTTTCCGTCAGGTCGTTTGGAAGGAAGACTTGGACGTGGGATATCTGGCCTCTTCGTGGTGTTCCGATCAATGAGGTTATCGCCGTCAGGCGGTGGCGTTTATCGATGTTGGTGATGAACTCACGGTGGTAATATGAAAACAATAAATATGAGAGAGAGAAACGATCTTGATAGAAATAAATGCGCAAAAGTTGTTCTATATCTTCATTAATGTCATAGTAGGGGGTATTTATAGGGAAAGGATAAAGGCGTAAAAGACTACTCGTGCTAAGCGGCGCCGATGCCCGACAGGATGGCGATTGGCCCCGCGTTCTATCTAAGCTTATGAACTTTCCATTAAGCGATAGAGTTTTCATAGGAATGGGCCCCCTTGATCTTTGTGGCGGCCCCTTATGCTTATGAGGATGGCGGGATGGCCAAGAAGTTGGCGGCGTCGCGCGCTTATGCTCAGGGAAAGAGTTTGACTTATGTCCTCAGACGAGTTGACCGGGGATAATGGGACCGTGTCAGGTTCCGTATCATCAATGGCCCCTACTCTGCGGCGGAAATTTGTTGCGGCGTAAAGGGTCTTAAATGGTTCAAGAGTCTCCGTTGTCGAACACTCTTGGAAGACAAAAGTTGAGCGGACTCGGGATTAGGGATACAAACTCGTAGAGCCTCATCAAAACCTTTCTTAAGAAAAACCCGGTGGGAAAAATCTTAAGCAAGGAAAAGAGTACTCTCTGTTTGTATCGAGAAATCTCAAGACCGCTTCTTGAGGCGGCGAGGTTGCGACATGAAGTTGATGCAACATATCCCATGGCGCGCCGTGAAGTTGAAGCTATCTGAAAGGCACGCCAATCACTACAAGCGGGTTTCCTCCTCCAGTACACGTTAGTGGTGATCTGAGTCGTCGTCGCTTTCGGTAGTTCGCGATCGATCGCAAGCAACAAGTGGGGATCGACCTACCAGCCGCCCCTTTCCAGATATAGGAAGCGATCTTCTCTCATCGGTGGCTACAGGTCGTCCTTCCCTCATATAGGAAGCGATCCACTCTCATCTTGGCTCTCAGCTTGCGGACTCGGTGATTGTAAGGGGCCCAATTCTGGTGAAAGACGCTTTGCCATTCTTCCCAGACAGCGTCGACCATGGCCCCCTGGCAGTTTCCATTCCGGACTAGACGCACAAACTTTTTGAACAGTTTGCTTTGTGCGGTCTGTGGATCCGATCGCCGATGAATACCTCGATCCTCGCGTGAGCCCGGGACTCTGGATTCACTTATCTCGGCTTCCTCCTCACGCGCCTAACTCCGCAATCTCGAGGCGGCAAGAAGGCGGCGGAAATGTATCAAGATTCTGCTCCACTTCCACTTGTGGTATTAAAATTGGGGTTGTTCTTCCCGAAGGGTTATGGAGGAAGTGCAAATTTGGATTCCAGATGCTCGTTGCCTTTGTAATCCTCCATAAATTCGTATTCAACATTATCCACCGAGACATTCTTGTTTTTCTCGAGATTTTGTAAGGAAGAAGCGAGTGATTCGAATGGGAGAAAAGCATCTGTGGAAGAGGCGGTGAAATGGTGGCTTTTATAGAGGAGGTGGCGTGTTTGGCATGGATTACCATAATGGTGGGCCAGACGAGCGGCGGCTAGAAATGTAAATGAACCTAAGTATTCGATTCGATCCGGAGTATTCGGCTCGAAAAAGCTCGGTCGGGCTCGGTTCGTGGGTTGAACCCGAGCGAACCTTACAAATTAGATATTGACGAACGTAAACACGTTGCTCGGATATCATAAATTCATATCTGATTCGAGCGAACATGTTTTTTAAAACCGAGCGACGATTTTTTTAAAACCCGTTCGAGGCGAACATGTTGAGCGTTCGACATGTTTGAGCCGAATGAGCTTTTTCCCGAATACCAGATCGAACCAGGCGAATAATGAAAATATAAGGCTCGGCCATTTCAGCCGAGCCAAACCTATGGTTCGAACATACCGAGCGAGCGAACCGACCGCCAGGGTTGGTGGTAGGGTTCGGCTTCTAGTTTCCTCGTTCTGAGCCTAACGAGCTATACTCCCTATCATAATGACCGGCGTAATGATGGTTATCACGAGAGGTTTACCGTCATTAAGATTCCACGGTTATTTATGGTGGGTAGATGGCTATTTTTTGAATAGTCCCTAGTCAAAGTAGCCCTATTAAGCCACGGCTAAAACTGGGAAGACCACCAATGATGGCTTTTGAACCGTTCCGTGGACAGTTTGTGGGCGCAGCCGGGAGGTGTGATGACACTGCGGATTGCGATTTGAGGTGCACTGGCATGTAAGCGATCCGGATATGCCGCGAGAGTCGTTTCAGTCATTTGCGGCTGCGCGCGAGAGCTTGCGATGTAAATCGTCGTGCTCGTTAGTCGACCGAGGTCGACATGTTGAGTGTGCTGGCATGTAGTGATCGGATATGCGCGAGGGGTCGTTTCGCGCCGCGATCGCGCTTGAGAGCTTGCGATGTAAATCGTCGTGCTCGTTGGTCCGACCGAGGTCGACATGTTGAGGTGCACAAGATGTAGCGGTCCGAGATATGCGCGCGAGGGCTATTTCGGTCGCCTGCGATCGCGGCGAGAGCTTGCGATGTAAATCGTCCGTGCTCGTTAGTCGACCGAGGTCGACATGTTGAGTGCACTGGCATAAGCGGTCCGGATATGCGCGCGAGGCGATTCGATCGGCTGCGGCGCGGCTTGAGAGCTTGCGATGTAAATCGTCCGTGCTCGTTGGTCTGACCGAGGTCGACATGTTGTTTTTCTGGGATTTAATCATTTTCTGCGATCCCAGGCGAGATGGCGAAGTCATTTGTGTTGGCGAGAGCGAAAACTGTACAAGCGAGCTATTACAGGTGGCGCGCCACGTGGAGCAATACAAATGGGCTGCAGAACGCTGCGTATCATTAAATGTGGCGTCCTTTCAGTTCTGACAAGGTGACGTTTCGCCGTAGGACGTGACGGCTGGTAATGATGGCGTTTCGTTTTTTACGCAAATTTCAAATTTCAAAGCGTCGTGTCGGTTTCCGAAACTTTTCGCTTTCCCGCGTAAACCCGAACCGTTGGATGATGATAATCACAGCCGTTGGTTGGTTGACTGCCTGTCTATTTAAGGGGGTGTTGCCCCTCCTTTTGCCACTTTTTCGAAAACCTCCTCCAAAATTCCCAGGCTGATCAAGCCAGAAATCAAGAGCATCTTGTGGTGATTTAGAACCAAGTTTCGAACTCGAAGGTGAGGCTGTGTTTGAACTTCATCGGAGTGAGCCTTTTTCAGCGATCGGAGCGATCATCCTTGTCTTCCCAATTTTCTGCCATCCAGATCATAAAGGTACCATCTTTATCCGATCTAACACTGGGTTTTTCCTTGTTGATCGTCTTTTTGTGGTTGATTCTCGGCTGTATAGATCATAAGTATGCTTTTGTCCCGTAGATATTCGGATTTTGAGGTTTTCTAACGGTGATAGAATCCGTATGCCTAAGCCCTTCTTTTGTGAATTTGAAGCCTTGAGGATTAGGGTGCAATGTTCAATTTTTCGTGTAGTATTTCTTTATGACCCCGTTGCCCCTGTCTTTGTTGGCTTGCGCGGAAATGGGGGCGGTGTCGACTGAACAAGCGTTGATCCACATCTCTTCATTTGCGGCGCATGTCGCACAAATGGGACGACAGCGATCAAGAGGAATTTAGTTATGGGGATGGCGGGGCCGAGGAAAGGGCTGGCGGCGAGGTTTCACCTTCCCATTCTAACGAAGAGGACTCGCGTCCTGCGACTGGCGAGGCCCAAAGGCTATTTATAACGAGGGGCGCTGGTGCTACGAATCCTTAAGCACTTAGCTCCCGGAGAGCGAATTTCTAAGACCGCCGGTGAAAGGATTGAGACGGGCGTCCGCCGCCAAGCCGCAAAGGCGAAGAGGGCGGCCGTGGGGCACCCAAACTGCTAGCTCCACCCCTTGAGAGGGAAAATCAGATCGGCTTGGAGGCATGGAGTCTTTGGAGAGAGGTGGCAAGGCGAAGGCCATGCATCGCGCCGCCGATGTAGAATGGAGATCTTTGTTGACTGACTTTAACACCGCTATCCGCGCCCGATACCGGCTTTCCGGCGACTATCATTTTTGTCCGTGCATGGGCGGCCCGGCGATATGATTAACTTGTGGGCGCTATCGTGGGACGATTGTATGTTCCTTTCGACAATTTCTGGCGGGGTTCAGGCCCCTTTCGATCCTTTTTGGTGGAGGTGATGTATTTTTGGAAACCTTGCCGGCGGACTTTCACCCTAATCTTTGTTAGGACCCTGGCGGCGTTTATTGCGACGTGCCGCCTTAATGGAATTGAGCCCTCCTTGGGCCTGTTTAGGGAGTTCCATGATTTCGTCGGCACCCAAACTCCGGGTCGGTGGCGTGGCGCGCGCTGGCGAGGGAGGCCTCGCCCTTTTTACCCCGCCGACAACAAAATCTACAACTGGAGCCAAAGAGTGATGCGGGTGCAATCCAGGGTCGGATGGCCATTCCCGCATTTTGGGAGTCGGGCTGCACGCGGACTAGACTCCAAGTGGCTCAAAGGCAGAGTGGTTCCTCTCGCAAGCCCTGAAGAAGTAGAGGCGATCGTGGCCTTGATAAGCTCTGCGGACAGATCTGCACAGGTCCGCATGATCAGCGTTCGGATGTTGACGAATGTAAAGCTGGGTAGCGCAAGGATGGCAGGGATCCCGGGCTGTTTGGAATCGGGGATTTTGCCTGTCGTGAACATTCCCCCGCCATCTGTGGAGCTTAGTGATCCTGACTAGGTCGGCGAGTGCCACTTGGGTAGGAACTTTCCGACGCAATGCGAAGAGTGTGGCGGTGATTGGTCGAGCCGCCAGGGTAAAACCATTTCTTCTCTATTTTTGTTTTTGCTAACCCAAAAATACACAAGCTTTGCGCTTGTGAGGTCGGGCGGCGCTGGGCACGATCCCTACTCCTTTTTGACTTGTACATTTTCGATTGCTTCCTCTTTGTTTTTCTTTTTCGGTGATGCGGCATCCGGTCTTGCAGAGAGCGCTAATGTTGCCGCTGCTAATGCCGCGAGGAAGACGCGGGAGGAAGAGTTAGCGAGGGCAGATCCCGTGATCATACCGACTGTTCATGTGGGGATCAATCAGGGAGTGACCGTTGTCGCGCGGGCGGGCCTGGCGTCTCGAGGCGGGACTTCCTACGGTGTTGCGATCGCCAGCGATTCTGAAGAAGTCCGCCCCCGCCATGGTGAAGGCTCGAGCACCGCCCAGTAGTAAGCGCGAGTAGAGTTTGAAGATGTTCTCAAGACGTCCCCTTTCCGGAAAAGACCAAGAGTGGATGCGTCATCTGAGGTTGTCGACCTAGAGGGTCCTGACTCTCCCCCTCTCAACCTTGACCTGTTTATGAATTCGTGCCGCAGGAGCGCGCACGGCAAGAAGCTTCGGCGAGTGCTGACATTCCTTTATACTTTGACGAGGCTTTCTGCGCCGATCAATCATCGCCTGACTGGGGTGTTATGATGGAGTCAGCTCTGTCAGCGGTTCCTCCTCTTCCTCTACTTACCAGAAAATGGAGCGCTGAGGCTCGCCTATCCGTGGGGACCGGACTGATAAAAAGGATTACTCCTGCCAACATCGGCGACAGCTCTATTGATCCCCGCGAGGCTATGAGGGCTGCCGTCGCCGAGTACGGGATGTCGGCGCATAAGGTAAATGTGTTTCCTCGCACGAATTTCCTTTTATTTTCCAAGTGCTTACTGTGTCTTTTTTAGGTCTCGCGTTGCATGCTCGCCGCTTTAGATACTGTTGAGAAGTTGGTGGAGAGCGAACATCGAACGAGCGATGAGCTGGCGAAGAAGGCGCAGGAGAACCAGGAGTTGGCGCGGACGATGAAGGACCTGGAGGCCAAAGTTGGTGATGCCAAGGCTCTATATACCGCTAAAGAAAAGACCTGGGCGGACAAGATAGCGGAGTTGGAGCGCCAAGTTACCCATGAGAAGAATCATCGCAAGAAGGTCGAAGCCGCCCTGGGTGCCTGTGAGCAAAAGTTGAAAACTGCTGAGGATGTTGTCGCTGATGCTGCTAAGGAAACTGAGGATGCCCGTCGGAAAGCTGAGGAAGCTATCAAAAGGGCCGAGGACCTTGCCTCGGATATCCAGGCCAAAATTGAGCCGCCCTGCCTTGTGAATATAAGGACGGCGCCGAATATTGAAAGGATCTCGGGTGATAATTATGACCAAGGTCGCTATCATATGGCGAGGTGTGTCTCAGAGGTCGATGCACCAAACAGAGGGTCCCCAACTTACATGATATGGCGGCGTGGACTCAGGAGAATTCCTTCAGTGCCGAGCTCATTCAATATCATCCCGTGGTTCCATACTCCGAGGAGGAGATCGCGGAATACCGCGAGTGATGTAGGGTTGATGGTTTACAGGCGGCGGTATTTCCAGCGGCAGCAAAAGAGAACATGCGATCACTCGTGCAGGCGATCTTGGATGGGGCCAATACAGAGGGGGATCAGGCAGCTCCAGGTGGTGAGGAGGGGGCGCAGCCGGGAGATTCGCAAGCTGGCCTTGATTCCGGAAGCGTTTGATTCTCCTTTTGTTCTTGATAAAAACTTTGTTGTTGACTTGTAATATTAACTTTTGTTTCCGGCTGATGTGGGGCTCGCCACCCTGTTAACTTTGATCCTTTTCCTTCTGTGCACGTTGGGGCCGCTGCATGGCCATTTCGTTTTATGCCTTTGTTCTCTGCTTTGGTATTTTGAGTTGTTTTTGTTTTTGCTAACCCAAAATACACAAGCTTTGTCTTGTGCTGGGTCGGGCGTGGCTGGGCACGATCCCCTACTTTTTTTTTTTTTTTTTTTTTTTTTTTTTTTTTTTGCGCAAAAGGAAGAAAAATATATACACAAGGAACAAAAACTTCCAAAAAGCGAGGACTACATGTAATATCTCTTGAGGTTGTCGGCGTGCTGTATTCTCATATTCACGGCCATTCTTGTCTTTGAGATAATATGTCCCCTTCTTTAGCTCGCGAGATCTGAAGGCCCTCCCAATTGCTTTGTCTAACTTTTTGGGTTTGCGACCGCGGCTTCACATTTAATTAATACGAAATCTCCTGCCTTGAAAAAATGGTGGCGTACCTTCTTATCGTGATGTCGCTTAGCGGCCATCTTGAAGTTAGCCAAACGGGTCGCCGCTTGCAGTCTTTTTTCTTCGAGCATGTCGAGCTCAAACTCACGCGATCGTTCGTTGGTGTCCTTGTTGAAATGCGACACTCTGATGCTAGGTAGAGACATCTCCACTGGTGTCATCGCCTCCGAACCATAAGTCAGGGAGAATGGGGTTTCTCCTGTGGTGGACTTTTTGGCGGTCCGGAGCGACCATAAGATCGCGGGCAGCTCATCTACCCACCTGCCTTTCTTTCCGCATAGAGTGCGTTCCAGGCCTCTGAGCACTTGTTTGTTTGCGTTCTCTGCCTGACCATTACTTTGAGGATAGCTGACCGAAGACGTCGCATGAATGACGCCATGCTCTTTACAAAACTCGTCGAATTCCGTTCTAAACTGCGGTCCATGGTCAGATATGATGATGCGAGGTACCCCGAAACGAGTCCACACTTGATCCATTAAAAAATAGATGACCTGGGTGGTGGCGATCTCTCTGAGGGGTTTCGCCTCTGTCCATTTGGTGTAATAATCAGCCGCTACTACTATGTACTCGCATCCTCCGCGCCCTTTAGGCATTGTACCGACGAGGTCGATGCCCCACATTTCGAAAGGCCATGATGCGGTGACGATGCTCTGCTCTACGGAGGGTAACCTGGGTATATCTGCGTACCTTTGACAGGGGTCACATTCCCTAACGAATATATCCGCATCCCTCAACAAGGTAGGCCAGTAGTATCCTGCGGTGATCGCCCTTTGTGCGAGGGTTCGACAGGCTGGATGCCCGCCGCACACTCCTTGATGAAGCTCATGGAGGATACCCTCTACTTGCTCCGGCCTGACACAGCGGAGCAGAGGTTTGGAGAAAGAGCGTCTGTAAAGTATCCCATTTTGCAAGACATATCTTGCCGCTCGGCGAGCCAAGGTCCTCGCCTCTATCTTGTCTGAAGGCAAAACTCCATGCTCAATATAATCCTTGACCTCATCGATCCAAAGAGCCGGCGAGGAGGTTAAATATCCATGACCTCGCATCTGTTGATAGAAGGTTCCTCGAGGTATTCCAAAGGGATGTCAGAGCGAGCGCGCCGGCGCGGCGCCGGATAACTTGGATAAATAGTCTGCCCTCAAATTCTGAGTGCGTGGTATATAAGAGAGCTCGCAATATCCGAACTGACGACGTAATTTCTGGACCAGGTCGATGTATTGCTGTAGTTTCGAACAATAAATCTTATAACCTCCATTCACTTGATTGACAACCAGTTGTGAGTCGCAAAAGACGTGTATGTTCTCGACTCTCATTGCGAGGGCGAGCTCAAGGCCTGCGATGACTGCCTCATATTCAGCTTGGTTGTTTGATGCCGTGAAATCGAAGCGAAGCGCTTTCTCAATTTCTTCGGACGTTCCCGGCTCGAGCAAGACGATGCCGCCCCGCAGCTCCAATTCCACTAGCGCGCCGTCAACGAATAACCGCCAACGGTGTACCGGGCCTCATGGGGCCGCTAGGAGCCGGTTTGTCGGGCGAGTTGGTCGAAGGGGAAGTGGGTTGTGTTGTCGAGGGCTCTCGGAAGCTTGCTTCAAGAATGAACTCGGCCAGGGCCTGTGCCTTGATTGCCCTTCGAGGCTCGTACTTGATGTCGAATTCAGTGAGCTCAATTGCCCATTTCTGGAGACGACCGGCGAGGTCTGGCTTATGTAAAACCTGACGCAGCGGACTATCCGATAGTACAATGATCGTATGTGATGAAAAATATGCACGGAGCTTTCTAGCTGCTATAACAAGAGAGTAAGCCAATTTCTCTGCATTAAAGTATCGACCTTCTACAGGACTGAGAGCCTTCGAAACATAGTAAATGGGCTTTTGGACGGGCTTCTCAGGAGTCCCCTCTTCCTTTACAAGAACTGCGGCGACAGCCCTATCTGAGGCCGCCAAATATAAATAAAGCTGGTCGCCCACGGTAGGACTTACTAAAAGAGGCGGTGACCAGGTATTGCTTGAGCTCTTCAAAGGCTTCAGTGCATTCTCCAGTCCATTCAAACCCCTTGCCGCCTTTCAGAATTTTATAAAAAGGAAGGCACCTGTCTGCCGATTTTGAAATGAACCGCCCCAGAGCGGTTATCCTTCCATTCAACCTCTGAACCTCTTTCACAGTCGTGGGAGGTGCCATGTCCAGAATGGCTCTGATTTTCTCAGGATTTGCTTCGATACCGCTACCAGGTGACCATGAAGCCTAAGAATTTTCCAGCTTTGACCCCAAACGTGCATTTGACTCGGGTTTAACTTCATGTTGTTTTTCAGACGTTCGCGAGAGTTTCCTCAAATCGCTATGAAGTCGCATATTTGGATTTGATGACCATGTCATCTATGTAAGCTTCCATATTGCGGCCGATTTGAGTGTGGAAGACCCGGTTGATCATCCTCTGGAATGTTGAACCCACATTCTTCAGCCGAAGGGCATCATTTTGTAATAATACATGCCGCGCTCCGGCCAAAGCGATAAGTTGTCTTTCGCCCCGCCATACGGACTGATGGTATCCGAATCAGCGCCGATTTAAATCGAGGATTTCAAAGCCCGCTATCCGATCTACCATTCTCGTCTATGCGGGGTAGCTCATAGGATCCTCGGGGTGCTTTGTTCAAGTCGGTGAAATCTACGCACATTCGCCACTTGCCGTTGTGCTTCAAAACCATAACGACGTTGGCTAGCCAAGTAGGATATTGTAGTTCTTCAATGATCTCCGCCGCAAGTAGTTTTGCGATCTCATTTTCTGACCTCTTCCTTTTGCGGTTGAAAATTGGCGAGCCATTCTTTGAATTGGCTTGAAATGGGGATTCACGTTAAGACGGTGGAGTGCGACTCGTGGTCGACGCCCGCATTTCGGTGACCTCCCAAGCAAAGGCCTCCAAGTTCTCTTTTCAAGACGTTGATCGGCGCGGACATATCGGGCTCGGCCGAGGTGCGCCCGACTTTGATTTTTGGTGGGGTATCTCTCATTGATGATTACCTCGACGAGCTCCCTCTCGCTTCAATGCTTGGATCATCTCAGATCGCAATGTGTCACATACAATTTCCTTTTGTTGTATCTTAAGCGGCGGAGGGCTGTTCGTGCCTTGTCCCCGCTCGATATGGGCTTCCAGCGCTCTTTTCTTAGCGCTCGCCTCTAGCTCGGCCATGGACTCACTTATCCGGGGGTTGAGTCGTCCGGCGGTACTTGGGATCTCAGCTGTATCGATTATCACTAGAGTTTCTTCCAACAGATTTATTGAATTCGTGATGGGGTTAGTCCCTGCTGGTGCGACGGGAGGTGTAGCATGAGCTTGTCCTAGCACACCTTGGACTTCGGGCTCCCGTGCCCTTTTCAACCCTGCCTTTGATTTTGCCAAGTGGTCAAGATAAGTCTGTGGTCGGCTAATCGCCTGGCCTATCTTGCCATTTTCTGTATAAAATTTGACCCTCTGATGCGGAATGGAAGACACTATCTGAAATTTGCGCATCGCAGGTATGCCCAGGATCATGTGGTAGCGAGCTGGCAGATCGACCACCAGAAATTCTATTTTTTCGATCCGAAAGGGCTCGAAGTCTCCGATGCGGACCTCCAGGTCAATCATTCCTTTAACTTTTACCTCATGGTTGGTAAAACCTTCTAGCGAGCCCAGATACGGTTTCAGATTGGCCTCGGTGAAATTCAAACCTTTGAGGCAGTCAAGATAGATGATGTCTCTGGCGGCACCCGTATCCACCAGGACTCTGTTAACCCCGCACTTGCCGATCCCGATTTTGATTATGAGGGGCATCTCCATTGCTCCCGTGAACAAAGCTAAGCTCGCTCTTTGTGAAAGTCAAGGCCTCTTCATCTCGTCGCAGAGTTCTAGGCCGCCACGCCCAAATTCGTTGATCGAGTCGATCCGTTTTTTTATCTCGCTGTTGCTAGGCGGGCTTTCGTGGATGACATTAAGCTCGCGCCATATCGGGCCGCGACGAGTCTCTGGTTGGCACCGCCGCCAATTTGAATCGATCTAACTTTCTCCCGGGCCATTTTGTCTCAGATCCTTATCGTGGAAAAACAATCATCCGTGTTATGGCCGTGATAATTGTGAAACTCACAGATTTGCTTGTGTCCGCTTACGAACACCGCTTTCGCTACGATTGTCGCGGGGCTTCCGGATGTGTTCAAATTTCGCTCAGATCGCCGACGGTCGGGCATTCAGTGGAATGTAGTCTTTACGCCGAACTTTTGCGGCCTTTTGAAATCGCGTCGTCCGTTCTTTCGCGGATTGACGGCCTCCTCCTTTCTTTTGGGATCGCCTCGAGTACTATTGGACGGGCCGTGGGATCGATTGAAGGCCCCGGTTTCGGCGGGATGACCTCGACGGTAGTAAACTTCCGGCCTGCTCCAACATGTCCTCAAGTTGGTCGGAGCGTGCATCGTTAAGTGTGTCTTAAGTTCGCCGCCCACCACCCACCAGCTTAAGAATGACATCATGACCGTGGGTTCGGGCTCGTCCCGTGTTTGATCGTAAACTTGGACGAATTTCTCGTAATACGACCGGGCGGACTCCCAAAGGTGTCTCGCTTTTATAAAAACAGATCGGTTGTGGTCTTGCGAGAGGTCTATGCGCTGCCTTGAATTTCGTCAGAACTTTGTGCGCATATCCTCCCACCGTTAATCGATCTGGCCGGCAATTTGCGAAGCCATGTAGAGGCTCTATCTTTCATGCAACCCACCATAGCCACGCACCAGGCCGCGCTTATGGTGAGTAATGAGCATCATTTTGCTCTCGAACGAGGCTATCCATTCGTATGGGTCCGACTTACCCCGATAATCCGTTATGTTGATGTTGGAGACGGCGTCGCGGGAGGCTCGCCGTGAGCGAGTCGAAAGTGCATCCATAGCGCGCGCCAGGTTCCTTATCCTCTTCTCATTTATTCTTTTTCATCTCCGGAACCATCAACCTCGAGATCTTCAAATTTGGTTGGTCAGGTTCGAGGTGCGCCCGAGAGTGGGCGCCATCCTCGCCATCGCCGAGCCTTCGCTTTTGGCCCGTGCTCTTCTTCTTCTCGTGATAATGTCCCGGGATTTTCACCGAGAGGGCCCGGCCTCCGCCTGACGTTGCCTCGCTGCCTTTATCTTCATCCCGGTGGTGATGGTAAAGCTCTACGCTTTCCCAGCGCTCAGGCGCCGATATTCTAGTTTGGTTGTATTCACCGTGCCGAGAGAGGATACGCTTCCCCTCGATGCTCGTGGACGCCGAGCTCGCTGTTTCCCCAATGTTTGGCCCTTTCCACGGAGGGGTGATGACGTTAGTCCGGCGCTCATGCCCTTTATGGTTGGGGAGGATCAATTGCTAGCGCTGGCTGGCCGGGCGGAGATTAAGATCTCGTTGGGCGCCTTCATTCTCGCCAGATTCACCATAACTCTTTATTCTTGCCGACGCCTCGCTAGAAACCGGGCCGGGCGGGGCCTCTTTGTCTGGGCCTTCGGTATTAATCTGTCTTGGGCGAGCTCGCCTAATCGAGTGTTTTTCTTTCTTAACTCTAAGAACTCGCGTAATCGACGGTTGTACGGGCGGGTCGCTCTCATGGGACCTCGCTGGGCGATCCGCCGCGGATTGGGTGTGACGGGGTAAAGCGAAGGGTTAGCCATGATGGGAGGTCCGATGCAAGTCGACCACAAGCTTTCAAGGTAGCAAGTGGGATTATTGCCTCGACACAAGCCAACTCTAGTATCCTTTTCAAAAGGTAGTTGATGTGGACGTGACGTGACGTGATCTCATTGTCGATTTTATGTACGCAACATCCGATGAACCTTTACCCTCCTACAAGCAATCGATCCCCAACACGTATATGCTACAAGTTGAATTTTATGGCGTTCACACCGCCCCGATCAACATGCAAATCGGAAAAACGCTAACCACGGCCGCCGCTTTTAGCGGTTCATATAAGATTATCCCAATAGTGGTGAATCTTCAAACGCAAGATTGGGATAGTCTACATAAACACATGAGCTATTTTTCAACGGACTGTGAAGACAAAGATAACCGATTTGATGAAGATAAACTGGAATAACAAACATGTTATACAAGGGAGACGGAGATCGGTACAAGCTGAGCAACTATGGAGTCCACGAAGGTGTTGAATCCTCTGAAGAAAACGCTTCCCGGTAACGGAGCCAATTGACGGGTCTGTTTCCGTCAGGTCGTTTGGAAGGAAGACTTGGACGTGGGATATCTGGCCTCTTCGTGGTGTTCCGATCAATGAGGTTATCGCCGTCGGGCGGTGGCGTTTATCGATGTTGGTGATGAACTCACGGTGGTAATATGAAAACAATAAATATGAGAGAGAGAACAGTCTTTGATAGAAATAAATGCGAAAAAAGTTGTTCTATATCTTCATTAATGTCATAGTAGGGGTATTTATATAGGAAAGGATAAAGTCAGAAAAGACTACTCGTGCTAGCGGCGCCGATGCCCGACAGATGGCATTTGGCCCCGCATTCTATCTAAGCTTATGAACTTTCCATTAACTGATAGAGTTTCTCATAGGAATGGGCCCGCAGTGCTGCGGGGCGGCCCCCTTATGCTTATGAGGATGGCGGGATGGCCAAGAAGTTGGCGACGTCGAGCGCTTATGCTCAGGGCAAGAGTTTGACTTATGTCCTCAGACGAGTTGACCGGGGATAATGGGACCGTGTCAGGTTCCGTATCATCATATAGTAACGACTCGTATGATAAAACCTGCGATTTAGATCGAGATAATAATAGCTGTTTGGTGTTTAACCACACTTAAAAGAATTACCACGTTTCCCTGAGGATTCGACACCTGACTCACCATACTAGCACTATAATTTGACCCGGTACACTGCCGGTAAGGATTGTATAGCACTAGAAAACGTCCGTTAGCTTTCTGGCGCCGTTGCCGGGGAACACGTCGCTAATTTTTCTTTGTGTCTATGGTTACTACTTGTATCAGCTCAAAATTCTCGAGGATAAGTCAACACTTTTTCTTATCTCATTTCTATTTTATTTTTCGTTGGTATCTACTTTCTTTGAGTTACCAATTTTCTTCTTTTACAAAAGTCGAGTATTTTCTATTTTCGTTAGTTGATGACCAGAAGTGGTAAGGCCCCGCTCACTCCTTATAAGCCTGACATAAATACTTACGAAAAGCAGTTAAGAATAGAGAGTAAACGTAGTCATACTAGTCGGAAATCTGATTAATCATCTTCAAACAGTAAATACGAGAATGGCCGAAATCGTGATTAAACACCGAACAAGGGCTAGAACATGCTCTAGGGCATGGACAACACCCTATTAACCCTAATAATAATAATCAAAATCCTAATAATAGGAATAATCGAATCGGAACCGTAATAATCGTAATAACCCACCAAACGCGAGACCTATCTCGTGATCGACCATAAGAAGGAATCGACTAATAATCCCATTCTTTTACCAAATGAAGGAGCAAACAATTTCAAATTAAATCTCATCTTTTGGTTTAATTGACGCAAGAGCCCAATTTCTAGGAGAGGATGATGAAGATCCACATCATCATCTCTATCTTTTCAAGAATTGTGCAATACTGACCAAAAGTCAAGGTGCTCATCGTAAATTAACAAGGATGTCTATGTTTCCTTTTTTCTTTAAAAGGACGAGCACGAGATTGGTTTATGTCTCTTCCACATCATTCAATCGACTAGTTGGGAGGATATTCAAACCGAATTTTTGAAACAATATTTCACTCTGGACGTAAATTTGGAATTAAAAGTCGAGGTTTCTAACTTTAGACAAGGATCTCAAGAAACGCTGGGAATGCAGGAGAGATTCAAAAAATCGTTAAGAGCTTGTCCCGACCATGGTTATTCCTTAGATATGCAAATCCAACTTTTCTCGTCAGTAAATTACTTAAAAGACTCACGCACGGATGTTGATCATGCATGTGGTGGTTCTTTAATGATGAGTGAAGCACAAACATTTACGATGCTATAGAAAAGATTTCCAAAAATAACAGAATGTGGGAAACCGGTTCTAGCAGACCGTAAAAGTAGCTTTTGCAGGAGAATGTACATCTAATACAAGTTCTAGCACATTTAGAGAATTTGAGTAGGAAATTTGATGGCCTACAATCTAACAAAAACCTAAGTTCAGAAAATAGTACACCCACTGAATATTCAAATCAGGATAATATGCCAATAGGGATTGAAGAACCAAAAGGATATTCGAGAGAGGAGGTAAGTTTTCTTCAGCAGCATAGGAATTTGAACAATGCATATTCAAACTCGTTTAATGCTATTAGAAGAGACCACCCAACATTTCGATGGTCTGAAAACCCTAGTAAGCAAGGACAACCGCCATATCCATTTCCATATAGGAATTCGTCTAATAATCAAGTTTATCAGGGAGATACCTCTAATCAGAATTTACAATCATTACCCAGATCCTATCCTCAACACACCACTCAAAGTATGCCAGTAACTCAAAGTTCAACTCAGCCTGCAGAAGGAGTTGAAAAATGGGAGAAACTAATGGAAAATATGATGGGTGTGGTGTCTACTCAAGCTAAAAATACGGAAACAATGATGACTTCTATTGGTACAGTCACTAAAGATATGAGTACAATAAAAACATCTATGAATGGTCATGATTCCAGAATGAGAACGATAGAAGCCTCATTAAGAAATATGGAAGATCATTTGAGTAGGGAAGGTGAACGTAAAAACAGTAGACCACCAGGAGGATTACCAAGTAACACTGAAAGAAATCCGAGAGAGGTAAATACTGTAGTTACCAGAAGTAGAAAACTCTGTGGTAGTAATGAAGTAGAAAGTTTCGGAAATAATGAAGTAGAAGATGATTTAGATGGTAAGAACGATGAAACTAAACATGAATTCACTGATGAGGAAGAAGAAATTATAGAAAATTTCTTGAAAGGAAATAGAAGTATGGAACCTGAAAATAAAGGTGAGAAATGGGTAAAAATCCCGAGAATTCTGAAAGATCCCATGGATAAAGACTTAAGAAATTTATTCAAGGAACATGTTAGAGTAAATGATACTGAAAGCAAGGATGATAAACAGGAAGAGTTGAAAAATTCTGAAGAAGAGATCGATTCAGGGAGCATTTTAAAGAAAAAAGATTATGAGACATGGCAAACAAGTAACACTTCAAGATTTAAGGAGAAAGGAAAAGAGAAAATGACTTCGGGATCAAGGGTAATAGATTTAGAATCTTTACCTTACCCACCTAAAGATCAAATTAAGAAAATAAAAACTGATAAGAAGTATGCTCGTTTCCTTGATACTTTTCGTCATCTTCATGTTAATATCCCTGTTATCGAAGCTCTAGTTAACATGCCTACCTATGGAAAGTTTCTGAAAGATATTCTCTCAAACAAGAAAAAGTTAGAAGAATATGAGAATATTTGCCTCAATGAAGAATGTTCTGCAATTTTACAGCATAAATTACCACCTAAAACGAAAGATCCAGGTAGTTTTACAATTCCTTGTGAAATTGGAGGATTTTTGTTTTAAAAGGTACTATGTGATCTTGGGGCAAGTATTAATCTCATGTCTTATGAGGATTATAAGAAACTAGGCATAGGAAAACTTACGAATACTGAAATGACTCTTCAAATGGCAGATAGATCAGTTAAATACCCTAAAGGAATTATCGAGGATGTATTGGTTAAGATTGATAAATTTTACTTCCCAGTAGATTTTGTAGTTATGGAAATGGAAGAAGGATATTCAGCGCCACTTATTCTAGGTCGACCATTCCTAGCTACAGGAAGAACATTAATCGATGTCCAAAAAGGAGAATTAATACTGAGAGTTAACGAAGATGCAGTTGCTTTCAATATATTCAAAGCTATGGAACATCCATACAGATCACCAGAATCATGTTCTTTTATAGAGGATATTCATGATGTCTATGATATTCAATCACCAGCTTATGAAGACAGATTAGAAGAATGCCTAGCATTGTCTATCTATAAGGAGAATAAGAAGGACACCGAAATGAAAGAGATAATCCTTTATCTAAATAAAGGAAGTTTTAGTCCTAAACCACCATGGCATCAGTATCTGGAATTAGAACTAGAAGGACCAGTTCTAAAACCTTCAGTAGAAGATCCACCCAGTAATCTAGAGTTGAAACCACTTCCTTTAAATCTTAAGTATGCTTTTCTTGAAACTAATAATCTATTGCCGGTTATTATTTCACAACCTTAATCGAGCTACAAGAAGACCAATTACTTAGAATGTTGAAAAAGCATAAGAAAGCTTTTGGTTGGACAGTAGCTGATATTCAAGGAATTAGCCCTGAGATTTACGTTCATAAAATTATTCTAAAGGAAGACGCTAAACCTTGTATTCAGCCCCAACGCCGCTTCAATCCGAATTTGCAGCTAATTGTTAAGAAAGAGGTTATTAAACTACTAGAAATAGGGATAATCTTCCTTATATCTGATAGTGAGTGGGTAAGTCCAACTCAAGTGGTACCAAAGAAATGAGGTTTCACAGTAAAGGAAAATGATAAAAACGAATGAATTCCGACAAGAGAAATTACCGAATATCGAATGTGCATTGATTTTCGAAAACTTAACGATCATACTAAGAAAGATCATCATCCACTTCCATTCATAGTGCAAATGTTGGAACGCTTAAGTGGACATAAGTATTACTGTTTCTTATATGGTTATTCAGGATATTTACAAATATTCATTGCAGCAGGAGATAGAGAAAAGACCACTTTCACTTGTCCGTATGGAACCTTCGCTTATAAGAGAATGCCGTTTGGTTTATGTAATGCACCAGCTACATTTCAGAGATGTGTGATGGCTATATTTTCTGACAGGGTCGAGAAGTTTTTAGAAATTTTTATGGACGACTTTAGTGTTTACGGAGATTCCTTCGATGAATGTTTGTCGATTTAGAAAAGAGTGTTACAACGCCGCTGTGAAGATACCAATTTAGTTTTAAAACGGGAAAAATGTCACTTAATGGTATCAGAAGAGATTGTTTTAGGACATAGAATCTCTGAAGTAGGTATCGAAGTTGATAAAGCTAAAGTCGAGGTAATCGAAAAGTTACCTCCACCAGTTAATTTAAGAACTCTAAGAGGATTTCTTGGACATGCAGGTTTTTATAGAAGATTTATTGCAGATTTCTCGAAAATAGCAAAGCCTCTAAGTCATTTGCTTGAAAAGGAAGTACCTTTTAACTTTGATAGTAAATGCATGGAAGCCTTTCAGACCCTAAAAGTGAGGTTGACTATCGCACAGTGCTAGTAGCACCCAGATTGGAGTTTGCCGCTTGAAATTATGTGTGATGCGAGTGATTTAGTTGTAGGAGTCTGTTTTAGGTCAAAGATATAACAAAGTACTCAAAGCAATTTACTATGCATCTCACACATTAAACGCAGCTCAACTTAATTACGCAACTACAGAAAAAGAACTGTTGGCTGTAATTTTTGCCTTAGATAAGTTTAGATCGTATATCGTTGGATCTAAGGTTATTATTCATACAGACCATTCAGCGTTGAAGTACTTACTGAGTAAAAAAGATGCTAAACCACGTCTTCTTAGATGGATACTCTTACTACAAGAATTTGATATTGAAATTAAAGATAAAAAGGAAGTGAAAATGTAAGAGCAGATCATCTAAGTAGAATGGAAAATGAAGAAAAGTGGAATTGAAATACAAGATTCATTTCTCGATGAACAATCATTTAGAATCGATACCCTTCAACCATGCAATTATTAAAGAATAGAATTCCTTCTAAGGAAATGTCACCTTGGTTTGGAGATATCGTTAATTACTTTACCTTCGTGATTATATTCCGCCTCATTGACTTGGCAAATGTAAAAGAAATTCTTTTATGACTTAAAATTTTATTTATGGAAGAACTCGACCTTTTCCGTAAATGTTCGGATGAGATAATCGTAAAGTGTGTGCCTAATAATGAGATTTTAAGTATTTTGTCGCTTTTGCCGTGATCGCGGAGCGCGAGGACACCATGGAGGATGGAAAACCGCTTTTAAAGTTGTACAATGTGGTTTTTATTGGCCTACACTATATAGAAATGCATATAAATATACAAAATCTTGTGAATCATGCCAAAAATGGGGAAATATATCGAAAAACATGAAATGCCTCTTCAACCGATTTTAGAGTGTGAATTATTTGATGTTTGGGGTATAGATTTCATGGGACCTTTTCCTATATCTTTTGGAAAAAGATTTATTCTTGTGATGGTAGATTATGTTTCAAAATGGGTGAAAAGTGAAGCTCTTTCAACTAATGATACCAAAGTTGTCATAAGGTTCCTTAAAAGAATATATTTACTGTATGGCATTCCGAGGGTCATCATTAAGTGATAGAGGTCACACTTTTGTAATAGACCATTTACCAAGATAATCGAAAAATATGGTGTAACACATAAGTTAGGCACACCCTATCATCCGCAGCACTCACTGGTCGTAGAGGTGTCTAATAGAGAAATTAAAAGAATTGTAGAAAAACAGTGGACTCAAATCGTAAAAGCAAGGGCAGAGAACTGGATGATGCATTATGGGCATCTGTAATGCGACCTTTAAGACACCAATTGGTTGTTCCCCTTACAAACTAGTTTTTGGTAAATCTTGTCATCTCTCAGTTGAATTAGAACACCGGGCCTTTTGGGCTATTAGATTTTTGAATTTCGATCCTAAGGCCGTCGGTGATCACAGATTACTTCAGTTAACAGAACTAGAAGAATTTCGTCTTGATGCTTATGAAAATGCTCGAATCTACAAGGAACGCACGAAATCTTTTCACGATAAGAAAATTTATAGTCGTGAGTTCCATGTAGGTGATCGAGTGTTATTGTACAATTCACGTTTAAAGTTATTTCCAGGTAAGCTTAAATCAAGATGGACAGGTCCATTTAAAGTAACAAGGGTTTATAAATCTAGAGCTGTTGAACTAACTGATGGAAGTACAACTTTTATAGCCAATGGCCACAGGGTAAAGCTGTTTGTGGAAGGAGAAGGGACCTCTCTAAGGAAAGAAGTAATGTTGCTAACAGATCCGCCGCTAAACTGAAAAGCAGGAAAACTAAATTCAGCTGAATCCCAGGTACTATCCTTCTTGTTTACTTTACCTTTCTGTGTTTTTATATGTTTAAACTAGTTTCGTCTTTTACCGGACAGACGTAAAAGAACTGGATGCCTTTTTTAGATAGAATAGGATTTTTATTTTGCTTTTGAAGTTAGGCCTTGATAAGGATGTCGCGTTACATAATAAGCTTCGCTTTTGAGAAAACAAGCAATTATTGAGAGAGATCGATTGAAAGAAGTTTGTAATGGAAAATCGAGAAGTTCGAGCAAAGAGAAGGGCAAAGTTTTTAATGCGATGCGTAATCTGTGGAAAAAGTGAGCATAATGGGAAATGTGGAGAAAGCACAACCAAATCTCGGGATGAGTGTTTGAATGTTGTCAAGAAGGAACGATTAGTGGTTATCCTAAAATCCCGATGGAGATCAAAGAGAAAATTCAAATGCATCATTTCTTAGGGTTAGGTTGATAGAACGTTATATCGTAACTCCGGAAGATTTAAATAGAGGAATTAGGACCCCATAAGTCTCGAATATTTTACTTTTTATTTCAAAGGCTTTTTATAAAAAAATTTGCATAACCTTTGAAAATTTTATAAATTGGATCTTTATAAAATTCATGAAAGTTTTATAAAAATTTTTATAAAAGTTTTATTTCAAATTTTAGTTAAAAATAAAAATAAAATAAAAAAATTTAAAAAAATTTGGTCGGATCGATCCGACATGATTCCCGGATCGATCCGGGACTGAAAAACCTAAAGAACAGGTTCTTTCTTCTTCTTCCTCTTCCAATTTCTTTTTTTCATCACTGCCGCCCCACCCTCTCCCCACCCTCTCCCCCACTCAAAATTTTTTTTTTTTTTCCTTTTAATCACATAAACACACTATCACATTACCCCACTCTTTATTTTATTCTCCTTTTCCCCTTCTCTTCAATCTCTCACTTAAATTTCAAAAATTTCAAGAAAAAGCTTCACCGTTCACTCCGGCGAATTTTCATCTTTTCCGGCCAACTTTTTAACCTTTATAGTCTACCAAGGTAACAATGTAGTATTTAATCTTATCAATTTCGTTTTTTTTTTGTAATTTTAGTAATTTATTTTCAACTGTACTGTAATTCACTTGTGTTGTGTTGTTTTGGTTTTTTTGTTTTTGTTTTTGAATTGTTGAGTCACTATCGTAGAATGGCCGTAATCCTCTGAATCAAATAGCCTAAGAAACGAAAACAAGATATCCCAATCTCAGTACCGGTTATAGAAACAAGGCCTTTAACACCGGAAGAACATGCCGTTAGTTTTGAGCAAACTGCGTCTAGAGCAGCTAGAGATGCATACAAGAATATTTTTGGAAAGTGTATAGCTGAGATAGAAAGGGGTCTAGATTTTACGGTTTTAGGGGATGAAGTTAGAGCAATATTTGAGAAAAGACAATGGATGGAAATAGCAAAGATTGAGAGAGAAGGAGGTTAACACGACTATAGTTTTCGAATTTTATTCTCTCGCTAAGGACGATAATTCGACTGAGAGAATGGAGAGTTGACCTTTGTTACCCTTAGAACTAGACAAGTACCGTTTAATCCTAGCGTCATCAATGCTATTTATGGTATGTAAGATGTCCCACGATGAGGAGGATTATTACACGGTATGGAACCTTAATGATGAAGTCGCTTTTGAACAGAGAGCCTTATTAGCCCAAAACGAGCTTGATCCTACGGCTAAGTGGCATGAAAATAGGTTTGGTTACGGAATCAGATTAGGGATATTAGAGCACTTAAGCGTTTTATTGGCTACACTCTTTACCCCACTCGTCATTTGACATCTTTCGTAAAGCGGATGTTTGTATTGCTTGGGCAATGGTAAATGATGTTCCCATAAATGTGGGAAAAATAATGTACAAGAGGGCTTTGAAATTTTCTCATGAAGCTAGGCCGGAAGTCATATGCCTTTCCCGTGTTTTATTTCTCGCTTTATGTCAAAGACTCGGTGTTCCGACCTTGCCTAATGATAAGTTGATCTTGGCTAATGAAGCCTTAATTGGCCCTAATTTGAAGCGTGTTCCGGATGGAAAAATTGATTATAACAACACGAACCGCCACCAACCTCAACATATTCCACCGGTTTCCCAACCTACCACTGTTCCTCCATCATCTAGTCATACACAATCTCATCTTCCAAATACCATCACGTATGACATGTTTCAATCCCTATCCTATGATGTTTATCGTGCTAATGCCAATATGGCTGTCTATGCGGAAAGGAATAGGCAGTGGTCTGAAGATTTGAGACAAGGGATGCGCGGTATATATCAGATGAATATACTTCAGAACCCTGCCTACGCTGAAATGAACATTCCGTAATGCCAATCTAAGCCGTATACCATGCCCGATTTAATTCCACCGATGCCACCCCAATCCAGCTTACAACCAATGTCACATGCCTTTGGAAGTCAAACTAGTGGTATAGGTCAATTTTGTACAGGTATGACGGCTCCAGTTACGTCAAGTTGGGGAGGTTTTGCAGCATTTGCTAATATCACGGCTGGGATGAATTCGATTGGTTTAGATAGCACGGTTACGATGTCGACGCCATTTCAAGATACATTGTTCGAGTCGACCGACGATCCTGCTACTTCCCAACCCATGCCGGGATCGAGTTTCAATGTGGAGATTGATGATACCGATGAATGATTTAAAATTTTTTATGATAATTGTCACTTAAACAATTTACTTTAGTCTTTTGTGTTTGTTTCGACAGTTAAGCATTTTTTTTCATTGTAGTTTTGGTTAAGATAAATTTATAAGTTTTTTGCGCTATTTTGTATTTCATAACGTTTTATGTTGTGTTATAAATATTTTAAACTACAAAAATATCATAAGTTTGAAAGTTAGAAAATCTGGGCATTTGAAAGACAAATTTCGCCTCAGTATTGCTCTGAGACTCGCCGGATCGATCCGCCTGTCATTGCCGATTGACACGCCTATATGCCGTTTGCTTGGCTTATATCTCGACTTTGTGTTCATTTACATGGAGTACCTGAGTTTGATCAAGACGAGATTTTTCCATCTCGTGGTTCTCAAGTTGGACTACTTCCGGTTGATACTCCCGGATGTTCGTCAACAATTTAATATATTCACACGAACGAAAGTTGTTTTTAGGTCATCTGGCAAAGTTGATGAATGGAGAGGTGTTAGTTAAGAAGTTAGTCTGTTTAAGTAATAGTTCTTTAAGTTAGTAGATTAATAATCTGTTTAATTATGTTTCTCTTTGAGTTTAATAATTTTAATAATCTTGTTTAATATATATGTTTTTTTTATGTTGGTTCTATTAGCAGAAACATAATAATACACGCAAGTAATATCACTAAAATAATAACATTCATCTAAAATTTTAAATTTATTTTCGAACCTACTTTTTATTACTCACTGAACATCGAGACGATGCCACTTCGTAAGTGGGGAGTAGAGTTAGGTTAGTAAATAAAAATTTAAAATTTTCATATAAATTTATACTTAATTGCTTAATACTTAGTTTAATTTTTCTTGAATAAATTTAAGTAGATAATATATAATTAATATGAATAAAAATAATATAAATTGGTAAGAATATATTTTAATTTAGTAAAGTAAATTAGATATATTATAATTATATTATATATGTCAGTTTTAGATTTTCATAAGATTTTAAGTATATGTAACTATACATAAATATTATCAAGTAATTTTCTTATGAAATTTAGCAAATATACTTATATTTATAATGAAATGTTAGAATAATTTTCTTTTCAAAACGAAATATGAATATGGAATCGGACTAGGGATGACGATTTTTGGCATAACTTTGATCAGCTATAGCCAAATAGCCTACCTTAATAAAATTTCCAATTTTTGTCCTCACCTCAGCCAAATAGAGTGGTCAGACCTCACTCGAAATAGCCAATTATGAGTAAACCAAATATGACCGACCCTTAGCCTATTTTGGTCTACATTTCCTAAAATTCCCACGAGTTTGTACGTACTTATGAAAGGAGATGATGACATAAAAGCTAAGTATCGATGCAAAAGAATGGTATATCTTTGAGATTGGAAAAGTTGGATAGTATAAATTATTCGACCTCACCTCGCTTACACTTGCAAGATAGTCGATTTTGGTAATGAGTTCGGGTATGTTAGTATTCTCTAAAAAAATGATATCGAATGTTATTAATCGAGATATTTTTGATCAAAAATATGAAGGTGTAAGACGCATCGACTTCGCTTCTTTCTCTTTTGATTTTCTTTTCTATCCTTTCGATTAACCAACACCCTGAGCCTAAAACATTATAAGCCGCTTTGCCAACTACTTGACTTAGTCCTTGATTCCAAATATTTCATATAAGTTAAGATAGGAGAATAATTCTAGAATTTTAATTATATTTATTAAGTAAATTATGTGGAATTTCATTTTAATGATATTTGATAAATAATTTGTCTAAGTTATATACACTTTTATCTTGTTAATTTCTAAGAAAGATATAATTAATATATTTATAATATTGAAATGACATTTCATGACTTTGATTTAATCTACCAAGTATATCATTTTATTGTAATTTTTATATATTATCGCTTATTTTGCTTTAGAGGACGATCAAAAGCTAAGTGGGGAGTAGTTGATGTATAACATTTGTATGATAAAAATTACGATATATTATATATTTTATCGACTCTTTCTATATAAAATATAAGAAATTATAACGATAATCTTATGAAATATTAATAGTTATGAATACATCTAATTAATATAAAAATCTAGAAAAAGTAATAAAAAGTTATAAATTTTGTACCGGTTTAGTAACCGGAGTGTCGTGTCAGATTTACGTGGGTATTTTTGGTATTTGATTGCAGATTTTTAGGTAAACCAAGACCCCGAGTGACGACACTTTTTGAAGTCAAATCATATCTTTTGAAGGAAGTAAGGAAGTGTCACAAGTTTAAAAATTCAAGTGGATCAACGGTTTGTGATACTATTATCGAGATATATATTCGACGAACGAATGGCCCATCAAAAAGGCATTTTCTGAAGAAGAGTCCTGCATGAAAGTTTTAGATCTTTCAAAGAGCTTTCAACGCTTCTTAAATCATGTTAATTAGAGATCTACAACTCAAGATATGATTTTATCAAGTTTCAGCTAAAAATTGGAAGAATTACACACGGATCAATCCGACATCACCTCGGATCGATCCGGATTATCAAATAATGCGAAGTAATGATGATTAGCACATGGTTCTGCAGAAAATAAGCAAGTGATAATGTTTTTTATTCCCGGATCGATCCGACCTTGATCCCGGATCGATCCGGCCATGAAAAATCTGTCTATAAATAGGCAGATTGCATGCAGCCTGTAAGTGTACCAATATATATATACTAGCTTATATATATCTCTCAAAACCTCTTTTATTAGTAGTATGTATGTATATAGGCCTTATGCCATAAATAATGTAGTAATAATAGTATCGTTGTAATGCTCGGGAAATTATCGGAAGATCAGTGTTGTTGAAGTCGTTGTAATGTCCGGAAGAATACGACCTCTAAATCAGCAGTTGTAATCGGGTAATTTTCTAAAGTATTTATGTTTGTTATTTTTAATTTTATCTTTTTAATCGTTATAATGTTATTAGGCTAAATCTAATAACTAGCCAAGGTTATGTAATCGTATTATTTCGATCTTTACGGTAAATGGATGTCATCTAAGTAAAATTGACTAAAATTGAGTTAATTGAATCTTTTTTTATTTTGCAAAGTATTGATAATATTCAGATTGAAGTAATTAATCAAGATGAATCGCAACATATAACCTAACGATGAACTGACCAGAGAAGTTAGGATATGAGATAAATGATAGAAAAACGAGGGTAAAATTGGCCGTGCGAAAGCGTGACAACGGAATCCTATTTCCTACCCGGGGGTAGATTTGTCTTGGGAAAGATGAATCTTATTAAAATTTGTGCTCAAGATCGTAATAATGTTAAAATCAACAGTTTAATTAAAACTAACACCGGAAAGTTGAATCGATCCGTCTGACAACCGGAGCCTTTTGAATAACATCGGCCGTCTGACAAACGGAGCAACCTCTTTTATCCGGGGTAGATTTGTACTCGGTACCTGTTCAGACTAACTGAGATTAGCATGGGGCAGTTGTGGAGATTGAACTAATGACAAGTTAACATATGACAATTTCATATGCTCGTGTGAGGAGGAATTGTTAACCTCAGGAGTGCACCGTTTCATTTACTCAATTGGACCTAATAAAAGAAAGATCGAGCATATCCATTAAACCAAAAAGATTGAATAATTCAATTATTTATATCTTGGCTAGTTCTATAATAATTTTTTTTTTTTTTTGAGGGCGAAATAATAATTATTAGTATTTAATATATTGGTATCTATATATATATATATATATATATATATATATATATATATATATATATATATATATATATATATATATTGTATCAAGTTATGTATTACTATATATATTTATGTATTTATATATATTATAATAGTTTAGTTGTGATTTATGAAATTATTTTCGTTATTAGTATAGTAACGACTTGTATGAAAAAACCTGCGATTTAGATCGAGATAATAATAGTTGTTTGGTGTTTAACCACACTTAAAAGAATTACCACGTTTCCCTGAGGATTCGACACCTGATTCACCATACTAGCACTATAATTTGACCCGGTACACTGCCGGTAAGGATTGTATAGCACTAGAAAACGTCCGTCGACTTTTCGGCGCCGTTGCCGGGAACACGTCGCTAATTTTTCTTTGTGTCTATGGTTACTACTTGTATCACCAAAATTTTCGAGGATAAGTCAACACTTTTTCTTATCTCATTTCTATTTTATTTTTCGTTGGTATCTACTTTCTTTGAGTTACCAATTTTCTTCTTTTACAAAAGTCGAGTATTTTCTATTTTCGTTAGTTGATGACCAGAAGTGGTAAGGCCCCGCTCACTCCTTATAAGCCCGACATAAATACTTAAAGGCGGTTAAGAGTAGAGAGTAAACGTGGTCATACTAGTCGGAAATCGACGAATCATCTTCAAACAGAAATACGAGAATGGCCGAAATCAGTGATGAAACACCTGAACAAGGGCTAGAACATGCTCTAGGGCA
This sequence comes from Gentiana macrophylla, assembly GCA_026214975.1. Classification (NCBI taxonomy): domain Eukaryota; kingdom Viridiplantae; phylum Streptophyta; class Magnoliopsida; order Gentianales; family Gentianaceae; genus Gentiana; species Gentiana macrophylla. Next base: position 79,011,390 of record CM047813.1, on the reverse strand, counting down.
TGGACAACACCCTATTAACCCTAATAATAATAATCAAAATCCTAATAATAGGAATAATCAGAATCGGAACCAGAATAATCGTAATAACCCACCAAACCCGAGACCTATCTGTGATCAGACCATAAGAAGGAACTAGACTAATAATCCCATTCTTTTACCAAATGAAGGAGCAAACAATTTCGAAATTAAATCTCATCTTTTTGGTTTAATTGACGCAAGAGCCCAATTTCTAGTAGAGGATGATGAAGATCCACATCATCATCTCTATCTTTTCGAAGAATTGTGCAATACAGCCAAAAGTCAAGGTGCTCATTGTTAAAGGTGAATTTATACGATTTATCTTGATATATTTTATGATAATTTCCCTCATATTTGTATAATTTGCATAAGAAACGAGTGTTTAATGGAATTATTGAGTAAATGAGGTTTTTTAATGAGTTATTCGCAAAATAGGTTAATTTTGGTGTTTTAATTCTGATTTTATGATTATTTGGATGATATTACATTTTGCGATGTTTTAATGTGTCATAGGTACGTGTTTGATGCTCAAATGATGATCAAAAAGAGATAAGAGTCGGGTTTAATTAATGATAGAAGAGATAATGATGATTTGGATCAAGAAGAAGAGATAAGTATGGAAAAATCAAGATTAAGTCGATCTCGGATCAAGTCCCGAGTGGACGAAGGCTCAAGAAGTGGACGAGCGCCCGAGGAGAGGGAAGTTGATTGAGTTGTGAAGATTTTAGTGAACGAAGCGCCGATTTAAAGAAGGACGGGCGTCGATAATGACTCGCCCGATTCGAAGATTTCAAGCGAGTGGACGGGCGCCCAACACTGCACGGCGCGCCCGCGCCGACATCTTTGGAACCGACTTAAAATTCTATATATAGCCGCATTATCTCAACCCTAATATACCATATCAATTCGATTGCGACCACCGTAAAACCCTAAATTCTCGAAAGTAGAGGGTAGGCTCGGTCGGCAGAGCTCTTGTGCTCATCGACCGAGGGTTAGATTAGTTTTTTTATTTTATTTCTTTCTTCTTGTTCGATCTTGATGATGGCTTGAAGTTTGTGCAACCTTGAGCAAGCATGAGAAACTTTTAAAGGCGTTTTATTTCTTCCTTTGGATATTTTGTGAGTTTAATTTAAAGTTTGTTTCTTTTCCATGATTATTTGTTATGCAACGATATCGAGAGATTGTTGTTATTGATGTTTACCGTGATGACGAGAGTCGGTGTAAACGCTTAGATCACCATAGGAAAGAATAGATCTTTTTAACCTAAAAATACGAGAGTTGATAGGTTAGAATATCTAGATTGTTAGATCTAATAAATCTTGCACCTTGGTTTGAAAACGTTAATCTTTAAGATCGAGAGATAAAAGATTGATAAAGTAATTATCTACGAGAGTAGGAATTCATACTTTTGAGAGGTGAATCACATCTTTGATTAAATCTTCATAAGATAATCTAGGCAGGAAATTAAGGGTTGCGGGATGGTGGATCATGGTTTGTTCTATGTTTAATCGCTATAGTCATAATCATGCATTTTATTGTTTTATTGTTTTTCTCGTTTATAGTTTAGTTATGTTCGCAACGATCTTTCCTGGCTTTGGACTGACAATCCTCTGTCCAGTTTACTTTTCGTTTTGTTATTTTAGGTTTTAATAATAATAGTATCAATCTTAGGAAAATTAATGAACTAGATACCTCGATTCCCTGTGATCGACTCCGGTATTAATCGCTGTACTACGATCCCTACACTTGGGGAATACCGGATTTATAAATTTATTACTTGTTTATTTTTCATTACATAAAATCCGTGACACTCATCGTGAATTAACAAGGATGTCTATGTTTCCTTTTTCTTTAAAAGGACGAGCACGAGATTGGTTTATGTCTCTTCCACATCATTCACTGACTAGTTGGGAGGATATTCAAACCGAATTTTTGAAACAATATTTCACTCCTGGACGAAATTTGGAATTAAAAGTCGAGGTTGCTAACTTTAGACAATGATCTGAAGAAACGCTTGGGAATGCCTGGGAGAGATTCAAAAAACTGTTAAGAGCTTGTCCCGACCATGGTTATTCCTTAGATATGCAAATCCAACTTTTCTGTCGTAAATTACGAAAAGACTCACGTGCGGATGTAGATCATGCATGTGGTGGTTCTTTAATGATGAGTGAAGCACAAAGCGATTTACGATGCTATATAAAAGATTTCCAAAAATAACGTAATGTGGGAAACCGGTTCTAGCACTAAAAGTAGCTTTTGCAGGAGAATGTACATCTAATACGAAGTTCTAGCACATTTGGAGAATTTGAGTAGGAAATTTGATGGCCTACAATCTAACAAAACCTAAGTTCAGAAAAAAGTACACCCACTGAATATTTAAATCAGGATAATATGCCAATAGGGATTGAAGAACCAAAAGGATATTCGAGAAAGGAGGTAAGTTTTCTTCAGCAGCATAGGAATTTGAACAATGCATATTCAAACTCGTTTAATGCTATTAGAAGAGACCACCCAACATTTCGATGGTCTGAAAACCCTAGTAAGCAAAGACAACCGCCATATCCAGTTCCATATAGGAATTTGTCTAATAATCAAGTTTATCAGGGAGATACCTCTAATCAGAATTTACAATCATTACCCAGATCCTATCCTCAACACACCACTCAAAGTATGCCAGTAACTCAAAGTTCAACTCACTGCTGAAGGAGTTGAAAAATGGGAGAAACTAATGGAAAATATGATGGGTGTGGTGTCTACTCAAGCTAAAAATATGGAAACAATGATGACTTCTATTGGTAAATGATGACTTCAGAGGAGGGGGCCGCCGGCAGTCGGCCGAGCCCCCCATAAACCCTAATTTTTTTTTTTTTTTGTTTTAATGTCTCGTGATTTAAATCTTGCATCTATTGATTAAATACTATGCAATTAAATTATGCTTATTGCTTAAGCTCAAGTCCGCTCTAATACCACTTTGTTAGGAAATCACTAGTTTAACGCAATGAATTTAAAATTTGATTTCCTTTTACTAGATCGTTCTTCGTTTAATGCAATAAACACGTTAAGTAGTTTGACGGTTATACCTTAGATGATCTATAAGATCGTCGCTTTGACCGTCAACGGAGAGTAGTTCAGTGCGCAAACCGTCCACGCGTCCGGCCTCTATCGCTAATCCACACGAACCCCTTGCCGGAATCCTCCTTGGATTGCTATTAGAAAACTCCGGTTGCTAGACCGGCCCTTTTCCTCTCTCACAAACTCACTATAGGCTGCTCTCTATTTTACACAAGAACTATGAGCTCTTGCAATTGTGATGTACAAAAGAGCTTGACACCCACCTCTTATTTATAGTGATAAGTGACGCCCCTATAGTGTGGAAGAGAAGAAAACATTTTCCCAATAAAATAAGAAAAATCTTCTAGATTGATTTATCTCTTTAATGATAATTAATTTTGCCAATATCTTATATTGAATATAATTATCTTAGAACCATAAATCTATTTTTCCAAAATCAATTAATATCTTATATTAATATTATGGTAATCTTATTAATTAAAGTGCACAATCCAAGTGTATCTCATACACTTAAAATTGGCGCCCCATTATTCAATTATTTGACTTCCGGAATATTCTTTAATTAATATAATTTGTATATAATTAATATCTTGTATTTTACTTATTCTTAATAAATAAATACCACCATATTAATTTACCACTATAACCTTTATAGTCTAGAGATAAACTTTCCTTATTTGGTTATCAACTATAACCGCATTTTAGTCCGACTCGATGTTCATATGTGTGTGACCCGATAGGCTTCGAATATGTTGGCCGTAGACACAAAGTGCAATTTACTAAAATGCCCTTCATGCCTAACGATCACGGGATAGCGTACAGCAACACACCGTGACCCCAATCATCGGAAGAGTCAAAAGCAATGACTACTACCTTTCATGTGAAGCGATTACCGTGTAACTTACAATCCTATCATTTGTAATAATATCCATACGATCGTATCTCGAAAGTGTCAATACATTAACGATCGTATCTTATAATCTGGGTATCATGCTCTCGGAATAACATATTTACTCCCACTTTGCAAAAATTCTCGAGAGCTAGACATTCCTTATAAGAAGGCCATTTCGGATATTCGATCCCAATCATAGGATACGCGATTCCCGGACGACCAATCATATATTCTCCGCATGCTTCAATATCACACCAATCACTACCGCATGATCGCCCCGTGGTTAGGAGAAATCTCAATAGTGTCAAAGCATGACAATCCACACAGCGATGCCATGAAGACTCCGGTCAAAAGAATAATTACTCAACCGCCACATAGTGTAACACTTAATGTGAGTGGGTCGATCCTAACATCGCATTCTCTAATACACGTCCACGTCATACCTAAGTGTCTCTACACTTCGATGAGGCGAGATCTATCCCTATCTTCTAAAAGATAGAAGACATCCAATACGTCTTTAGTCCGATTATACTATCAATGCCCCATTTGATAATATGTAAGACTAGAGACATTTGAGTACCAATCTTGTTATAGTGATTAGAGATCTCATCAACCATAATCACTATCATGGTTTCTCTATCACAGATTGATACTAGGGACGTTACTATATATATATACAACAAATAACATGAAGATAAACAATATATAATAACATAAGTGATTTTATTAATTATAATAAAGTTATTACATGAACTAAATAGACTGTAAATGACCCGATCCGGTCGGATCCGGTCCAACCCGATTGGGTTTAGGACACCTTTCCAACAAACTCGACATATACATATATAATTAATAAAATACTTAAACTCCGAATAAAAGGAACTGAACCCAATATCTCGTTTTCGCAAAATAACACGTCTGCCATTTCTCGAAAATCGGAATATTACGATTGTGTTTGCATAATCGTGAGGTTACGGGTAAGGTGTAATCGACCGAATCGAATCGGGCAACCCGTTATACGGTGATGCTCGAAATCATGCTCGAGTTCATTCGACCAGGTAAAAAAATGCTCAAGATCGGCTCGATTGAGTTTTAACCGTTCTTAAGTTCGGCTCAGGTATGCAAGATAAAATTTTGAGAAATTTTAAACTCAAACTGTAGCTCAAGAAGCTTGAAAAAAAATGTTTAAGATTAAAAATGCTCGAGTTTAACTCATCGAAGAAATATAAATGAATATATTTTTTTAATATAATTTAAAAATACTCAATAATGCTCGTGAATATTTCAATTTGAACATTCGAGTGCTCGCGTTCGGCTCGCCAACATTGATGAACTACTCACACTCGACTCAAGATTGATTGAATCAAGTTTAAGCAAACATCTCATGAGCCAAGCATCCAGCTACTCACGAGCAACTCGGCTCGTTTTACACCCTTAGTCCCGAATTCAAGTCCCAATAACTATATATATGGGTTATGCATGTTCACGTATATAGTTGTCTACCGTAGTGGTTGTGCTAAGGCAATCGAGATGTCGGCAGCTACAACAACAACGAAACTAGCTTGAAGTATTGTGTCGCGATAGATGATATCAACACCAACATGTTTTTTTAATAACCACTCGACAATATATATATATATATATGCTAGCTATTTTCCCACATAAACAAATACACTTCTGTGTCAAATATTTCAACACATATTACACCACAATATCTTTTCTTTTTTTTTTGGGTGGTGCACAAAAATTATCAACCAATGCTTTTATTTAAAGGGTCATAAATGGATGTATCTACTACTTCCCTTGAGAAAAAAATCTATGGAATCTGACATACATTTTCTTTCATTGAACCTTCCATATAAATTAATCATAATAATCTATAATAATTGTGTGTAATTTCACTACATTGCCCTTTCACTAAAAGTCATCTAATATTCCTTTTACAAGAATTATGTGTTTGAGTAAAGAAATGTACTAAAACAGAATTAGGAAATATTCTTCATTGATTGTGAATAAACGGATACAGCAGCTATATAACAGCCTTGTTGGTTACATAAAATCTAGTGCCAAGATTCTGGACACATCATCACCATAGTACTAATGTGGACCACAAGTGTATTGCCATAAATACCCTTACATTAAATACTCTTATCTTTAACTGTCCCTCTCAAACTAAAGGTGGTGTCAACTACATTTAGTTTGTCTCTGTTTGAAAGGAATTTGCTGCCTGATAGTGCCTTGGTTAGACAATCAGCAACTTGATCACATGAAGGAACATGTTGGACTCTGAGTTTATGTTGCATAACTTGATCCCTTACAAAATGCACATCAATCTCTATGTGCTTGGTTCTTGAATGAAAAACTGGATTGTGAGCTAGGTGACTTGCACTTATGTTGTCACACCAAGTTATTGGCACATTTGATTTGGAAGTTGCAGTCAGAGAGAGAAGGACTTGACCATTGAATTTCGGCTGACCACATTAGCAAGTGCTCAGTATTCGACTGTGCTGAACCTTGATACCACATGTTGTTTCTTAGAGCTCCAAGAAATGAGGAATTCCCAGGTAGACACAAGACTTTGCAATCGATCTGCCAACGACTATATAATGACCTTGTTGGTTACATAAAATCTAGTGCCAAGATTCTGGACACATCATCACCATAGTACTAATGTGGACCACAAGTGTATTGCCATAAATACCCTTACATTAAATACTCTTATCTTTAACTGTCCCTCTCAAACTAAAGGTGGTGTCAACTACATTTAGTTTGTCTCTGTTTGAAAGGAATTTGCTGCCTGATAGTGCCTTGGTTAGACAATCAGCAACTTGATCACATGAAGGAACATGTTGGACTCTGAGTTTATGTTGCATAACTTGATCCCTTACAAAATGCACATCAATCTCTATGTGCTTGGTTCTTGAATGAAAAACTGGATTGTGAGCTAGGTGACTTGCACTTATGTTGTCACACCAAGTTATTGGCACATTTGATACTGGAAGTTGCAGTTCAGAGAGAAGGGACTTCAGCCATTGAATTTCAGCAGCCACATTAGCAAGTGCTCTGTATTCTGACTCTGTGCTAGACCTTGATACCACATGTTGTTTCTTAGAGCTCCAAGAAATGAGGGAATTCCCCAGGTAGACACGAGAACACAGAATCGATCTTGTCATCCTTAGTGTCACAGCATTTAACTGCATCATCTTTGTAACGGTGATATTCAAATTAGCACCAGGTTTGAAGTGTAGTCCATAATGTAGGGTGCCTTTCACATATCTCAGCATTCTTTTCAAAGCATTCCAGTGGACAAGTCTGGGGGCCTGCATAAACTGACTAAGTTGATTAACAGCAAATGACAGATCAGGTCTGGTATAGGTTAAGTATTGCAGTGCTCCCAGTATGCTTCTGAACATAGTAGGGTGATCTAGAAACTCAGATTCTTCATCATAAAGATTGATACCAGTGACCATAGGAGTTGGAACAGGCTTCAGGTGTTGCATCTGTACTTTGTTGATCAGTTGTGAGGCATAGTGAGTTTGGTGTAGATACAGTCCACTGTCATCCCTGTAGGCTTGCAAACCTAGAAAATGACTTAGTTTACCAAGGTCTTTGAGGGCAAATTTAGAGTTCAAGTTAGCAATAAACTGCCTGATCAGTGAGTTATTGTTTCCTGTGATCAGTATGTCATCCACATACACTAAGGCATACATAATGGTACTTTGTGTTTTCAAAACAAACAAGGAAGTATCAGATTTTGCTTGTTTAAATCCCCACCTTAGTAGCTGCTGTCTGAGTTCTTCAAACCAAGCCCTAGGTGCTTGTTTGAGACCATAGAGGGCCTTCCTTAAATGACAGATATATTCAGGTTTAGAAGGGTCCACAAAACCTTCAGGTTGAGGCATAAAAACATCTTCATAAAGAGTGCCATTAAGGAAGGCATTGTTGATATCAATTTGATGAATATTCCAATTGAGGGTGACAGCAGCAGCTAGTACAACTCGAATAGTAGCAGCTTTGACCACAGGACTGAAGGTATCTTCATAGTCAAGCCCTGGTTGTTGTAGGAAGCCCTTTGCAACTAACCTGGCTTTGTGCTTCAAAATAGAGCCATCAGGATTCAACTTCAGTTTAAAAATCCACTTGTTGTCAATCAGGTGTTGATGAGGTCTGGCTGGAACTAAGTCCCAAGTGTGATTTCTTTTGAGAGCTTCATATTATTCCTCTTCATTGCACGACCAACCACCGAGGGTGGGAGATGGCATCGACACTACTGGTTGGTTACATTGGACAAACAGTAGAGTCCTTGACAGCCAAATAGGAGAAGGTTTTGGGTTTGGTGATTCCAGCTTTGCTTCTGGTTTGCATGGGATGAGCATTAGTGGTGTGAGATGGTTGTGTGGATGCTGTAGTGTGGTGTGATGACTGGGATACAGAGGGATTTGTAGAGGAAGATGCAGTGTTTTGATAGGAGTGAGTTGTAGAAGGTGTATTAGGTGGTGTGTGTGTATAGATGGTTGGGTGTGGTGTGGAGTATTGTAAGAATCGGATGGTGTGTGTGTGGAGTGATTGTGTTGTGGTGATCTTTGGTGTAACCAAAAGAGGAGAATCGGGATGAGAGTGTTGAGTTTCAAAGTGAAAGATGGTGTCAAGTCATGTGCACCACGTGGTCTCGAAGATAGGAATCAGTGGATCCTCTACTCATGTCTGGAGTACTTGAGTGGATTATATCAGCAGCATTAGTTCCATGTGGAAGAACAGAAATGAACTCAGAATTAGGATTGGGATTGATGAATGAGGAGGTGATACTGCATTCATCCACAAACAGGGACTTGTAGGAAACTCTTGTTCATTAAATATGACATCCCTAGACACATAAACTCTTCCATTTGGTTCAAGACATAGATAACCCTTGTGTAAGGGACTGGTACCAAGAAACACACACTTCTTAGTATGAAACTGAAACTTTTGTTTTTGAAAGGGCCTTAGATAAGGGTAACAACTGCTGCCAAAGACTTTGATGAGTTTTAGGTCTGGTTTAGACTTATAGACACATTCATATGGAGATTTGTACTTAAGAACAGGTGTGTGAAGTCTGTTTATGACATAGGCAGCATATTGGAAACTCTCCCACCAATATTTAAGAGGCATGTTGGCTTGAGCAAGAAAGGTTAATCCAACTTCTACAACATGCCTATGTTTCCTTTCTACTTTCCCATTTTGAGCATGAGCATAAGGGCATGAATGCCTAAACACAACACCTTGATCCTTTAGGTAGGTCTCAAAACTCCTAAATTCACCACCCCAATCAGATTGAACACATTTTATGCTGGTACAGAACTGTTTTTCCACTAAGGTTTTAAAGTGCACAAAAGTTTTAAGAGCATCAGATTTGTTTGCAAGAGGATATATCCACACAAACCTAGACAGATCATCCACAAAGCTGATATAGTATTGATAACCATTAACAGAGGTGACTGGGGCAGGTCCCCATAGATCAGTATGAACAATATCAAACAAGGCATTAGATTCAGACACAGATTGAGAATAAGGAAGGGCATGAAGTTTGCCATATTGACAGGCCTCACAGAAATCAAATTTTTTATTAACAGTAACATTACAATCTTTCAAAAGCAGACTTGAGGACATTGAAGGAAGGATGTCCTAACCATACATGCCACAAATTGGCAATGTTACTAGACTCAATAGGACTTGGAAACAGAATCGAGAGAGACTCACTAAACAACCTGAACTTATTACAACTAGAAGACTTCAAGATGGACTCATTTCTAAGAGCGGACACTTTGGAGTGAAGGAAGTTCTTGGACAGTTACTTGGATGATGCTGGTGATATAATCCATCTTTAATTGTTCCTTCCAAGAGAGGAATCTCGTAGTTTTGTCCTTCACAACACAAAAATCAGTGAAATTCCATAAAACTTCATTATCACTTGTGAGTTTAGAAACACTAAGTAAATTTTTAGCAATATGAGGAACATGTAAGATGCTTTTTCGGATGCAAATTTGTAGTGCGATAGGTATGACAGAATGACCAATGTTTTGAATAGACAAGGACTCACCATTGCCAACAGTTAGATTGTCAGACCCTTCATACCCCTGACTCAGCTGCAAGCTATTTAAATCAGCAGTGACATGATTGGTAGCTCCACTATCAGCATACCAACTACCATCACTCACACTTTCAGGAGATGCAAAGTAAGCAGATGGATGATTGTTGAAGTTCTGTCCAGTATTAGGTCTAGGTCCAGTGTTAGAGCTTCCATAGTTCGAATTATACCTGTAATAGCAATCCACAGCAATGTGACCTACCTTGTTGCACACTTGACAGGTAGGTCTAGGTCCTCCACCATTTCCTCCTTGATGTCCACCTCTGTTATTGTGCTGACCACCTCTATTGCTCCTACCTCGACCTCTATTGCCCCTGAATCCTCTTCCTCTATTTGAATCAGATGAAGGAGGTCTGGTGTTAGTCCTGAAGTTACCTCTACTATCAATCAGATTTGCAGATGGATTGTTTACATCCATGACTTGAGATGGATTGAATCTAGCTATCAACCGTTCATGTGTGGTGAGTTGAGATTGGACCTCTTGCCAGGATAGGCTGCCAATTCTTGAGGTGATATTAACAATAGCCGATTCATAGTCTTTTCCAAGACCTCCAAGGGTAGCTAGAATGAGTTCTGACTTGGAGATGGGATATCCAGCTGCAGTAAGACCATCAGAATAGGATTTCATCAAGGCCAAGTAATCTGTCATCGATTTTGCTCCCTTTTCAGTTTTGGTAAGTGCCTCCTTGTACTCTAGCATTCTAGCTTCAGATCTGTTATTGAAAAGAACTTCCAAGATATTCCAGACCTCATATGATGAGGAGGCACCTACAAGTTCAACAAGAACTTGCTCGGTCATAGAACTCATGAGCCATCCTGGCGAGAAGTTGATCGGTGGTCACCTGTATCATATGCGAGGATTTGGAATTGCACCAAGAGGATTTTCGATTGAAGGTAGCATTCTAGCTGGTTGTGAGTTTGTACCTTGTATGAAGCTTTCAGACGGTGTCCACGGATGATTGGAAGAATAATGGAACGCCACAGAAGGTAGTTAGCTCGATCTAGCTTCACATTGCGAGTTTGATTCAGCTACCTCAAGGAAAGTGTTTGTAGGTGGAATGTTTGTGAGGAAGAGTAATTGGAGTGGTTAATTGGTGAAGCATTCAGATTGAAGGAGGCTGGGCGATTTGAGTAAAACTGAGAAATGGGTGGTCTGTAGGTCGATTGAAGAACATCAGAGAAGGTCGGAAAGCTCCCAAATGGGATTGTCGTTGTTCCGGTGAGAATGGAGGACAGAGGAGTGGATCTAGTGCCATTGCCAGTGAGAATCGGAGCAGCTATAGTCGACACAGTTGAAGTAACGGTAGTATCAGTTGATGTTTCTGTAGTGATAGACGGCGGCGCCACCGTCGTGTCCGGCGGTGCTGTGGTTCCGGCCATAAAGGCTCTGATACCAAGTAAAGAAATGTACTAAAACAGAATTAGGAAATATTCTTCATTGATTGTGAATAAACGGATACAGCAGCTATATAACAACCTTGTTGGTTACATAAAATCTAGTGCCAAGATTCTGGACACATCATCACCATAGTACTAATGTGGACCACAAGTGTATTGCCATAAATACCCTTACATTAAATACTCTTATCTTTAACTTTGTAGGGTGCCTTTCACATATCTCAGCATTCTTTTCAAAGCATTCCAGTGGACAAGTCTGGGGGCCTGCATAAACTGACTAAGTTGATTAACGACAAATGACGGATCAGTCCGGTATAGGTTAAGTATTGCAGGCTCTCAAAGATGCTTACGAACATAGTAGGGTGATCTAGAAACTCAGATTCTTCATCATAAAGATTGATACCAAAGTGACCATAGGAGTTGGAGCAGGCTTGTGTGTTGCATCCGTACTTTGTTGATCGTTGTGAGGCATAGTGAGTTTGGTGTAGATCTGATCCCTTTGTCATCCCTGTAGGCTTGCAAACCTAGAAAATGACTTTGTTTACCAAGGTCTTTGAGGGCAAATTTAGAGTTCAAGTTAGCAATAAAACTGCTGATCGGTGAGTTATTGTTTCCTGTGATCAGTATGTCATCCACATACACTAAGGCATACATAATGGTACTTTGTGTTTTCAAAACAAACAAGGAAGTATCGATTTTGCTTGTTTAAATCCCCACCTTAGTAGCTCAGCATCTGAGTTCTTCAAACCAAGCCCTAGGTGCTTGTTTGAGACCATAGAGGGCCTTCCTTAAATGATGAGATATATTCAAAGTTTAGAAGGGTCCACAAAACCTTGAGTTGAGGCATAAAAACATCTTCATAAAGAGTGCCATTAAGGAAGGCATTGTTGATATCAATTTGATGAATATTCCAATTGAGGGTGACAAAGCAGACTAGTACAACTCGAATAGTAGCAGCTTTGACCACAGGATGAAGGTATCTTCATAGTCAAGCCCCTGGTTGTTGTAGGAAGCCTTTGCAACTAACCTGGCTTTGTGCTTCAAAATAGAGCCATCAGATTCAACTTCGGTTTAAAAATCCACTTGTTGTCAATCGGTGTTGATGAGGTCCTGGTGGAACTAAGTCCCAAGTGTGATTTCTTTTGAGAGCTTCATATATTCCTCCTTCATTTGCGACCAACCACCGAGGTCGGGAGATGGCATCGACACTCTGGTTGGTTCATTGGACAAACAGTAGAGTCCTTGATGACCAAATAGGAGAAGGTTTTGGGTTTGGTGATTCGGCTTTGCTTCCTGGTTTGCATGGGATGAGCATTAGTGGTGTGAGATGGTTGTGTGGATTTCAGAGTGTGGTGTGATGACCTGGGATCAGAGAGGATTTGTAGAGGAAGATGCGCAGTGTTTTGATAGGAGTGAGTTGTAGAAGGTGTATTAGGTGGTGTGTGTGTATAGATGGTTGGACTGTGGTGTGGAGTATTGTAAGAATCAGATGGTGTGTGTGTGGAGTGATTGTGTTGTGGTGATGCTGGTGTAACCAAAAGAGGAGAATCAGGATGAGAGTGTTGAGTTTCAGTGAAAGATGGTGTCAAGTCATGTGCACCCTGTGTCTGAAGATAGGAATCAGTGGATCCTCTACTCATGTCTGGAGTACTTGAGTGGATTATATCAGCAGCATTAGTTCCATGTGGAAGAACAGAAATGAACTCAGAATTAGGACTGGGATTGATGAATGAGGAGGTGATACCAGATTCATCCACAAACAGGGACTTGTAGGGAAACTCTTGTTCATTAAATATGACATCCCTAGACACATAAACTCTTCCATTTGGTTCAAGACATAGATAACCCTTGTGTAAGGGACTGGTACCAAGAAACACACACTTCTTAGTATGAAACTGAAACTTTTGTTTTTGAAAGGGCCTTAGATAAGGGTAACAACTGCTGCCAAAGACTTTGATGAGTTTTAGGTCTGGTTTAGACTTATAGACACATTCATATGGAGATTTGTACTTAAGAACAGGTGTGTGAAGTCTGTTTATGACATAGGCAGCATATTGGAAACTCTCCCACCAATATTTAAGAGGCATGTTGGCTTGAGCAAGAAAGGTTAATCCAACTTCTACAACATGCCTATGTTTCCTCTCTACTTTCCCATTTTGAGCATGAGCATAAGGGCATGAATGCCTAAACACAACACCTTGATCCTTTAGGTAGGTCTCAAAACTCCTAAATTCACCACCCCAATCAGATTGAACACATTTTATGCTAGTACAGAACTGTTTTTCCACTAAGGTTTTAAAGTGCACAAAAGTTTTAAGAGCATCAGATTTGTTTGCAAGAGGATATATCCACACAAACCTAGACAGATCATCCACAAAGCTGATATAGTATTGATAACCATTAACAGAGGTGACTGGGGCAGGTCCCCATAGATCAGTGTGAACAATATCAAACAAGGCATTAGATTCAGACACAGATTGAGAATAAGGAAGGGCATGAAGTTTGCCATATTGACAGGCCTCACAGAAATCAAAATTTTTATTAATAGTAACATTACAATCTTTCAAAACAGACTTCAGGACATTGAAGGAAGGATGTCCTAACCTTCTGTGCCACAAATTGGCAATGTTACTAGACTCAATAGGACTGGAAACAGAATCAGAGAGAGACTCAGCTAAACAACTGAACTTATTACAACTAGAAGACTTCAAGACAGACTCATTTCTAAGAGCAGACACTTTGGAGTGAAGGAAGTTCTTGGACAGGTTACTTGGATGATGCAGCTGATATAATCCATCTTTAATTGTTCCTTCCAGTAGAGGAATCCCTGTAGTTTTGTCCTTCACAACACAAAAATCAGAGTGAAATTCCATAAAAACTTCATTATCACTTGTGAGTTTAGAAACACTAAGTAAATTTTTAGCAATATGAGGAACATGTAAGATGCTTTTCAGATGCAAATTTGTAGTGCGATGAGGTATGTGAATGACCAATGTTTTGAATAGACAAGGACTCACCATTGCCAACAGTTAGATTGTCAGACCCTTCATACCCCTGACTCAGCTGCAAGCTATTTAAATCAGCAGTGACATGATTGGTAGCTCCACTATCAGCATACCAACTACCATCACTCACACTTTCAGGAGATGCAAAGTAAGCAGATGGATGATTGTTGAAGTTCATCAAAGATTGTTAGTCTAGGTCCGGTGTTAGAGCTTCCATAGTTCGAATTATACCGTAATAGCAATCCCACGGCAATGTGACCTACCTTGTTGCACACTTGACAGTGGAGTCCAGGTCCTCCACCATTTCCTCCTTGATGTCCACCTCTGTTATTGTGCTGACCACCTCTATTGCTCCTACCTCGACCTCTATTGCCCCTGAATCCTCTTCCTCTATTTGAATCAGATGAAGGAGGTCTGGTGTTAGTCCTGAAGTTACCTCTACTATCAATCAGATTTGCAGATGGATTGTTTACATCCATGACTTGAGATGGATTGAATCTAGCTATCAACCGTTCATGTGTGGTGAGTTGAGATTGGACCTCTTGCCAGGATAGGCTGCCAATTCTTGAGGTGATATTAACAATAGCCGATTCATAGTCTTTTCCAAGACCTCCAAGGGTAGCTAGAATGAGTTCTGACTTGGAGATGGGATATCCAGCTGCAGTAAGACCATCAGAATAGGATTTCATCAAGGCCAAGTAATCTGTCATCGATTTTGCTCCCTTTTCAGTTTTGGTAAGTGCCTCCTTGTACTCTAGCATTCTAGCTTCAGATCTGTTATTGAAAAGAACTTCCAAGATATTCCAGACCTCATATGATGAGGAGGCACCTACAAGTTCAACAAGAACTTGCTCAGTCATAGAACTCATGAGCCATCCCATGAGAAGTTGATCAGTGGTCACCCAGGTATCATATGCAGGATTTGGAATTGCACCAAGAGGATTTTCGATTGAAGGTAGCATTCTAGCTGGTTGTGAGTTTGTACCTTGTATGAAGCTTTCAGGACGGTGTCCACGGATGATTGGAAGAATAATGGAGCGCACACGAAGGTAGTTAGCTCGATCTAGCTTCACATTGCGGAGTTTGATTCAGCTACCTCCAAGGAAAGTGTTTGTAGGTGGAATGTTTGTGAGGAAGAGTAATTGGAGTGGTTAATTGGTGAAGCATTCGAGATTGAAGGAGGCAAAGTGATTTGAGTAAAAGCGAGAAATGGGTGGTGCAGAGGTCGATTGAAGAACATCGAGAGAAGGTCGGAAAGCTCCCAAATGGGATTGTCGTTGTTCCGGTGAGAATGGAGGACGAGAGGAGTGGATCTAGTGCCATTGCCGGTGAGAATCGGAGCGGTATAGTCGAATACTGATTGAAGTAACGGTAGTATCGGTTGATGTTTAGTAGTGATAGACGGCGGCGCCACCGTCGTATCGGCGGTCTTTGTGGTTCCGGCCATAAAGGCTCGATACCAAGTAAAGAAATGTACTAAAACAGTAATTAGGAAATATTCTTCATTGATTGTGAATAAACGGATACTGACTATATAATGACCTTGTTGGTTACATAAAATCTAGTGCCAAGATTCGGACACATCATCACCATAGTACTAATGTGGACCACAAGTGTATTGCCATAAATACCCTTACATTAAATACTCTTATCTTTAACTGTTTGTAGATTTGTTTTCATTTCGGCTTAAATTAAAACCCTTTTATTTTTTTTAGGAAAATTAAAACCCTTATGTTTTTGGGAATTAATAAATTTTTCATCGACACGAAATTCCAAAAAACTCATAACCTAAACGTATATAAATCTAAACAACAAATACTCAGTTCGACTCGTTAATTAACAGCTCTATGAAAAACGGTCTCTCCCGTTTTTTGAATTGAAACAATTTGGACTTGTACTTATGGACGTAAGACTTTGGTCGTGAAGTAAATATTTAAGCGGTGGGTTCAAACTCTCACATTGGAAGCTCGTTTATGCATAATCTCCCTTCCATGCCATAAATAATGTGTCGCATTAGATACATCAATTAATATATATACTTCTCCGTCCTAATTTGTTTGAGGCATTTTGAAACTCATAATATGTAATGAGATATCTGGTCGTTTAATAATTGACTAATTTACCATTTTATCATTTTTATGTGTAGCACATTTTAAAATACTTAATCCTCTTGTCATAGATACTGTAAATGTTTTTAAAACTGTATTTTAGAAACTGCAACATTCAGATTTAATAAAAAAGATTGTACTCATATAGTGTATTTGCTACCATAAAATTTAAATTTTGTAAAATTTACTTTAATCTACAGCATTAATCTAATTTTGTAAAGTTTAGTATCTGATAACTTTGATATTTGACACTCCTTCCGTTTCTATTTAAATGTCGCAGTTGCCAAAAACACATATTAAGAAGAGTAGTTAATGCTTTGACTTAACATCAAAACAACAATAACACCCCTTGAATATAATTAATGTAATGTTGTTTTCAATCTTCACCCCTTAATAAATAAGGCTCGATGTAGAAAAATACAATAAATAATGTTTTAGAAATGTACTACGACAGATAAAAAATAATTTTTATTTTTGACAACTACGACAGTTAAATAGGAACGGGGAGAGTAGAACTTTGTAAAATAAAAAAAGCGTAGTATTTGAAACTGTAAAATAAAGAATTTGTTGACAATATATGATGCAATTTTTCTTATACCGTCAATAGCTCAATCTTTGAGATCGTATCTTTTAACATGTTGAATAAAATGAACGTTATGACTACATTCGTCGTAAAATGTAAGTCCGTTTTGCTTTTTAGTTTTGTCCAGTAATGTAAATCCATTTAAAAAACCAATTAAGTATTTATTATATTTTTCTTATTTTATCTCTCATTTATTATATACTCACTCAGTTTTCACTACTTTAACGGTTAATGGTCATTTTAGATATTTTAATCAAAATTAATATCACATAACCAATTCACCAACTATCTTAATCTATGCAAAAAAGTCAAAACAGATTTATATTTTGGGACGAAGGTAGTACTATAATAAAAATAAATATGAAAGTATTAAAATGAAAGAGAATAATTGTATGTAATATAGATTTTTATATAAATGCTTGACAATGCGACAATTTGTACATCCAAAGTACTAAATTCTCGTTATAATCGTCAATCTTTTTAGGGGGAATTGTTTATCTACTATTCTTTCAAAAGTTTTTTGTTTAAATAGAATTTCAACAAAAGTTTTTTGTCTATTTAGTATCATTTACATTTCCTCCCCCCATAAAGATATACAATACCAAAAATAACCCCAACCTTGGAAAAAAAAGCGGGAAAGTGAACCCATAGTCGCTGCGTCGTTTACGCTCGTCAATTCCCAATTTATGCTTTTCTTCAAGCGAATTGGTTCCTTCTCCTTCCTTCCTTCTTCTTGCGAATTTTTCCATTCTGGACCAACAATTCAAAGCTTCACGATGTTCTCTCTCACTATTGTTCTCAAAGCTTCTCGATGTTTGTAATTTTGATCAAGAGCAAGTGCTAGAATCGAAGAAGAATCAACGAGGAAAACAAAATTACTAAAGTAAGAATATTGCTATGATCGAAATTAAATGGAAAATCATAAATTAAACGATGAAGATTGATTCAAGAGATTGATTTCATCTGTTTTCCTATTTTGCGAATATAAGTCTCCCCTCCTGCATTCCCTCTCTGGATTTTGTTTATTCGGTGAAAACTTTCCCAAACATCAAAGGTGAGTTGTGTATTATCAATTAATATACTACGCTCTCACCGGATTTTAATCCCCTAGGATTTTATGTTTCATGCGTGAATTTTTTCGACTTTGATCTCGCCGTTTTTGTTTTTTGGCTTTTAATTGCGCCGTCCATTTGCAATATAATTGCAGACATGCTATCAATTCTCTCTTTCATGTCAATTGGATAATCTAATCTTTATGTGGACTTTTTTTTTTTTTTTTCGTGTATGCTAATAGAAATGCTGTTAAATTGTTCTGTCAATAGAAATGCTGTTAAATTGCTCTATTGAGACAGTAAATTGCTCTATTGCTCTGTCATTTAAATTTTTCAAGAATCATGTTGTTGAGTTCTTGACTTTAAAACTCTGCTATTGGAACAGGATATCTATTGTTAATGGCTAATTCGGATGAAGATGTGGTGTGGATACAAATATGTTATTTTGTTGAATTTCAAAAGAATGATAAAGGATTCTGGACAAGGAAATTTGTTGGAGATGACGAAGAAAACATTACAGCAATACTTGTTCGAAAATCTATTTTATATGATGAACTGTACAAGAAAGTAGTAGAGGAGCTGAAAATTGATTCTGTGTTATATGAATTGGAGATGCGATGTGAAAACCCTGTACGGTCCGATTATCCAGAACCACCATTTAAAATTGATTGTGATAATCGTGTGAGGTGGCTTATGTCGTATTTTGATAGAACAAAGCTAAGTATAACGTTGAAGAAAAAAGCTTTTGAAATTCAAGAACCTTATCTTGTGAAATCATGTGCATCTGCAGAATGTCTTGAAGGAAGTCATAATGTTGTGATTGATGATAATGGTTCGGATGCTTACGGTCTTGGCAGAGAAAGTCTTGAATCGCATAGGGTTGAGAAAAGTCACAATATTGCGATTGATGGTAATGGTAGAGATGCTTATGGTATTGGCGGAGAAAGTCTTGAGTCGCATGGGCTTGAGGAAAGTCACAATATTGCGATTGAGGATGTCGCAGTTGACCCCTTATTGTTGTCTTTGGGTGAAGATGTCGTGTTGAACGTGTGGCAGCCATCTTTCAACAATAGAAATGATGATGTTTTGGATAATGAAGAAGATGATACCCACAACCTGCATGATGTTGATGATATCTTCAACCACGATATCTCGGATGACAAAGATTATATGGATATTTCGGATGACGGTAACGTTGAAGAGGATGCACGTGAGAAAACACCTATTGGAGATACATTGGATGACATTAATAATCGTTTGAATTCTCATGAAGCCCCATTATTGCAATCATTTGGAAGCCTTGATTTAATTCGAAGCAACCCGGATAGCCGTCACATGTCTTCGTTGAGAATTCCCGAAAGCTTAGATATTAAGGAGAATGAATTGTTTGCATCGAAAGACCACTTGATACAAAAGTTAGAGATGATGGCGTTGAAGTGTCATTTTGAATTCATACCACAAACGTCAACCCGGAGCATTTATGTAGCGCATTGTGCAGTGGAACAATGCGGGTGGAGGGTGCGTGCAACGAAGGTAAATATGTCGGATCCGGAGTCTTGCTCTTCAGAAACCTTTCAAGTACGAATTTATGAAGGTAATCATTCTTGCTCGCTTAGTGTTCGTAAAAAAGATCATAGACATGCATCATACATGTTTGTTGGAAGACATTATCTTCATAAATTTCGAGACGTCAATCGTGTTTATACGCCTAAGGATATTATTAGCGACTTCTCCAAAGAGTTTGGATATACCATAAGTTATGATAAGGCTTATAAGGCTAAAAAATTTGGCCATGATTTGATCCATGGAAGTTTTGAAGAAAGTTATGGAAAATTACCCAAGCTTTGTTATATGTTGGAGAAGCAAAATCCTGACACCAAGACGTTCTTTGAAACGGATAAAAACGATCGGTTCACATACTTTTTTATGGCACTTGGTGTGTGTATACGTGGGTTTCAATCCTCGATTCGCCGAGTTATTTCTGTGGATGGAACACATTTACGATCTAAGTTCAAAGGCACACTAATTGTGGCAACGTGTCAGGATGCAAACTTACAACTTTATCCGCTTGCATGGGGTGTTGTAGATTCGGAAAATATTGATGCATGGACTTGGTTTTTTCAAAAGTTAGTTACGATAACAGGTGACACGCGTGAAGTTGTGATACTTTCTGACCGAGCTAGATCCATTAAGAAGGGTTTTGGCAATGTGTTTAAGCATGCTCGTCATGGATATTGTACGTATCATATGCGGTGTAACTTGAAGACCAAATTTCCAAGGCTTGGTATTGGACATATGTTCAAGAAAGCTTCAGAGGCGTATACGAAACAGGAATTTAATGTTTTGTTTGCAGCGTTATGCGCTAAGAAAGAAGGAAAAGATGGAAAAGGAGGAATTAAAGAGTATCTTGCCGATGCCCCGGCACCGTTATTGGTCTAGAGCACATTTTGATGGTTTGAGATACGATATCATGACCACAAACCATGCTGAGTCACTGAATAGTTTGCTTTTATGTGCTCGAGAATTGTGTATAACTAGTTTGATTGAAGAAATTCGTGCGTTATTGCAGAAGTGGTTTGCTGAAAGGAATACAACATCTAAAAATTGTCCGACTTCTTCACCCCACCATTCGAGAACAAAATGGTGGAAAGATACAATGAGGCAAAGAGGTTTAGTTGTTAAGGAGGTTTGCGCACCTAACTATGAAGTGCGTCAGATTCGGTTGTTCATGTTGTTCGCTTGGGGAAAGGAAATGTTCATGTAAGAAATTTGAGTTAGACAAGTTTCCGTGCGCACATGCAATCGCTGCGGCAAAGGAGCAAAACGAGAGTGGTTATGATTATTGTAGCCCATATTATACCACTAAATATTGGAGGCAATCATATTTTGAATCTGTGTATCCTTTGGTAACTGAAGAGGTAGGGGACTTTCCCGATGAAGTGCTTCGTAGGAAGGTTTTGGCTCCACTGGTGGATAAAAATCAAAGTGGCCGACCATCATCAACCAAGAGGAAGAAGTCAGCTGGAGAGCGCAGAAGTAAAAAATGTAGTCGTTGCAACAAAGACGTTGGTCATGACTGCCGCACTTGTTCGAGTTTGGTTGCCTCTGTTCATTCACTACCGGCATGAGAAGTCAATTGTTGCTAGTTCACAGTAATCGAGCATGAAAATTTTCTATATTTTTTTCCTGCTCTTTTTTTTGTCCTGTTGTTTGCTTGCATGTCATTTCCTATTTTTGGATGCTGTTGCTATTTTTTGTTACTGCTATTTTTTTTTCCAACAAAAGTTTTTTGGTTCCTGCTGTTGCTATTTTTTTGTTGTTACTGCTATTTTTTCGAGCTCAAATGTAAGCCGTAACTTGGAAATTCTTTGCCGCTGTTGCTATTTTTTAGTTCTTGATCTTCTTCTTTTTTTTTTTTTTTTTTTTTTGCTGTTGATCTATTGCTTATAGCATTTTTTGTTTCAGGTAACAAGATCAAGTCCGATATAACTTGGAAATCGCCTATCATATCGTGAAATTGGGTTTACAGAGCGGAGTGGCAAAAGATTTAGGAAGCATCTTTATTATCGTTTCATTTTGTTGTAGTGATTTGTCAAGATTATTGTATTAGTATGACTATGTATTAGGATGATTAAGGCGACGAAGCTTTTTTTTTGTAACGGCTTTTTGTGGCGGTAAGAAGAATAATCCGTTTTAATAACTATTCATACATGTATGTTGTTGGAGAAGAATAATCCGTTTTAGTAACTATTTATTTACTACAGTAATCGCCATGATCGAACCTCGATCTAGCATCTTATTACGTGTAATCAACCATGATCACAGTAATCGCCCTGATCGAACCTCGATATAACATCTTACTACGTGTAATCAAACATGATCATAGTAATCGCCATGATCGAACCTCGATCTAACATCTTATCACGTGTAATCAAACATGATCACAAGAGGTAAGCTCGATCGAACCTCGATCTAACATCTTATCACGTGTAATCAACCATGATCACAGTACTCGCCATGATCGAACCTCGATATAACATCTTATCACGTGTAATCAAACATGATCACAGTAATCGCCATGATCGAACATCGATCTAACATCTTATCACGTGTAATCAAACATGATCACAGTAATCGCCGTGATCGAACATCGATCTAACATCTTATCACGTGTAATCAACCATGATCACAGTAATCGCCGTGATCGAACCTCGATCTAACATCTTATCACGTGTAATCAATCATGATCACAGTAATCGCCATGATCGAACCTCAATATAACATCTTATCACGTGTAATCAAACATGATCACAGTAATCGCCCTAATCGAACCTCGATCTAACATCTTATCACGTGTAATCAAACATGATCACAGTAATCGCCATGATCGAACCTCGATATAACATCTTACTACGTGTAATCAAACATGATCATAGTAATCGCCATGATCGAACCTCGATCTAACATCTTATCACGTGTAATCAAACATGATCACAGTAGTCGCCCTGATCGAACCTCGATCTAACATCTTATCACGTGTAATCAACCATGATCACAGTACTCGCCATGATCGAACCTCGATATAACATCTTATCACGTGTAATCAAACATGATCACAGTAATCGCCATGATCGAACATCGATCTAACATCTTATCACGTGTAATCAAACATGATCACAAGATGTCGCCGTGATCGAACATCGATCTAACATCTTATCACGTGTAATCAACCATGATCACAGTAATCGCCGTGATCGAACCTCGATCTAACATCTTATCACGTGTAATCAATCATGATCACAGTAATCACCATGATCGAACCTCGATATAACATCTTATCACGTGTAATCAACCATGATCACAGTAATCGCCCTTGATCGAATCTCGATCTAACATCTTATTACGTGTAATCAACCCTGATCACAGTAATCGCCTTGATCGAACCTCGATTACACTTCATCTCACGTTAAATCGGTGCTCGATTAAGACTATTATGGTAATCCGAGTCGATCGAACGTGATATGATTCATTCTTTCGAGACATTATGACAAGACTGAACTCGATTCGTCTAATAATTGAGCTCGTTCTCGGCACCCTATATAAAGCATCCCACACCCTAAACCCTAATTCAAAACTCGTTTCTCCTTCAGCGGCCCCAAACTCCAAATTTTGTGTCGGCCTCTCCTCCCCTCCCAACACCATTGACGGCTGCGAAGTCATTCCCCTTCTGCAGGTGTGTTTGCGTAGAAGTGATTCTACAGCTCGTTCTCCTTCAGCGCCCCCAAAGAATCCGGCTTCCCCAAATCGTTCTCCTTCAACTCGTTCTCTCATCTCACCGCCGGCCGAGCTCAAATGTAAGCCATAATCTCTCTTTGCCTCTGGTTGGTTTGTGTATTTTGCTATATCTGGCCGCTTTTCTTCCACTTGAATTTTGTTTTTAGTCGAAAGAAACTGGAATTTTGTATCGTCCGCTTTTCTTTTCGGTTGAATTTTGTTTATGTCATCAAAATGTTCCTTCGTGTCCCAAAAACACGCTTTTTTTTGTGTAATCGATGCATATTAACCACGGAATTGAACGTCAAAGTACCGATTTTAAGATTTCTGTTTTACTAAGGCTAATTCTCCCAAATGATGCCTCTTTAAGTAGCCGCATGTGGAATTTAAAATTTTCATCTGGCTTAGTTTGGAGGCATAGACAAAGGTGGATCCAATTAATTTTGACTGAAGAATTTTGTGCATCTTTTCTGCGGTTTTGTGCATCTTTTCTGCGGATTTTGTAAAATTTTAGTTCTTGATCTGTTTTTAACTAGACTCTGCATTCAAAAGCTGTTCTGGTTTAGAAAGAGGCGTTAAATAGGATTCGCTCATTTTCTGGGCTTCGTAATCTGGTTGGCTGGATGTATTCGTTTCTGTCAACTCGTTCCCTTGAAGCTATAGGTGTAGAAGGATAATACTTTGTTCAGATTTCAGCTTGAAAAAGTTGAGGTGTATTATGACTGATGAATTCTCTGTTAGGCTTGTTGAAAGCTCTTAACTTTTTTTTTCGAAGTACTTTCATTTTGTTAGATAATTTATCCGGCTCGAATCAAATTATCTTGTTTTCGTCTACTTTTGTTCTTTGTCTTCACGCAAGTGAACAAATGTTGCTGAAATATTTTATTCATACTGAATGTTTTCCTATATTCTTTGCCGTCTTGTTTGTCTTCTTTGGTTGTGTACTCCAAGATCTCCATTGTTGTCATTTTTCTTGTTTTTTTTGGGAGCTGATTTATCAGATGATCTTGCAAGGTTTGATGCGAGTTCAATTTACTTCACAGTCATTGTTTCATCTTGCATAATGTGAATAATGTGAGTATATGCCTGGTCTTGTATGCATTATGTTTGCTCTTGTAATTCTGTATTGAAGTGTTTTTTTTTTATGGATGGCATACATTATTTTGTAGGAAATGAGCAGCTCAACTCAAATCACATGTTGTCGTAAATGTCGCAGCCCGACAACAATTGTAAGAGCTAATAGCACAAAGAATCCGGGAAGGCTTTATTACCGTTGTCCTAATTGTGCATTTTCTCATTGGGTTGATGAGACTAACGAAGGATCAAGCGCAAGTACAAGCACATATAGAGTTCTGCCCCCTCGTGCAAATACGGGTGGAAATGTTGTAGTCATTTTACCCAATTCACTGGATTTTTTAATCAAATTTGTTATTTTGGTCAATCTTGTAATGCTTGCCGTGTATCTTATAACTCATATTTAAATTGTTTGTTGGATTTTTGTGCACCATTTCCTTTTGAGTGGATGCTATTTCTTGAATTGTTTGTTGTAATTCTTGCCTTTTGAAAAATGTATCAGAACATATTTTATTGAGCTTAGTTTCCTATTTCCATTGTGAAGTTTTGAGTTTTTTTTTTTTTTTTTTTTTTTTTTGGGGAACAAACATCACACTATGAAAACCCAATGCTATTCTTCATCATCATAAATTAAGCATGCCGTAGAATAGCCAACTGGAATATTATTTTCCAACGGTCGGATATGGCGGTGTGGTGCCCAATAACAACTCCTTTTCATCAAAACAATAACAAAATTTCCATCTTTTCAAGGATGATAGAGAGTGATTTTTTGTTATACTAATATAAAGGTCAAAAATGCATCTTGAAACGGGAAAATCATTGAACAATAAAGTCCTTCTGAGCTAAACTCATATGATAGCAATTCATTACAGTTCATTCCAATATGTTGATTTAAAGTAAAATGATACAAATCCCGACTAGACAACAGCAACAACAACAGCAACAGGCGATTTGGAATCTCCTTTCCCTGCCTCACTTTCTCTGTTTGAGCTTTCAATCTGAGAAAACGCAACAGCAGGGGCATAAGAAGACTATATAAGATCAAAACTTGTGTAGAAAATCTATATAGGAAAGAAACTTTTTCTTTAACAAATACATTAAACATACATCTGTTTATTCGGCTCGCTGTAGGCATAACTATGTAGAACAATCACATTGTCTCTGCTACACCATTCACTGAAATAACATACTTATAAGGTAAAGAAAAAGTGAGGACTTTGGGATTTTTCTTCAACATATGAAAAAAAAATGTACTTCAATTTTTAAAGCCTTCATATGAAAATGCAAAGTGAAGTCATGCTAAACTAAAACTGCACAAATCGAACAACCCATAGGAGATACGATCAACGATAAGCAACAAAGATCAAAACTTTCACAAGTAAATAGATTCATTAAATTAAAAAATGCAAAAATCAAAACAATTCCAAAAGGACAACTTACGAGCAATTCTTTGGGGCAAAACATCCCACCAATCACCAGAATCGTTGTCCTCTTCAAACCCAGAAACAGTAGATTTATGTTCAGCTTTAATCTCAACCTTCCTTTTCCTCTTATAACCTCTTACAGGACCCATCAGTTTCAAGAAACCACCAATTCAATCAATAACTGCCAACAACTAAAATAAAAACCATTCATTATTCAAATTTAACTAAAACCCATTTGTTGCACATCAAGATTGACATATAAAGATCATAAACAACAACAAAAATGACAGACATGCAAAGCTAACAAAAAATCTGAGTATGTGAAAAAAAGGTGAAAGGAGTCAATGGAAGGTATGGTACCCCCCCTTTTTTTTTGTACACAGTTAATTTTTATTGATGTAACAAAACATGCAAATTGCATAATGGAAATACCAGCATTAACAAAGATTACCTTGCTGTTTATGTGGAGATTCTGAGCATTAGAAGAGGAAATACCAGCATTAACAGCTTCAGAAAAGAGTATGCAGCACTCCCAGTAATCCCAGCATTTCCAGCATTTGAATTTGCAATAGAAACCGAATTCTCAGCAGGCTGCACCTTTCTTGTTGAATTTCCAGTTTTTCCACCTCTGTTCCATTCAAGTTTAGTAAATTTCCAGCAAAAGAAACCGACTTCTTCAATTTCTTGGCTTCCTTTAGCACTTTCCAGTTAGTCGAAGTGGATTTTGCAGTCACCATGCCATCAAAAGAAGGTGAAGAGCCAGGTAAAGAGGCTACTGTGGTAGCTCCACCCTGTTCATCGACTTGCTTATTCAAATTTTCCATTCCCGTAACTGTATCAATATCTCCAAATTCACCAGCCATGGCTTCTCCGGTGGAATTCGCAGCGTTAGAGGTGATAGCTTCACCATCGAATGCAGCAGGGAGGGCAACAATTGGAGCAGAAACCTCCAAATTCTTCGATTTAGCAGCCGAACCTGCTCCGGGTTTTTCCTTGATTTTTGTCCCATTTTGGGACCAAAAGGGCGATAAAACACCAACAATTCAGCGCAAACAAAGATTGTTATTCGAAAAGAGATTAGAAAAGTTTATAGGGGAAGAAGAAAGCAAGAACGCATAAAATCAGAGCTTGAAGATCCAAAATGGAAAAGGGGTTGACCTAATCGCCCAAATCAGAGCGTTTGTCATCAAGAAATAGGGAAAATGACGAGGAAAGGAGCTGATGGTAGATGGTTGAGACGAGGGTATATTTGTCCACCCACATAATTCCTTAGTTTTCATATTTGTTTAAAGGCTCCTCAATGAGGAGTACTGTCTGAACAAAAAACTTTTGAAAAGGAACTAAATGGACAATTTTCCCATCTTTTTATGAACAATCGTTGTCCCGCCTTCCGGTACGGCGGCTCCGCCATTTATTGATTCTGCAATCCATTTTTTTTAAAAATAATTTCTTTAAAAATAGAGTTTTGACTTATGTTTTATAATATAAAATATAAAAAAACAAAACTAGATTTTGTCAACTTATAGAATTTGGCATCTATTGTTTACACCTATGTTATGATGAAATAGTGGATTTTTCTTTTAGGATAGTAATAATATCTGATGGTTTTTTTTAAATAAAAAATTAAAAGTAATATCTGATCGTTCGTTTCTAAAAAAAAAAGAAATTAGTGGATTTTCATGGCATAAAATCAAGGTAAAAGTGCCCAAAAACCGATTTTAATTAAACATATACATTAATAAATTGTCGGGGGTTGGTTTAAAAGGAAAAAATAGAAATCAGGACAGTAGAAATATAATTTGGGTGATAAAGTCAAATCCACTGCTTGTTGCAGTGGAACTGACATCAAATCCAATATCTCACAATTTCACCGTTTATGTGTTTTTTTTACAAAATTGACTTCGAAAATACCGTTGAAAAATTATCAAATTGTAAAAGTAAAAGTTGTAAAATCAGATCTCATTTCATTTAGATAATCCTTTATATAGGGTCACGATTCATAATGTGAACACAGATTACATTGATGGCAATAAATCTTGATTGACCTGATTACATAATAACTTAGAAAGATAATCATCGGCTTTTTGTGCGACATAATAGTATTTTCCTTCAACACCCCTCTGTGCCAAGTCAAAAGCGAAATGGTGCATGGATCGTTGCCTCGTTAAAAACCTTGCAAGTAATAAACCCAGGTGGGACAAAAATAAAACTTGGTCAAAGGAAAAAAAGACAACGCACCTTTAATCTTTAAGGATAACATGTGTATTAGACTCCGAGGTCTATATCTCCCACGATCCTTACACCGATCAAGGAAGCTTTGAAAGCCTTCGCATTCTATATTTTTCACATGTTCCTCAAATATTGCTTTAGCGGTGACTTGGTAAACAAATCGCCACATTCTCCTCAGACCTTACTTGATTCACTTGAATCTTGAGGAGAGCTTGTTGTTCTTTGGTTATAGAAAAACTTTGGTGATATGTGTTTTGTGTTGTCACCCTTGATATAACCAAGCTTCATCATTCGATGCAAGTCGCATTATCTTCATAAATGCAAGTAGGCTCTTCGTGGTGGAACTTAAACCACTGGTCCCTCGAATATGTGTAATGATGGACCTTAACCATATACACTCACGAACCGCCTCATGTAGAGCAATAATCTCGAGTGGTTCGAGGAGGTAGCCACAAGACTTTGCTTGGTTGATCTCCAAGATATCGCGTGTTCCCAATGGTAAATACATAACCGGTTTGGGAACGACCTTTATAATGGGTCGAGATAGATGCCAGCGTCGCAAACCCAACTAATACATTGTTTGGGGTTCAGAGTAGGGGTGGCGATTTCATTGCCGACATTTTCTTTAGGGTTGTATTTTCATTTACGGTCCCCTCTTGTCTTTGTGTAGGAAAAAATAGGCCCAAGTCAATGGTTCCTTTTGTATCGAAATATGTTTTTAATACCATTCCAATGACTGCGTTGGCGCTGGAGTCGAATCTAGCTAACAAGTTCACCGAGAATGCAATATCCGGTCGAGTACATTGAGCTAAATACAATAATGCGCCTATTGCACTTAAGTAGGGAATTTCGGCTCCCAATAGCTCTTCGTCATCTTCCTTTGGACGAAATGGATCTTTCTTTATGTCCAAACTTCGACCGATCATGGGAGTGCTAACAGGTGCACTTTGTCCATATTAAATCGCCTGAGCATCTTTTGGACATATGCATCGGGTGGATAAGTATTCCACAAGCTCGGTGTTCTAGTTCAAGGCCTAGACAAAACCGAGTTTTCCCAAGATCTTTCATCTCAAATTCGGATTTCAAATAGCTCGCGGTTTCTCTTATTTCATTAAGAGTACCTATTATGTTCATATCATCGACATATACCGCTACAATTGCAAATCCGAACTTGTTTTCTTTATGAATACGCAGGGCATAGTTCATCATTCTTATATCCCTTCCCAATCAAGTAGTCACTTGGCGGGTATACCACATCCGCCCGGATTGTTTTAATCCGTAAAGTGAGCGCTTCAATCGATTGCAAACGCACTCCGTGGTTTAGAGTCACTTGACTTGGGTAATGAAAGACCATCAGGCACTTTCATGTATATCTCGAATCAAGATCCCCATGTAGAGATATGTTTGTAACCACATCCATGAGTCGCATTTCCAATCCTTCGAAACAACTAAACTAACTAGGTAACGGAAAGTTATTACATCCATTACAGGAGAGTATGTCTCCTCATAGTCAATTCCTGTATGCGTTGTGAGAAAAACCTTGCGCCACAAGGCGAGCCTTGTACCTTAGGACTTCATTCTTCTCATTACGCTTTCGACAAATACCCATTTATGTCCTACATGTGCTTTACACTTGGTGGGGTTAGCACTACCGGACCAAATACTGTCTCTTTGTCGAGAATCTAGTTCTCGCTGGATTGCTTCTTTCCATTGAGGCCAATCGCTCTTTGTAGACATTACGCAGCAGAGCGTGGTTCGACATCATCGTGCTCTATGATTTCTTGAGCAACAAGATATGCAAATATATCATCAATATGCATGGAAGATCTTTCCATCAACTCGTATGCACTCTCATAATCCATTGAGATTTCTTTGTTCTCTGGAATCAATTCAAACATCGGAGCGTCCTCCAAGATTGATTCATGGACATAATCATGAATCGAGATAATCTCATGAGAGGATTCTCTACATTGATGATTAATGGGTCGGATTGTGCCTTACTCGCCTCTTCTTCCTTGGGTGAGTATCACGAACCAAGTGGTCTCCCCTCTTCCTTCGGGGCGACCACGGCCTCATCCACACCTCCACTAAGTGTGGTCGCAATGCCTTAGCTACTGACATTGTGCCCCTTTTGGGGACTTCTAACCTGCAGCACGCGTTTGCGGTGGTATGTGTGATCTTGTCACTTTAGCAATATCAGAGAACGCATCAGGCATCGAATCTGCTACGTTCTGAAGATTAAGTATTCTTTGCACTTCACTTTCACTTTGTGAGGTACGGGGATCAAAATGAGACTGAGTGGGGACAAACCACGACAATTCCTCGCTGTTCCTTAGAAAATCCTTTTTCTTATCTCCCCCTAACGACGGGAAGACAGTCTCATCAAAGTGACAATCCGCAAATCTTGCGGTAAATAGATCGCCTGTCAAAGGTTCCAAATAGCGGATAATAGTTGGGGATTCATATCCAACATAAATACCTAATCGTCTCTGAGGACCCATTTTAGTGCTTATTTGTGGAGGCGCAATAGCACATATCTTCGCACAACCAAATATGCGTAAGTGTGAAATATCAGGCTCATATCCAAAGAACCAACTGTACGCGAAAATGGTTGGCTAGCGGTGGGTCCAAACGAATAAGTAAAGCTGCGTGCAATATTGCATAACCCAAGCAGATAGAGGCAAGTTGGTGCGCATAACCAATGCCCTGGCCACCATCTGTAGCCTTTTGATGGTGGCTTCTGCGAGACCATTCTGTGTATGCACATGGGGTACAGGATGTTCTACATCAATCCCGATAGACATGCAATAATCATCAAATGCTTTTGATGTGAACTCTCCAGCGTTATCAAGCCTTATAGACTTGATAGGGTGATCAGGGTGGTGAGCCCTTAAACGTATAATCTGTGCTAAGAGTTTTGCAAATGCAGCATTCCTTGTGGACAATAATGCGACATGTGACCAGCGTGTCGAGGCATCCACCAGAACCATAAAATACTTGAATGGCCCGCATTCTGGATGGATAGGTCCACATATATCACCTTGTATTCTTTGTAAGAATGGAATGTTTTGTTTCATGTCTTTAGCATAGGAAGGTCTCGATCCTGTTTTTGCTAAAAGAGCGTGCTTTGCAAAATGATTGGTGTGCCTTGGAAATGGTCAATGAGGAAGAGGATATAACTCATCCGGTGCTTGAGACGACAATGGTCGCTTTGAAACAACACTACTTTGGACACTTTGCATTGTGTCGGATTTTTGTCCCATTTTGTTTTTCCTCGAAAGAAGGGATGTCCGTGTGAGTTCTTTAAAATACGGATCATCATATCTCACCAGGGTGTCCTAAGCGATCATGCCAAAGCTTTGTATGAGTCGTTGTCCCAAATTTCATTGTTGGTGACAAAGATAGGATTCAATAATCCGAATAGTAGTAATATATAATCCATTAGATTGACTCATAAGCTTTTCTAGTCGCGTTTCCTTCCACATTCATTTGTGGTAATATACAAATATTTGGTTCCATTCTCACGCAGTGAGTTTCCAAATGATAACCGTTGGCACGAATATCTTTGAAACTTAACAAGGTTCGATTGGCTCTCAGTGCACATGAAGCGTTTGTGACTTTTATCGTTGTGCCGTTAGGCATCAAAATGTGGCATTTCCTCGCCCTTGTATTACTTGTGATGATCCAATCATCGTAGTCACGAGATGAATTACATGGAATTAACTCGACAAATAATTGTCTATTCCTTAAGATAGTGTGTGTGGTTCCACTATCGCTAAGCACTCTATTTCTCCTCGATTCATTCCTACATTTAAATTAGATGAGATTAAAAAGTCGAAGACATAACTCATATTCTTTAGAGTTTTTCGATGGAGATGTATTGCTTTACACCTTAATAGTGCTATTTTTTGAACCATGTATATCTTGGTAAATAAAATCGAATAAAATTCAATACTTTGTAATAAAATCGAAATTTATTAATAGGCCAACGAAAATCAAAATAAAAGTCTCGTACATCAAAATCCAATTCAACAAACCATTATTCAAATGAACTTTAAGACCAAAATAGTCTAATTAAAAATAAGGCATTCCGCCTTCACAATGTTCTTGGAAAAATAAATAAATAAGCAAAGCGAGATCAATCAAAGTCCGGAACATCCATTGATCGAAAGGTGGTTCTTGTTGCTATTGAAGTCTGCAATTGTGAGGTTGACATCGAGTGTCATTGCCTCCATCTTCCGTATAGTGGGCCTCTTGTTCTCTAGATTCCCTATACCTCTTGTAATTGGTCGCTACTTTGTTACTTGCTCGGCGGGTATTATACCAATGCCCAGTAACTCCACACCTATAGCAAGGTTGGGTTCCAACTCTCTCCTTTTCCTTGAGGTTCTTAGCCTTAGGACCACCATGGCCACTAGGACCATCACCACCATTTCTGCGCCATACATTAGGGGACCTCCACGGCCCATACTACGGCCCCTAGGTCCCTTTCCACGTGGTGCATTGTTTCCACGTGGGTAAGGCTCAAGACGTCCAACTCCCTTTTCTTTGGGGTTCTTTCCACCTTTCATCTTGCCATAGTTAACCTCAGAATTTTCTTTGTCCCGGCCAGTCCGGCATTATTATTCATGAGAACTTGATCATGCCGCCACCCACTTGCAAAGATGTTGATCAATTTGTGAAAGGTCGTAATATTTTTCTTGTCGTACTCCGGCTTTATATTTGGTTCGCTAGTATAAGTCTTTGAAGTAGGAAAAGTGGAAAGAGTCTTCGGATCATATCATCTTCGTGAGTTCCTTTCCACGAGAATTTGAGACGTGTTTCAAGACGCAACATGTCCTTGTTGAATTGGTCTACCCTTTGTAGTCAAGCAAGCGGATTTCATTCCACCGAGCGCATATTCGGGAGTAAAGTGTCATGAATGTTCCCAAAACGCCCCTACAGTGGCATCCTACGCGATTCTTTGGGTGTTTTCAATGAAGGTACTCGGCGTAAGCTAGAGTCAATATGTCGCCTCAAGAACATTAGGGCATTTGCTTTTACTTTAGCTTGAGATGGGTCGCCTAGGGTCGGTGGGTGTTTTGATAGTGAGAGTGTAGTCCTTTGCAACAAAGGCCATTTCCACATCCGAAACCCAGCGGTGGTACTCAATTCTTACGAGTCCAAGATTTCAAATTCGGTCGAGTTGTATCACCATCTACATAAACAAGAGTGAAGAGCATATTAATTATGTAGTCATAAGACATCCACAATAATTAATTTCAAGAGTGTGAATTGGATCACGATGCCATGGTACATAGCGGTCACTCATTTTTTCGATGCTTTGTGAAGATACTTTATCACATTGATTGTTTTGTTCTTAGTATATAACGCCTATGAAATTTCTTTATCATAGGATGACGTATAATCTTATTTATAAGACAATCAACATATAATTATTATGCTCAATTTGAAATTTCGGGCAAACATAGCACATAACATTTTTCATGGCAACATGCATATACATATCAAATAAGAAAGTCAAACCGATTAAACAACTTCATTTGAAATGTTTTATAAATAAACAAATTAATTAATTAGGAAAAGGGAAAGGGAAAAAAAAACCACATATGAATGTATAAAAAATTGATTTATTTCTTTGCATTTTAATCATGTTTTAGAGGTTAGTAGTATAATTCAGTTAGCAAAATATCTCAATATTGCTTAGGATACTTGGCAGGCAAACATATGAAAAAATCTCGACCGAAATTTAACAAATTTTAAATGAAGAGATATCAGTTTACGCGTTATAATAACTGGCTAAAAACAGAAAAATAAAAAAAAATAAAAAATAGATAGCCTCAATCACCGGAAAAGAAGGTCGTAGTCACGTAGACGCTTTAACGAACACCCAATAGCCAAAAGAAGGAGAAAAACGCGTATTCAGAGAAAGTAAAAGTAGCCTATTCCTATTCACATGGCAAATATTAACTGCAATTGCAAAACATTCAAACCCACACCGCATTATTTCCGGTTGCTGCTCCGATAATCAATGCTATATTTTTGAATTTGACAAAAATCAGTAAAGAAGCAGATGAAAATTACTTACCGTGAAGGAGTAGAAGACGATGGACGGCCGGAACGGAGACGATGGACGGCGACTAAACCGACTGATTTCGTTCTGCTTCAACTGAAAATTAAGGCTGAGTGAAGGTGAAGGCCGAAAGAAGATGGCGACCAAGTAAGCGGTGAAAGGACGGAGGTCCGGCGGATCGAGGCGACAAGAGCGCCGTTGTGAGGAGATCGGCGTGTGAGTGTGTGACCTATCTCGTGAGAGAGAATTGAGAGCGGCGGCGGCGGGCGGTCGGGCGGCGGGCGGGGCGGCGGGGTCAATTAGGGTTTTTTTTTTTTTTTTTTTCGAGCCAGGCCGATAACGTGTAAAAGTAAAAGTGGGGAAAACTGTATCTCATTCCATTAGATAATCCCTTTATATAGGGTCACGGTTACAATGTGAACACAGATTACATTGATGGCAATAAATACTGATTGACCGTTACATAATAACCGAAAGATAATCGTCATTGGCTTTGACGAAGGCACATAATAGTATTTTCCTTCAACACAAATAAGATGTCTAAATAAAGATGACGAAAAAATAAAAAATGTGATGAAAGAATTACCATGTTTCGACAGCCATATCAAAAGGTATTCGTTTTTGCAGTTAATTAGGAGAGAATTTAAATCACATTGGAATAAGAAATGCCATTTTTATCCAAAAAAAACATTCAATGTGCTTTTTCCATATGTCCATGTTCAAATTGTCTTTTTTAACAATAAACCCTAAATTATTTTAGTAACTTCATTTTAAATAAGTTAGGTTAACAATAGACGTGCATAAAAAAATACATAAATAACGATTTGTTGTAATTTATCTTTTCAGATCATTTTATTTATCTTTTCTTACACTAAATTGTGTAAACATATCATTCTCTTAATTTTATTGTCATATTAGGGTTGACCTAAAACATTTATTATCCAAACACAATCGAGTCGAACAAGTGAGATACGGCGACTAAGCAAAATTGTCTTCAAAGATACACATATATAGTTTTCTAAAGCGAAATATGCGTATATAGTTTCATAAAGTGAAATGTTGAGTTGAAGAGGTTTGAGTATGCTCCACACGTGTTTCCAAGACTGAGAAAATATAGTTTTACGTGTTACTTAAAGAACATCATATACATGTTGAAAACGGAATTTACAATTATGGGAATGTGTCTACGCCCGACACTTTAGCAGAATCCCAAAGAGCCCCAGTGAGAAGATTCAAATCATGTTTGGGACAACTCGTTATGAGAAACAAGAAGAAAATGTGTAAAAACAGCCTAAACACAATGAATAACCGAAATACATTCATCGGTTTATCTCATTCATAGTAGAGTCATTTCGTTTTTTGAGACCGACCCCCCCCCCTCCCCCCCCCCCTTTTTTTTTTGTTAATTGAGCATTTACTTCACCAAGAGATTATACAGGCATCTCACAATATATTTACACCACTCTGAATCAACATTTTGAATTAATAATCGACTTTCAAACAATCGAAGGAGAGAATAGACATTTTCGTAAAGTCGGATTAAATCTCAAGAATCAAAATTTAAAATGTCGATTCACTATGATAAATACGTAAAAGACACTAAAATATCGATTTAGTATGAGAAATATTTAAAGTAAAATATCGATTCGTTGAGGTAAAAATAAAGCCGCCCAATATCAAATTAATTTGAATGCAATAGTATTACGGTAATAATAAATTTATTTTGTAAAAAAACACCATATTTTTAGCCAAATAATTAGTGTGAGAAAAAAAAGAATACATTAATCCGATTGGTCGAAAAAAATCGCAGAAAAAAACCTCGGAAATTCGACCGTCCCTTTTTTTAATTTTATTTTTCCTTTTTGTATTTCTTCATCGACAGCTTCGATAATTGGCATTCATCAGAAATTACGAAGAAAAAATAAAAAAGATTTTCAAACCAAAAACCCTTCATTTGTTGCTTTCCCCTTCCCTTATTTTCCTTCGATTCTGATATATTTTGTAAGATTAGTATAGTAATTGTATAATAAGGATCGGGAAATTGAGGTGGAGATTGGAAATTGAGGTGGAGATTAAGGGAATTAGGGTTTTGATGCTACAGTATATGCTGGTTTGGAATGATTTTAATTTAGCTCGGGCTTTGAAGCTATGAATCTGAATTTTAGTTAGGGATTGGCTTTTGAAGAAGTAAAGTGAGAATATTATTAGATATATACAATTTATTAGCATGGATGTTGATTCGAATATGGCAGTATCTAATGATTCCGATCATGATCAAGCAACGAGTAATGGACCGCGTTTGGAGCAAAACGAGCAGCTTCAGCAGCAGCAAGGGAGTAGTGGAGGAGGAGGTAGTCCGGTGGTGGGGCCGAGATGTGCGCCAATGTATTCGGTTGTTAATGCGATTAAAGATAAACCAGAGGATGGACCTGGGCCGAGATGTGGACATACTCTAACTTCAGTGCCTGCTGTTGGAGAGGAAGGTTCGCCGGGGTATATTGGTCCGAGGTTGATTTTGTTTGGTGGTGCAACTTCTTTGGAAGGGAATTCTGCTTCTGCTGGAACTCCTTCTTCTGCTGGAAGTGCTGGAATTAGTACGTGTTTTTTTTTTTTTTTGTAGTCTTGTTTGTGGTCCTGATAATGGTAATGGGGCTTGCTTTTCAGCTGCATTTATTTTTCAACTAGTATTTTTTGCTATTTCTGGTGAAATGGACATGAAGAAGTTGAATACTTCGTGATTTATTTTAGTTTCCCAGTTGAAGTAAGCTCAATTAGAGTATATTTAGAGCTTACAGGTACTGTACTAGGTACATGGCATTTTTCATGATGTCACTTGAAACGCAAACGGAAACGGAAACGGAAACTTACTTGGTTATATACTTGACTGCAGGATTTGCCGGGGCAACTGCTGATGTGCATAGTTACGATGTATTGACAAATAAATGGTCAAGGTACTCCTCTAATTTAGTTTGAAGATTAGGTGACTCTTTGGTCTTGACAACTTATTGTGCTTTCTCTTACTTGTGCAGAATTACTCCCATTGGAGAACCACCTACACGAGAGCAGCTCATGTGGCTACTGCT
This sequence comes from Gentiana macrophylla, assembly GCA_026214975.1. Taxonomy (NCBI): domain Eukaryota; kingdom Viridiplantae; phylum Streptophyta; class Magnoliopsida; order Gentianales; family Gentianaceae; genus Gentiana; species Gentiana macrophylla. Next base: position 78,973,981 of record CM047813.1, on the reverse strand, counting down.
GTTGGGACAATGGTTGTTATCCAGGTGGGTTGACAGCTTGGTTGAGATTCAAAATTAAGCTGTTAATAGGTGATTCAACTCTTCAATGGTAACATTTGATATTAGTGCAGGGTGGTATGGGTCCAGCTGGGTTGTCTACTGAGGATCTGCATGTTCTGGATCTGACACAACAGAAGCCCCGGTGGCACAGGTTAGCCTCAAACAGAATAGACATATTCTTTAACGCTGACAGGAATGAGGGTTCGGTAATATATGTAGTATTAGTTATGTGGTCGTCTTACTATGAAGTTTAATTGATCGATTTGGTCCATTAAGGTATAATTATCACATGAGATTTTAAGAGAGGACATCTGTTTTTCTTAGGGTGGTTGTTCAAGGCCCTGGACCAGGTCCTCTGTATGGACATGTTATGGCTCTGGTGGGACAAAGATATCTCATGGCAATCGGTGGAGATGATGGTTAGTTGTTTTATATTCTTTCTCATTCTATCACCAGTTTCTTTTACTGTCTGTATGTGTTCATTCATTTTGTGCTTCACAGGAAAGCGACCTTTAGCTGATGTGTGGGCCTTAGACACTGCAGCCAAGCCTTATGAATGGAGGAAATTAGAGCCTGAAGGTGAAGGTCCTCCTCCCTGCATGTAAGTGTAGTCCATGGGATGTGGATTTATGCGTTTAATTGTCTCTCTACTGTATATTTTCCTTTGATCGTTGGGATGTGTTTATGATCAGTACTTTTTTTGGATGCTATCGACAGGTATGCAACTGCCAGTGCAAGATCTGACGGTCTACTTCTGCTTTGTGGTGGAAGGGATGCCAATAGTGTGGTGAGCTCGACTCTTATTACGTTAGATCAGTGTTCTAAAAGTCGCTAGGCGCCAGTCGGGCGGCCGGGTGGGGAGTTGGGAGTAGTCGCTAGGCGGGGGCGGGGGGACTAGTCGGGGACTAGGCGGATGTGAATTTTTTTTAATTATTTTATTAATAATATTAATAATAATGGACTTGTCAAAAACCAAAAAAACAAAATACTACTACAAACCCCTAAAAATAATGATACAACTACTCTTGTAAGTACTAACATATCATAAGTCTAAAAATTCAAGTCACAAAATAAAGACATACAAACATACATGATACGGCGTCCAAACTCGAAAATAAACACATTCAAAGTCACGTAGTCAAGTTAAGTTTAAACTGAAAGTGTGACACAAATTCAAATAAATTCTCCATTTTCATCCACTAAGTCTTCATTTTTTTTATTTAATTAGGGCTTCCCAAAAAAATATCTAAATATATAAAGACTTACAGAAAAAAAATATTATATAAAGCTTTCTCCGAGTTGGCCGAGTTTGACCGAGTTTCCCGCCTTGAACCCGACTTGAACCCGCCCAGCCCGACTTCCAGCCCGCCTAGACAAGGCCGAGTGGTGTAAATTCGGGTCGGTTGAGGGCCGACCGGCGCCTAGGCGGCCGACTTGGCCGATTTTTAGAACACTGCGTTAGATGATGTTAATTTTGCTTGACTATTTTCCTTTGTTAATTTCCTTGATTTTAATAGTTCTCTCTCTTTTTAACTTTGCTATTCTTGTTTTGCTAATATACTTATATGGGCCCATGCCAAGGAACTCCACCACCTTTGCTGCCTCATTTTCTATTTCCCTTTTCCTGCATGCAAGGTTTCTGGTAGTTTATCCGATTTCCCTTTTCCTGCATGCAAGGTTTCTGGTAGTTTATCCGATTTAATTGGTTGCCCTGTGTGTCCAATTGTTTGGTTTGTTCTTTTGCTTGCACTTGATGCGTTTTTTTCTGTTTAGACTTTCTCCAAAACAATTAGCGCTCAAGGACATGTGTGCAGAACATGTCTGGACGATCATTTCGCTCCATCTTTGTTATACAATATTTACCTTTTCAATCCACGAAGTTCTCGATTCTTAGGGGGTGCATCTTAGGTTCGTTACTGTTCTTAAACAAAATCCACTTGCATTTACAATTTTGTACAGCTTTTCTAAATGATTTTCTATACGACCTTTCTTTGCGTGCGCCTCTCATAGGTGAATAGTTAACATTAGGGTATTGGTGATTGTAGCACTTCGATCTTCATGTTTTTACCTTAAACCCACTCTGTGCTATGGTTACTTGTGGTTGCAGCCACTGGCAAGTGCATACAGTCTCGCCAAACATATAGATGGTCGTTGGGAATGGGCTATTGCTCCTGGAGTGTCTCCTTCTCCTAGATATCAGCATGCTGCGGTAAGTTGTTGCGGATCTATGCTTTCATATGTACGTTGTTGTTTATATATAGTCAAATAATAGATGAGGAATATTTAACTTCTCTCGTTTCTAGGTCTTTGTCAATGCCAGGCTTCACGTTTTTGGTGGGTCCCTTGGTGGCGGTCGATTGGTGGATGACTCATCGAGTGTGGCAGGTGATTTTTTTTTTTGAGTTCCAACAAATCGGTCAACTATGAGGGTCTAGAATGTTTTTTTTTCTCTCTCTCTGTGTAGTACTGGATACTGCAGCAGGTGTTTGGTGTGATACAAAATCTGTTGTTACTACTCCCAGGACTGGCAGTTTCAGTGCTGACACCGCAGGTGGCGATGCTGCAGTTGAACTGATTAGACGCTGCAGGCATGTTGCTGCTGCTGTTGGTGACCTGATATTTATTTATGGTGGCCTTCGTGGCGGTAAGAAATAACTTTTCTCTGAAACAACAGTTTCTTCTACATGTAACCATTCATTTTTTACTTTTGTGGTGTTTGGGAAACACCCTGACCTGGCTATGCTAGAGTTTTGTGTAGCTAGATCAAACTCAGTCCTTGTTTGGTATTGCTTTATTAAATTTTAAAAATAACTAGCTCTTCATCAACCCCATTTTACCCGGACATCGTTATTGGGAGAAAACCTACTTACAGCAGGAGTAACCTTTTCTCCTCTAAACCTATTTTGCAGAAAAAAAAAGTATAAGAAAATCGTATCTAGTCTGCAATTATTTGTATGAATACGGGTTTCGTAGTTAGCTTATCACCCATACTGATTTTCAACATGTAGAGTGCCACTTAAAAAGGCAGCCCAATGCATAGCATTAGCAGCATCCGCCTATGTGGGATCTGCAGGGAGGTCGGGCTAATTCGGCTTACTGTTGGCTGTTTTAGCTTATATTTTTCTATAAGAGTCTGTTTCCCCTTTTCAATCTGCCGTAATTATGTACTCAGAGAAACGCAGATAGTAAGAAATAGAGAACAGGATTTCTTGATACTTTGTTTGGCCATGACGATACTACTTGTTGAATTGATGATGTTAAGTAAAAAGTGCTACAATTAAAATAGAAGTTACGACTTCTGCTTGACAAAAGTCCAGTGTGTGGGTATTTATTTGGCCATTGCATTACTTACTAAGTCAAATGAGGAATTGGTTCCTAGTATTGAAACATTTTTTTATATGATAGAAAAACATATAACTTGTCCAACGCATAGCAAAAAAGTGTACCGTCACAGTCGCAACATAAGCTACTTTATTAGTTTATTAAGTGAAACAAGATTTGGATCAATACTCGATTAGACAGAACCAGCTCAATACAAACCTAGCTAGATGAGGTTGGTTTCAATCCAACCCAACCTAGCTTTAAAAAGTCTTTTTTGATATTTGGTATGGATCGGTTAAGTTATTTAAAGTTCGATCGTTCATAGTTTTATCTTCCGTATGGTTTCTTAGGTCAGGTGCTTTGCTAATATGGGCAGTAAATATTTGTTTTCTCATGCTGCTTGATCTGGTTAAAGGTGTGTTGCTGGATGACTTGCTCGCTGCTGAAGATCTTGCTGCCGTGAGAAACAACAACGGCAGCTTCACTAGCTGCAGCATCTAATGTGCAGGGTGAGAGGTTACCTGGAAGATATGTTGATGATAGAATGAGGCAAACACTTTCCGAAGCAGGCACTGATGGTGCAGTTGTGCTTGGTAATCCTGTTGCTCCCCCAGTGAATGGTGATATGTTTACTGACATCAGCACTGAAAACGCAATGCTTCAGGGCTCTCGGTAAGTAATGGATGAAGATATTTCTGTGTTTTGCATCAACTTCCTCGATAGGCTGGAAATATATGGAGTGGAATTGTTTCAGGAGAATGAACAAAGGTGTAGATTACTTGGTCGAGGCCTCGGCTGCTGAAGCTGAGGCTATCACTGCCACACTAGCCGCTGCTAAAGCTCGGCAAGGACAAGCTAATGGAGAAATGGACAGGGTGTTCATGCGCCAGCTTCCCATTGACATGCCCAGAGCGATCACGATCTCCAGAGGAATAGATGATGTGGCCCTGCTGAGGCATTTAAGGTGGAGCCTCCCCAACCCTATTCAGTTGGACATTGGCCGCGGTATTGCGAATCGGATTGTGTTGGCAGATCAGACCGATCCTCGTTGTCCCTTTCTTCAGAATATCGAGGATCTGTGGGGTTTGTACGGGGCCACGGTGAGCATGGTAAACTCCCATTCCTTCTTTGTTTTGCTTTTTCCTTATCTTTTGTTCTCCAATCTATTTGCTTAAATCCTCAACCTTTGCTTTTCAGGTCGGCACCGGTCTTCTTCAGTTCATAAATGATTACAGGAGCACAGTATCGTCGAGCACAGATGCTACCATGGCATTCAACGCCGCCAGAGAAGTTGGGAACGATCTGCGAGTACGGCTTAGTGCTGCTGAAGCTGAAAATGCCGAACTAAAGAAGCAGCTCGTTGAAAATGCCGAACTAAAGAAGCAGCTCGCTGAAAGTGACAATCTGAAGAAACAGCTCGCTGAAGCGGAGAAGTTGCTGCAAGAGGCTCAAGCGAACTCCGAGCGTCTAGAGAAGCTTAACTTTAAACTTGCGGAGAAAGATAGAGCGGCCGATCAGGCAATGAAGGATATGCAGCAGCGGGTTGGTGAGGCCAGGGGCCATTGGAAAGCCGAACAAAAGGTGACTGCTGATCTGAAGAAGGGTAGAGGCTGCAAGAAAGGCTGCTGCTGGTGATAACTTCCTGATGGGATATGATCAAGGATTTTATCACATTGCAAGTTGTGTGTGGGCTCGTGGCGGCGACACTCCAGACCTTGAAACTTTGCGGGATTGGATCATTACTCCTTCTTTCTCTGACCACTTGAGGGGTTTCCACCCGCACATCCCTTTCAACGAGATCGAGCTGCAAACCTATGCTGGCGGTTGGGAGGCACCCCTAGTCGAAGAGGAGAATCTCAGGGAGTTGGTGCTGCGCGCAACCTGATGAGAGGCCGCGGATGAAGCAGAAGCCGAGCAAACAGAGTCCGATGCAAACGCCGACAAGATGCTGCATCCTTCACTTAGGGCAGAGAACGTTTGCGACGATGATATGCGGTCAGAAGATTCTTAAATTTATTTCTGTCTTGTATAAACAATATTTTGAGGTAAGAACCTTTGATTCCGCTTTGTTTTGTATAACTTTCTTCATTCCTCACTTGTAATGACATTTCCCTTACTTTCTCTCTCTGAGTATATGAAGTTTCTTTTGTGTTCGCATGTATGTTTATATTTTGCTCGAATGTATTACATATATCGAGCTCGGCCCTTGGCGTGTCCGATATTGTAGTACCCGGCCCCCTTTGTTTTAGATAAGATCCCGCGTTGAAAATTGACTGAACTATTTGAAATAACTATCCACTTGTAACTCGAAGTCACTTTGTAGTCGTAAATGGACGGACTTATCTGAAATAGTTGCCCGATTGTAGCGTGAAAATTCCCCACAATATGGCCCCTTTGCTTCAGATAGGATTCGGAGTCGAAAACTTGCGATTTTGAAATTTTTCCGGGGTATGACCCCCTTTGTTTTAGATAAAGCTCGGAGTGGTAAACTTGCGGGCTTATCTGGAATAACTTGTCCGATTGTGTGTTAAATAAATTTACAGAGTATGGCCCCTATTTTTAACAAAGTCTGAGATGTACCCAAGGTCTTTGTTGAAAATTTTGTCGAAAATTACCCTCATACGCACAGCGGACACATTTGCCGGACATGATAACATGTAATTTTAAAAGATAATTGTAAAATCGGTTTGTTAAGTTCGCCTCACCCCGCTAGGTGAGCGAAAGTTACAAGAAAGAAAGCCTAACCACTCACGTCGTAAACGAGAGGATAGCCATATCCCTAGCCGATTATTACATATAGTACTTCTTGAGATTATCCGCATGCCACGGCATGTTGAGTTTGAAACCCTGTTGTTTCTTGAGGACATAAGTCCCTTTCTTGATCTCTCTCGTGACCTGGTAAGGGCCTTCCCAGTTTGCCGTAAGCTTGCCTTTATCGGGCTGAAGACCGGTGGCTTTCCTATTTCGAAGAACGAAGTCGCCGACCTTGAAGGAGTGGTCGTAGATTCGTTTGTCGTGCTGTCGTTTAGCGGCCTGCTTGTAATTCGCGAGCCGATGATACGATGCTAACCTTTTCTCCTCTGCTAGATCTAGGTCGATCTGCCTGTTGAGTAGATTGTCCGCTGGGTCGTACACAACGAACCTAATGCTTGGGAGCGCCATTTCAATAGGTGTCATGGCTTCCGATCCGTAAGTTAGAGCAAACGGTGTTTCTCCGGTGGGTGTTTTGATTGTGGTGCGGAGTGCCCATAGTATGGCGGGCAGCTCGTCGACCCAACCGCCTCAGCTTGGCCATTGCCTTGGGAGTAGGCTACGGATGCTTTTGCTTTCTCACTTACGCTCTTTTTAAGCATCTTGATTATTTGCTTATTGCTGGCCTCAACTTGGTCATTGCCCTGGGGTAGGCTACGGATGATTGCCAATGTTTGACCTTGTACTCCTCGCAAAAACTTGAGAATTCCTTTCTGAACTGCAGTCCGTGATCCATCACCACTGCCCGCGGGATGCCGAAACGAGACCATATATGATCGTGTAGGAAGTAAAATGCATCATTTGCCCCTATGTTGACAAAAGGCTTGGCCTCAATCTACTTTGTGAAGTAATCCACGGCCACCATGATAACTTTGCATCCACTCCTTCCCGATGGGAAGGGTCCGATAAGATCGAGCCCCCACATGTCGAAAGGCCAAGGTGCGACCCCGATGCTCTGTTCAACCGATGGTAGCCTTGGGATGTCCGCATGTTTTTGGCACTGGACATTTCTCGACTAGCTTCTCCGAATCCTTAAGGATTGTCGCCGCGATAATACCCTCGCTGTTAAAACCTTCTGGGCCAAGGAGCGACTAGCGGGATGACCCGCACACACTCCTTGGTGAAGCTCCATAAATATTTTTCCCCTTTCCTCCTTTCGGACACATCTCAATAAAGGCTTAGTGACGGACCTCCAGTAAAGCATTCCGTCATGTATGGCGCCTTCTTGTCGCTCTTTTTTGAGTGCGCGAGATTTATCCGCATCAGCGGGCATTCTATGTAAGCTTGAATCTCGTCAATCCAGACGGAGTCGGCGTTGGTGTATTGATCTCCATGATTTCTGTTATTTCAACGGTGGGTACTGCAAGATATTCTATCATTATTGAAGGGTCCGCGATTTCTTCCTCAAGAGATAGCATAGAGAGATAATCTGCCCGCTCGTTATCCTCTCTTCGAACTCTGATGAATTCGCAATAGTTGAATTCGGATCTCGATCGTCGACAATCTCTCATTGTATTTTTCGAGGATGCCGCAACGCGCGCCCCATAGTCCTCTCGAGATTTGGTTGACGATGAGTGAGAATCTGATGAGACTTCAATATTTTCCACTTTTAATTCTTTCGCAAGTTTAAGTCCGGCTATAATTGCTTTATACTCGGCTTGATTATTTGTGGCCGGGAACTTTTACCTAACAGGTTTTTGATTTCTTATGTTGTCCCGGGCTCTATCAGAATAACTCCGGCCCCACATCCGTTTCGACTTGATGCTCCATCAACATATAACTGCCAGCATTGATTGGGGTTGTTTGGGGCCGCAACGGGCTCAAGTGGTATAGACGAACTCGGTTGAGTCGAGCTAAAACTTGTCTCAACAATGAAATCTGGCAATGCTTGAGCTTTGATAGCTTTTCTGGGTTGATACCGAATATCGAACTTAGTGATTTCGATTGCCTATCGGAGCAGCCGACCTGAAAGGTCCAGTCTGTGTAGAATTTGATGTATTGGGCTATCCGTTAAGACAATTATAGTGTGCAAAGTAAAGTAGGCCCTGAGTTTGCGGGCAGCGATAACAAGCGCGTAGGCTAACTTTTCAACATTAAAATAACGACTCTCCACCGGAATGAGAGCCTTGCTTCCATAATAAACATGATTTTGGAGGGATTTGGCCTCCTTGACAAGAACGTCGGCAACAGCCCGGTCCGAGGCCATGATGTGTAACATTTATATGATAAAAATTACGATGTTTTATATACGTTATCGACTCTTTTTATATAAAATATAAGTAATTATAACAGATAATCTTATAAAATATTAATAGCTATGAATAAATCTAAATACTATAAAAATCTAGTAAAAAAATGATAAAAAGTTATAAATTTTGTACCGGGTTAATAACCGGAGTGTCGTATCAGATTCACGTGGGTATTTTTGGTATTTTACAGACCTTAGGTAAACCAAGACCCCGAGTGACGACATTTTGTGGAGTAAAATCATATCTTTTGAAGGAATAAAGGAAGTGCCACGAGATTTAAAGTTCAAGTGGATCGAGTGGTTCGTGACGCCAGTATCAAGTTATATTTTCAACGAACAAATGGCCCAGCAAAAGGCATTTTCTGAAAAAGAAGTCTTCATGGAAGTTATAGATCTCCTCAAGAGCTTTCCAACGCATCTTGAATTATGTCATTTGGAGATCCAGAGCTCAAGTTATGATTTTATCAAGTTTCGGATTAAGATTGGAAAAAAATCTATCCGGATCGATCCGGATTTACCTCGGATCGATCCGAGGAGGCATAATGATTATCCAGCATGTGGCCCTGCAGAGAATATCCTGGGATAATATTTTTTATTCCCGGATCGATCCGGCCCTTTCTCGGATCGATCCGCAAGGGAAAAATTGCCTATAAAAGGCGAGATTGCAGGCACAAAAAGGGTACCAAATATATTTCTTTTACCTCTTTCTAGTAGTAGTAGTATGTATATATGTAGGCCTTATGCCATAAATAAAGTAGTATCGTCATAATGCTCGAGAAATTATCAGAAGATCAATGTTGTTGAAGTTGTTGTAGCATCCAGACGAATACATCTTCTGATCCAATCGTTGTAATCGGGTAAAATTTCTAAAGTATTTATGTTTATTATGTTTGTTTTTTATCTTTTCGTATAATGTTAGTAGGCTAAATCTAATAACTAGCCAAAGTTATGTAATCGTTTTATTTCGATCTTTTCGGTAAAGGAATGTTGTCTAAGTAAAATTGAATAAAATTGAGCTAATTGAATCTTTTTCTATTGATAAAGTTTGACTTGAAAGAATTCATAATCTAATTATGAATTGACGCCTCGTAATTAAGTTATGAACTCGTTAATAGAAAAACCGGAGGGTAAAAATTGGCCGAGTGAAAACGTGACAACGGAATCCAATTTCCTATTCGGGGGCAGATTTGTCCTAAAAAGATAAATCTTATTAAAATTTGTACTCAAGATCGTAATAATGTTAAAATCATCAGTTAATTGAAACTTAAACCGGAAAGTTGAATCGCCCGGCCTTGACAACCGGAGCCTTTAAATAAAATTGACCGTTTGACGAACGGAATGACTCCTTTTTATTCAAAGGTAGAATCGTACTCGGGACTGTTCGAAAAAACCGTAATGATTGTGGATTTGGGACCGATGACAATGGACATATGACAATTTAAATGCGCTAATGTGAGGACGAATTGTTAACCTTAGTGAGTATACCGTTTCATTTACTCAATTGAACCTAAAGATCGAGCACATTCCATTCTTTGAAAAGATCGTATAAATCAATTATATAAACTTTGGCTAGTTCTCTAATAATATATTTGGCATCTATATATTTATATCTATATATATACTTTGCAACTTATGCACATCTATATATATTTATATATCTATATATATTATATTAGAATAAAATTTTAATTTACGTATTTATTTTATGTTGACTAGAATAGTAGTGATCTGTGTTATAAAATTGCGGTTTAGATCGAGTTAATAAAAGCTCTTTGGTGTTTAACCACACTTAGAAGAATTACAAAGTTCCCTGAGGATACGATACTCTGACTCACCATACTAGCACTACAGTTTGACCCGATACACTGTCGGTTAAGGACTGGTATTAGCACTAGAAAAGGCCACGTCAGGCCACCAAGTACAAAACAAAACATCTTCTTCTACAGGGCTAACCAAAAGAGGTGTCTTCCCTAAATTCTCCTTGAGGGTTTGAAAAGCTTGAGAACACTGCTCATTCCACGAGAAAGATTTGTAATTTTGAAGAAGGGAAGACATTTTTCCGCTGATTTGGAAATAAAACGACCCAAGGCGATGATTCTGCCGTTGAGCCTCTGAACTTCCTTGATCGTAGTTGGTTCTTGCATTTCGAGCAAAGCTTGAATTTTTTCGGGTTAGCCTCGATCCCCCGCCGACTAATCATGAACCCCAGAAACTTGCCTGCCTGGACACCAAATGTACATTTGGCCGGATTGAGTTTCATAGAGTGTTTCCGAACATTGCTGAAAGTCTCCTGAAGGTCGGCGGCGTGACCGTCACCTGCGGATTTGACAACCATATCATCTATGTAAGCCTCCATGTTTTTACCAATCTGCGAACTGAAAACCTTGTTGACCATCATCTGGTAAGTTGAACCCGCATTTTTCAGCCCGAAGGATCATCTCGTAATAGTATAGGCCTCCAGCAGCTCTGAAAGCCGTTTTTTCTTTGTTGGACTCAGCCATCCGAACCTGATGATACCCCGGATATGCGTCCAGAAAACTAAGAACCTCAAAACCAGATATGGAATCCACTAACCGATCGATTTGAGGGAGTTGATAAGGATCCTTCGGACAAGCCTTGTTGATGTTAGTGAAGTCAACACACATTCTCCACTTGCCATCGTGCTTCTTCACCATAACTACGTTCGCCAACCAAGTGGGGTAGGCTAGCTCTTTGATAATTCCCGCCTGAAGAAGCTTTCCGACCTATACCTTAACCGCAACCTCTATTTTCGTCGTGAACTGTCGAGCCCGCTGTTGTATCTAGGGCTGTAAATGAACCTAAGTATTCGATTCGATCCGGAGTATTCGGCTCGAAAAAGCTCGATTCGGGCTCGTTTCGTGGGTTCGAACTTGAGCGAACCTTACAAATTAGATATTCGGTGGTCGAGCGAACATGTTCGAACATGTTCGGCTCGGATATCATAAATTCATATCTGATTCGAGCGAACATGTTTTTTAAAACCGAGCGAACATGTTACGATTTTTTTAAAACCCGATTCGAGCGAACATGTTCGAACGGTTCGACATGTTCGAGCGAACCGAGCGAGCTTTTTCCCCAAATACCGGACCGAACCTGGGCGAATAATGAAAATATAAGGCTCGGCCATTTCGAGCCGAGCCGAGCCTAAGGTTCGAACATACCGAGCCGAGCCGAACCCTGCCAGGGTTCGGTAGGGTTCGGCTCGTTTACAGGCCTAGTTGTATCGGTTTGAAGGTAGAGTCGACGTTGAGATGGTGGAGGGCGACGTCGGCCTCAACTTCTCTCATATCCGTAACCACCAGGCAAATGCATCTAGGTTTTCTTTGAGAAGCTTAATCAGAATTTCTTTCTCGGAGGGGCTTAGGTGGGCCCCTATCTTGATCGTTTGATCGGGATACTCGTCGTTAACGATCACCTCGACCAACTCATCCTCTGCCGTAAAATCAGGCTCATCCCTGACTTGCAAAATTTCGCATTCTACCTTGATAGGTAAGGGTTCTCATACCACCCGGATCATATTGATGTTTTCCATGCCCTTAGGCTATTCGATGCGAGCTTTCTTGTTTCAGTTCTCATTTCATGAATAAAGGTGAGAACGGTCGCGAGTTCGGCCCGACCGACACCGCAACTTTATCTCCGACATAAAACTTTGCCACCCGATGCGGATGAATGTAACCATCTGAAACCGTTTCAATGCCGGCGTTCCGATTATCATGTTGTAGTTTGATTGAAGATCGACTACGGGAAATGTTACCTTTCAGTTCGGAAATGTGTGTAATCTCCCATCTGCACGTCGGTCGATGGCCCTCGACCCATATTCGTAATTTGGTGAAGCCTCAATGGTGCCATTATGTGGCCTCAGGTGGATTATTTGAATCCCGGCTCTTTGAAGCAATTGTAGACAAACTATCCCGACATGCCCGGTGTCAATCGAACTCTGTTGACGCAAGTCCGATTGACTACCACCATGAAACACAAAGACACATGTCTCCACATTGATGGAAGTCGCCGGCTCGCCGGGTAAAAGCAAGAGGTTGCTCGTTCCGCGGAGACAAAGCTTCTCCACATGTTTGTTAATGGATCCGATACGGCTTTTGATTTGATTGTTCTTGGGGGAGTTTCTGTGATCATTCGGATTTGTCTGTCGAACTGACGGGCTTGTTGATTCTTTCTGTCCGGCCCCCAGCATCTCTCTTGTAATGATCATGATTTCCGCGAGATAGTAACTTTTCAATCGCTCTTTTGAATTGCATGCACTCGTCGGTGGTATGACCTTTGTCCCTACCCGCAATACTTGGTGGTGTCACGGCATGGGTCTGGCACCATTGGGTAAGGCTCAGGAGTTCGTCCCTTACTTCATTTAGCATCTGAGTGTATGAGATTCTGAGAGGATTGAAGGTCTCCTCCTTAAATCTCTCGGGCTTTTTGATTTCTCGGTCACGATTCCTACGACTATCCCTGGGCGGGCTACGCTCAGCCCTCTATTTTCCCCTGTTGGACATCGATGAGCCCTCATTCCCCGCCGTCGCGATGTACTTCCTCGTTGAACTCAGCATTTCTTAGAGGTTCGACGGCGGCGTTAAAGCGAAATATGATTTCAGATAACCGGGATTCTGCCCTGTTTCAAAGCTGCTCATCACAACGTTGTCCGCTAAGACCCTTGTCAGCTCGTATACCTTGTAAAACTGCTCATAGTAGCTGCGGGTACCTTTATTCTCACCTTGTCGGACCTCGTGAAGGTCGATGTGTGTCTTTTTGGGCCCCCTACTGACTTGAACTCAACTATGAACTTGCTTATCAAATCGTCCCAAGATAGGATCGAACCCAGAGAAAGACCGCGAACCCATGACGCCGTTCTATCCTGCATTGATCCCATAAAATCTATACACCACGCTTCATTGCTAGGCTTGCATAGACTGATTTTGCTTTCGAAGGGCGAAAGCCAATCCAAAGGATCCGTCGTTCCGTGATAATTGGTGAAATTTGGGTAGTGAGTACCACCTCTAGGAGCCGCCTTTAGGATGTTAGGATGAAGGACGTTGGTACCCCAGGTAGGATTAGCTTTCGTTCCGGTCCTACCCGTTTGCAATTCCTCTTTGATGTCTTTTCATTATGCCCATCTCATCCTGATTTTCTGGGATAGTGGGGAGTGGGGTATAACTTTCTGCGGCCTGTGATTCTCCTTGTCCTTCGACACGGGTATGGACCTGTCGGGGATTCCTTGGTCAGCCTGGGGCTGCACAGCTGTCGTCGACCACGGGCCCTAGGCGAACTAAGGCTGATCTCCTTCCCACTTTAGGCAGTGAAGTGGTATGACTGCTTTCCTCTACCCCTGTCCGCTGCGGTTGAATTGTTTTTTGCGGATTCAGAGTGGGTTGTATCTCCATTGGTGTGGGTATGGGGGGAATAAAGTTGCCAACGGGTTGAGGAGATAAACCCTCTGCAATGAGTAGCATGTTACCCACGCGCATTTGCTTTACATAATCCATATGCGCTTGAAGGGTTATCGTGTAAGAACTTTGCTGTAGGGGCGTCCCCCTGCTGAGACCGCTTCCTTCTCATTATTCGTACGAGAGGCCCCAGCAATACCTTTCCCACGGATTTTTCTGACCGCCGCCTCATGTATCTCGCGAGCTCGGGTCCTTTCCCTTATATAAGCCCGCATTTCGGGTGTGATGTCCTGTCCGGCATCAGCCCCTGCGGACAATACCCTTCTACTCTCTTCTCCACGTGTTGTGTCCGCTCCACGTGGAGGCTCTGACATCCCGCTTTAGTCGGTGTAGTAGGTGTCATGTTTTTCGCGCCAGTCATGTTTGACTAAGATACTTTGGAGATATTTTGGCTAGATATTTTTTCCGACTAAGATTCCAATACCAATTCCAAAGGTGCAATCTCCAGGTGGTTTCAACAAGCAACCAATTCTCTTATTACTTGAAGAGCTGAAACTGACCAAAAGCGTATACCAACCTGGGTATTACGAGGGACTCGCGTGCGAGTTATGAAGATGGCGTTGAAGACGTTCCTTCAAGTTGAGCTGATTCTGATGAAATCCCCAAGTTCCTTCTGCCAAAGACGCCGTGAAGCTGAATTTACGGCGGAGCTAATGATCCGAAGAGGTTGAATGACAATGATCTTCCCGGTAACGGAGCCAACTGATATGGTCGGATATACCTGATTTGCGGTAACAGTATTATATAGAGGATATAAGGCTGTATATGTGTGATTTCTCCAGAGAGAAGGTGGTGGCTATCAAGAACAAGGTTGCCGGACTAATGCTTATGAGAGAAAACACGAGTGAGTCGACAAATTGACAGAGTAGCTCTGTGTATATTAGTTTTTGGATCATTTCTATTACATTGTGATCCCATATATATAGGCAAACACTAAGTCGGTTGAGACTATTCATGACAAGACAATAAAAGGATATAATTAAGGATAATAATACAAATAAATACAAGTGGACCGGCCAGCTGTCTGGATAAGTATGACGGACAGCGGACTCGTATGTAGGTCGGACTCATATCTTCCTCGTCTTGATGTCAACCTGATAATATGGGAAGTTCCACTGTGCCCAAGATATCGGAGAGGAACTGGGTCCGACTTACGATCAGCGGACATGATCCGGCTTAAGAATTGCAGCCAGGTCCGCTGCATGGATTGCGAACTAAGAGGATGGAGGCCCGATATATGTTGTTGGGCTATGAAATATGCCCAATCTGGATGAACATGGCCCCAATCCGGTTCGGGTATATCAGTTTTCATTTCGGCTTAAATTAAAACCCTTATGTTTTTGGGAATTAAAAAGTTTTTCATCGACACGGAATTACGAACAAACTCATGACTTAAACGTATATAAATCTAAACAACAAATACTCACTTCGACTTGATAACAGCTCTACGACCGTTTTATGAATTGAAACAATTTGGACTTGTACTTATAGACGTAAGACTTTGGTCGTGAAGTAAATATTCATTTAAGCGGTGGGATCAAACTCTCACGTTGGAAGCTCGTTTATGCATAATCTCCCTTCCATGCCATAAATAATGTGTCGCATTAGATACATCAATTAATATATGCTCCTCCCTCCCAATTTGTTTGTGATATTTTGAAACTCACAATATGTAAGAAGACATCTGGTCATTTAATACTTGACTAATTTACCTTTTTGTCCTTTTTATAAGTAGCACAATTTTAAAATACTTAATACTCTTGTCATAGATACTGTAAATGTTTTTAAAACTGTATTTTAGAAACTGCAACAATCAGATTTAATAAAAAACATTGGATCATATAGTGTATTTGCTACCATATAATATAAATTTTGTAAAATTTACTTTAAATCTACCGCATTAATCTAATTTTGTAAAGTTTAGTATCTGATACCTTTGATATTTGATACTCTTTCCGTTCCTATTTAAATGTCGCAGTTGCCAAAAACACATATTAAGAAGAGTAGTTAATGCTTTGATTTAACATCAAAATGAAAATACCACCCCTTGAATATAATTAATGCAATGTTGTTTTCAATCTCAACGCCTTAATAAATAAGGGTAGATGTAGAAAAATACAATAAATAATGTTTTGAAAATGTAACTACGACAGATAAAAAAGATTTTTTATTTTAACAACTACGACAGTTAAATAGGAACGAAGGAAGTAGAACTTTGTAAAGTAAAAAAGCGTAGTATTTGAAACTTTAAAATAAAGAATTTGTTGACAATATATGATGCAATTTTTCTTATACTGTCAATAGCTCAATCTTTGAAATCGTATCGTTTAACATGTTGAATAAAATGAATGTTATGTACTACACTCGTCGTAAAATGTATGTCCGTTTCGTTTTTTTGTTTTGTCCTGTAATGTAAATCCATTTAAAAAACCAATTAATCATTTATTATATTTTTCTTATTTTATCCCTCATTTAATATATACTCACTCAGTTTTCACTATTTTGAATTAATAACAGTCAAGGGTCATTTTAGATATTTTAATCAAAATTAATATCACATAACCAATTCACCAACTATCTTAATCTGTGCAAAAAAAAGTCAAAACAGATTTATATTTTGGGACGAAGGTAGTACTATAATAAAAATAAATATGAAAGTATTAAAATGAAAGATAATAATTGTATGTAATATAGATTTTTATATAAATGCTTGACAATGCGACAATTTGTACATCCAAAGTACTAAATTCTCGTTATAATCGTCAATCTTTTTATGAACAATCGTTATCCCGCCTTCCGGTACGGCGGCTCCGCCATTTATTGATTCTGCAATCCATTTTCTTTTTTAATAATTTCTTTAAAAATAGAGTTTTGACTTATGTTTTATAATATAAAATATAAAAAAACAAAACTAGATTTTGTCAACTTATAGAATTTGGCATCTATTGTTTACACTTATGTTATGATGAAATAGTATGTTTTTTTTTTGGGATAGTAATAATATATGATCGTTTTTTTTCAAATAAAAAAATAAAAAAAATCGGATCGTTTCTCAAATAAAAATAAAATAGTGGATTTTCATGGCATAAAATCAAGGCAAAAGGGTCCAAAAACTGATTTTAATTAAACATATATATTAATAAATTGTCGGGGGTTGGTTTAAAAGGGAAAAAAGGAAAAAATAGGATTCAGGACAGTAGAAATATAATTTGGGTGATAAAGTCAAATCCACTGTTTGCTGCAGTGGAATTGACATCAAATCCAATATATCATTATTCCACTGTTTCTGTGTTTTTTACAAAAACGACTACGAAAATAATGTTGAAAAATATCAAATTAGGTCTAAATAAAGAGGGACGAAAAAATGAAAAAATGTGATGAAAAAAATTACAGTATTTCGACAACCATATCAAATGGAATTCGTTTTTGTAGTTAAATCTTTAGAGAATTTAAATCGCGATTGGAATAAGAAATGTCGTTTTACCCCAAAAATATTCCAATGTGTTTTTTCCATATGTCCATGTTCAAATTTTTTTAACAATAAACCCTAAATTATTTTAGTAACAATAGATGTGAAAAAATACATAAATAACGATTTGGTGTATTTTTCCTTTTCAGATCATTTTATGTATATTTTCTTACACTAAATTGTGTAAGCGTATCATTCTCTTAATTTTATTGTCATATTAGGGTTGACCTAAAACATTTATTATCCAAATACAATCGAGTCGAACAAGTGGGATACTGGCGACTAAGCAAAATTGTCTTCAAAGATACACGTATATAGTTTTTACAATGAAATATCGTATATAGTTTCTAAAGTGAAATGTTGAGTTAAGAGGTTTGAGTATGCTCCACGCGCGTTTCCAAGGCGAGAAAAGATAGTTTTACGTGTTACTTAAAGAAGATCATATGCAAGTTGAAAATGAAATTTACAATTATGGGAATGTGTCTACGCCCGACACTGTAGCTGAATCCCAAAGAGCCCCAATGAGAAGATTCAAATCATGTTTGGGACAACTCGTTTTGAGAAAAAAGAGGAAAATGTGTAAAAACAACCTAAACACAATGAATAACCGAAATACATTCATCGGTTTATCTCATTCATAGTAGAGTCCTTTCGTTTTTTGAGACCGACCCCCCTTTTTTTTTGTTGTTAATTGAGCATTTACTTCACCAAGAGATTATACAGGCATCTCACAATATATTTACACCACTGTGAATCAACATTTTGAATTAATAATCGACTTTCAAACAATCGAAGGAGAGAATAGACATTTTCATAAAGTCGAATTGGTCTCAAGAATCAAAATTTAAAAATATCGATTCAGTGTGATAAATATATAAAGACAGTAAAATATCGATTTAGTATGAGAAATATTTAAAGTAAAATATCGATTCGTTGAGGTAAAAATAAAGCCGCCCAATATCAAATTAATTTGAATGCAATAGTATTACGGTAATAATAAATTTATTTTGTAAAAAAACACCATATTTTACCGTGATGCCGCTTCCAAGCATGGATCTTTTTGGCCGAGGTCTATCGGTGATGATGGTGCTTGCCCCATTTGTGGTGGAAATTCTCGAAACCACGTTGCACGCTTTGAGAGATTGTCGCGGACGCGACGTGTGAAACATGTTATTCACCGGCAACATTGGGACCACTTTGTGCATCCATTCGACACACCCTCACTGGTTGGAAAATTGTTTGAAAATAAATATGTATAAACACGATAACACTGCGTTTTGGAGATTAACATTCCGTGAAATCGTGATGAGTCTTTGGTATTGGAGGAATAAAGAAAGCCACCACTCGGACCTTACGCCACGCGAAGTTGATCTTTATATCTCGAAGGTCATTAGCAGGCGTGAAACTTAGATTACACTTTGGCGTGATTTCGAGTTTCTTTTCTTCCAGTTAGTGTAAATTCCTCTCATTTGATTTGTAAAGTTTATACTGATTTGATTATTAATAAAATATCCGGTTTCGACAAAAAAAAAAAAAAAACACCATATTTTTAGCCAAATAATTAGTGTGAGAAAAAAAAGAATACATTAATCCGATCGGTCGAAAAAAATCGCAGAAAAAAACCTAGGAAATTCGACCGTCCCTTTTTTTAATTTTATTTTTCCTTTTTGTATTTCTTCATCGACAGCTTCGATAATTGGCATTCATCAGAAATTACGAAGAAAAAATAAAAAAGATTTTCAAACCAAAAACCCTTCATTTGTTGCTTTCCCCTTCCCTTATTTTCCTTCGATTCTGATATATTTTGTAAGATTAGTATAGTAATTGTATAATAAGGATCGGGAAATTGAGGTGGAGATTGGAAATTGAGGTGGAGATTAAGGGAATTAGGGTTTTGATGCTACAGTATATGCTGGTTTGGAATGATTTTAATTTAGCTCGGGCTTTGAAGCTATGAATCTGAATTTTAGTTAGGGATTGGCATTTTGAAGAAGTAAAGTGAGAATATTATTAGATATATACAATTTATTAGCATGGATGTTGATTCGAATATGGCAGTATCTGATGATTCCGATCATGATCAAGCAACGAGTAATGGACCGAGTTTGGAGCAAAACGAGCAGCTTCAGCAGCAGCAAGGGAGTAGTGGAGGAGGAGGTAGTCCGGTGGTGGGGCCGAGATGTGCGCCAATGTATTCGGTTGTTAATGCGATTATAGATAAACCAGAGGATGGACCTGGGCCGAGATGTGGACATACTCTAACTTCAGTGCCTGCTGTTGGAGAGGAAGGTTCGCCGGGGTATATTGGTCCGAGGTTGATTTTGTTTGGTGGTGCAACTTCTTTGGAAGGGAATTCTGCTTCTGCTGGAACTCCTTCTTCTGCTGGAAGTGCTGGAATTAGTACGTGTTTTTTGTTTTGTTTTTTTTTTTTTGTAGTCTTGTTTGTGGTCCTGATAATGGTAATGGGGCTTGCTTTTCAGCTGCATTTATTTTTCAATTAGTATTTTTTGCTATTTCTGGTGAAATGGACATGAAGAAGTTGAATACTTCGTGATTTATTTTAGTTTCCCAGTTGAAGTAAGCTCAATTAGAGTATATTTAGAGCTTACAGGTACTGTACTAGGTACATGGCATTTTCCATGATGTCACTTGAAGCATAAGCGGAAGCGGAAGCGGAAACTTACTTGGTTATATACTTGACTGCAGGATTAGCTGGGGCAACTGCTGATGTGCATAGTTACGATGTATTGACAAATAAATGGTCAAGGTACTCCTCTAATTTAGTTTGAAGATTAGGTGGCTCTTTGGTCTTGACAACTTATTGTGCTTTCTCTTACTTGTGCAGAATTACTCCCATTGGAGAACCACCTACACCGAGAGCAGCTCATGTGGCTACTGCTGTTGGGACAATGGTTGTTATCCAGGTGGGTTGACAGCAGTTGAGATTCAAATTAAGCTGTTAATTGGTGATTCAACTCTTCAATGGTAACATTTGATATTAGTGCAGGGTGGTATTGGTCCAGCTGGGTTGTCTGCCGAGGATCTGCATGTTCTGGATCTGACACAACAGAAGCCCCGGTGGCACAGGTTAGCCTCGAAACAGAATAGACATTCTTTAACGCAGACAGGAATGAGGGTTCTGGTAATATATGTAGTATTAGTTATGTGGTCGCGTCTTATTATGTTGTTTAATTGATCGATTTGGTCCATTAAGGTATAATTATCACATGAGATTTTAAGAGAGGACATCTGTTTTTCTTAGGGTGGTTGTTCAAGGCCCTGGACCAGGTCCTCGGTATGGACATGTTATGGCTTTGGTGGGACAAAGATATCTCATGGCAATCGGTGGAAATGATGGTTAGTTGCTTTGTATTCTTTCTCATTCTATCACCAGTTTCTTTTACTGTCTGTATGTGTTCATTCATTTTGTGCTTCACAGGAAAGCGACCTTTAGCTGATGTGTGGGCCTTAGACACTGCAGCCAAGCCTTATGAATGGAGGAAATTAGAGCCTGAAGGTGAAGGTCCTCCTCCCTGCATGTAAGTGTAGTCCATGGGATGTGGCTTTATGCGTTTAATCGTCTCTCTACTGTATATTTTCCTTTGATCGTTGGGATGTGTTTATGATCAGTACTTTTTGGATGCTATCGACAGGTATGCAACTGCCAGTGCAAGATCTGACGGTCTACTTCTGCTTTGTGGTGGAAGGGATGCCAATAGTGTGGTGAGCTCGACTATTATTACGTTAGATGGTGTTAATTTTCCTTAACTATTTTCCTTGATTTTAATAATTCTCTCTTTTTAACTTTGTTATTCTTGTTATGCTAATATACTTATATGGGCCCATGCCAAGGAGCTCTACCACCTTTGCTGCCTCATTTTCTATTTCCCTTTTCCTGCATCAAGGTTTCTGGTAGTTTATCCGATTTAATTGGTTGCCCTGTGTGTCCAATTGTTTGGTTTGTTCTTTTGCATGCACTTGATGCGTTTTTTTCTGTTTAGACTTTCTCCAAAACAATTAGCGCTCAAGGACATGTGTGCAAAACATGTCTGGACGATCATTTCGCTCTATCTTTGTGAATGTTATACAATATTTACCTTTTCAATCCACGAAGTTCTCGATTCTTAGGGGGTGCATCTTAGGTTCGTTACTGTTCTTAAATAAAATCCACTTGCATTTACAATTTTGTACAGCTTTTCTAAATGATTTTCTATCCGACCTTTCTTTGCGTGCGCCTCTCATAGGTGAATAGTTAACATTAGAGTATTGGTGATTGTAGCACTTCGATCTTCATGTTTTTTTACCTTAAACTCACTCTATGCTATGGTTACTTGTGGTTGCAGCCACTGGCAAGTGCATACGGTCTCGCCAAACATAGAGATGGTCGTTGGGAATGGGCTATTGCTCCTGGAGTGTCTCCTTCTCCTAGATATCAGCATGCTGCAGTAAGTTGTTGCGGATCCATGCTTTCATACATACGTGCTTGTTTATATATAGTCAAATAATAGATGAGGAATATTTAACTTCTCTCGTTTCTAGGTCTTTGTCAATGCTAGGCTTCATGTTTTTGGTGGGTCTCTTGGTGGCGGACGAATGGTGGATGACTCATCGAGTGTGGCAGGTGAATTTTTTTTTTTGAGTTCCAACAAATTGGTAAACTATGAAGGCCTAGAATGTTTTTTTTCTCTCTCTGCACCTTTTCTGACATGTCAACTTGGGTCCTTTGTGTAGTACTGGATACTGCAGCAGGTGTTTGGTGTGATACAAAATCTGTTGTTACTACTCCCAGGACTGGCAGGTTCAGTGCTGACGCCGCAGGTGGCGATGCTGCAGTTGAACTGATTAGACGCTGCAGGCATGCTGCTGCTGCTGTTGGTGACCTGATATTTATTTATGGTGGCCTTCGTGGCGGTAAGAAATAACTTTTCTCTGAAACAATAGTTTCTTCTACATGTAACCATTCATTTTTTACTTTTGTGGTGTTTGGGAAACACCCTGACCTGGCTATGCTAGAGTTTTGTGTAGCTAGATTAAACTCGGTCCTTGTTTGGTATTGCTTTATTAAATTTTAAAAATAACTAGCTCTTCATCAACCCCATTTTACCCGGACATCGTTTTTGGGAGAAAACCTACTTACAGCAGCAGTAACCTTTTCTCCTCTAAACCTATTTTGCAGAAAAAAAAAAGTATAAGAAAATCGTATCTAGTCTGCAATTATTTGTATGAATACGGGTTTTAGTAGTTAGCTTATCACCCATACTGATTTTCAACATGTAGAGTGCCACTTAAAAGGCAGCCCAATGCATTGCATTAGCAGCATCCACCTATGTGGGATCTGCAGGAGGTCGGGCTAATTAGAAACACTGTTGGCTGTTTTAGCTTATATTTTTCTATAAGAGTCTGTTTCCCCTTTTCAATCTGCCGTAATTATGTACTCAGAGAAGCATAACCTCTATAAATTAATAATGTTGGGACGGGATATTTTATTAATTTAGCGAGATATTATTATATCGATAAATTAATAATTTATTAATTTAAAAGGTTTTACGTATAACCTTTAAATTTCCAAGTCCAATGTACTAGTTTCAATGTATATTAGTTAGAGATGAAAAATAAATTACAAAAACAAGTTCCAAGGCACATTCTATGAATGTACATTCACAAATTATTTGAATTTGACAATGCCCCAACTCTTAAGTGCAATGAGGAGATTTAAAGATGAACTCAATATAGATTTGAAGTTCAATAAAAAACAAGTGACTATAGATTCATTTTTTACTAGATAATCTTAGAATTTGGAATCTTTTTGTACATACATAATTATTAATTTATAGTTTCGTTGGGACCAATATATATACACTGGGATTTCAAAAAAGTTATTATCTTATTATTTTCTCGATTGGGGTCCAATTTTGTACTGGTCCCAAGTTGGGACTGGACAAATTATTAATTTTATCGAGGTTATTAATTTATCGAGTATTAATTTATAGAGGTTTTACTGTAGTAAGAAATAGAGAACAGGATTTCTTGATAGTTTGTTTGGCCATGATGATGTTAAGTAAAAAGTGCTACAATTAAAATAGAAGTTACGACTTCTGCTTGACAAAAGTCCAGTGTGTGGGTATTTATTTGGCCATTGCATTACTTACTAAGTCAAATGAGGAATTGGTTCCTACTATTGAAACATTTTTTTATATGATAGAAAAACATAGAACTTGTCCAACGCATAGCAAAGAAGTGTACCGTCACAGTCTCAACATAAGCTACTTTATTAGTTTATTAAGCGAAACAAGATTTGGATCAATACTCGATTAGACAGAACCAGCTCAATACAAACCTAGTTAGATGAGGTTGGTTTCAATCCAACCCAACCTAGCTTTAAACAGTCTTGTTTGATATTCGGTATGGATCGGTTAAGTTATTTAAAGTTCGATCGTTCATAGTTTTATCTTCCGTATGGTTTCTTAGGTCAGGTGCTTTGCTAATATGGGCAGTAAATATTTGTTTTCTCATGCTGCTTGATCTGGTTAAAGGTGTGTTGCTGGATGACTTGCTCGCTGCTGAAGATCTTGCTGCCTCAGAAACAACAACGGCAGCTTCACTAGCTGCAGCATCTAATGTGCAGGGTGAGAGGTTACCTGGAAGATATGTTGATGATAGAATGAGGCAAACACTTTCCGAAGCAGGCACTGATGGTGCAGTTGTGCTTGGTAATCCTGTTGCTCCCCCAGTGAATGGTGATATGTTTACTGACATCAGCACTGAAAGCGCAATGCTTCAGGGCTCTCGGTAAGTAATGGATGAAGATATTTCTGTGTTTTGCATCAACTTCCTCGATAGGCTGGAAATATATGGAGTGGAATTGTTTCAGGAGAATGAACAAAGGTGTGGATTACTTGGTGAGGCCTCGGCTGCTGAAGCTGAGGCTATCACTGCCACACTAGCCGCTGCTAAAGCTCGGCGGCAGGACAAGCTAATGGAGAAATGGATTCACCAGATAGGCATGATCGTGGGCGGAGGCTACTCCTAGTGGGAAGCACATACCTACCATGATAAAGCCCGAGTCTGCTCTGTCTAATAGTTCTACCCGGCAGGAGTTAGGCTTCATCACCGTGCTGTATGTAACTAGTTATTGAATTTTTAGTCATTGGCAATTGTGCATTTGTACATTTTGAGACTTAGATTATGTCTTTAATTCGATTGCAGGTTGTCGTTGCTGCAGAAACAGGGGTGCTTTGGGTGGCATGGTAAGATCACTTTCAATTGACCAGTTTGAAAATGAAGGCAGGAGGGTGAGCTATGGGACTCCTGAAAATGCAACAGCTGCAAGAAAGTTGTTAGATCGGCAAATGTCTATTAACAGTGTACCCAAAAGGTATCTAATCTTTTCTTGTCATCCTTTGGATAATCAGTAGGAAGGTGGATGTGTGGTTCGTTTGTAGATCTTCCAATTATATGGAATCCTTTTGACATTTACCTAGCTAGGTTAAGTTGCTCCAGGGTGCATACATATTACCTCTTAAGATGTGATAAAATAGTGTGTCAACTGTATTTTATGCGCTTTATAAGTGGTAGGCATCCCTTAATCGGTGGATTTAGTCTTCTCTCCCCTTTCTTCGGAGTTTTAGGAATGGCATTGTAAGGTGTGTGTGTGAGTACTGAACTTTTCAGTTGTTTGAAAAAGGATATTTGATCACATAGAGAGCTCTTGAAAGAGGATATTTGATCACCTAGCTCTTGGATTTTTTGTAACAAAATCTTAGGCAATCATCACATTTCATTCTGTCTGATGTTTCAGGTTATTGCCCATTTGTTAAAGCCTCGTGGTTGGAGGCCTCCTGTTAGACGTCAGTACTTTCTGGATTGCAACGAGATAGCAGATCTTTGTGACAGCGCTGAAAGAATATTTTCTGGTGAACCTACTGTTTTACAGCTCAAGGCTCCAATTAAAATATTTGGCGATTTGCACGGGCAATTCGGGGATCTTATGCGCCTTTTTGATGAATATGGATCCCCTTCAACCGCGGGGGATATTTCGTAAGTATCTTATGCGCCTTTACGATATTGTCTTAATGATTCTCTATCTGCTCAATTGTTCTAGATCATGATACTTAGAAACTAGCGCAAAATGGAAATCTTCATTTTATTTCTTGAATTCTTGATAAGAACTCAGCTTACCCACATCAGTTCAAATAGATAAGGTGGAGGGGTGGGGGGGTTTGATAGAAAGCTCCTTGTTCTCGATTCTTTTGGAATTTTCACTAGGCTCCTATTTTGGGGCATGGATTTGGATTTGCTTCAAGTTCTTTGTCTTTTACAAAAAGCACTAATATATAGTTTTTAATTACTATCAGATATATCGATTATCTCTTCTTGGGAGATTATGTTGACCGTGGCCAACATAGCTTGGAAACTATTACACTTCTGCTTGCATTAAAGGTATCAAGGGTTCTCCCTGAATCTCCATTGCATTCGTTCCCCTTCCTTGCTTTTAGCATGTTGTTAACTGGGGTTTCTTTCTAAATGTTGCCTAGGTTGAGTATCCCCACAATGTTCACTTAATTCGAGGGAATCATGAAGCTGCAGATATTAATGCACTTTTTGGCTTTAGGATCGAGTGCATAGAGCATGGTGAGTGTTTTGCCAAGTAAAATTTAAATTTTGTTCTTTCTTCTGCCAAGAGAGAAGTTTTATATTACGATCCTTGGATCAGGCGAGAGAGATGGAATTTGGGCGTGGCACGAATAAACAGATTGTTCAACTGGCTACCATTAGCTGCTTTGATTGAGAAAAAAATAATATGCATGCATGGCGGTATTGGAAGGTCAATAAATCACATTGAACAAATCGAGAGTATCCAGCGACCGATTACAATGGAAGCAGGCTCAATTGTACTCATGGATTTGTTATGGTGACCTCACTTATGTGCTTACAGTCTTTTACTCTTTATTTTTTTTTTAAATTCTTGCTAACAATATTTACTGTTCTCCTGGTTGTAGGTCGGACCCCACAGAGAACGACAGTGTAGAAGGTTTACGACCAAATGCAAGAGGTCCCGGGCTAGTCACTTTTGGGGTGAGTGTTTGTTTTCCTAGTGGCTCGGGATATAGGCTCACATTTTTCTTCTTCTTAAAACAATGTTGTCAGGTTGCTATAGATGATATGTTTGAGTTGTGCGTTTCTGACATTGATCATTCTTATGAATATTGTTGTGTACTGCAGCCTGACCGCGTAATGGAATTCTGCAATAACAATGATCTTCAACTAATAGTTAGAGCGCATGAATGCGTGATGGATGGGTTCGAACGATTTGCTCAAGGGCATTTGATTACTCTTTTTTCAGCCACAAATTACTGCGGTTAGGGTTCTTCACTACCTCAACTGTCATGATGGTTTTTTTATTCTCTGTTCATCATGGCTACACATAATTTTATCAAATCCCCCCCACCCCACGTGGTCGTCAAAAAACCATACGAAGAGGGTAATGCTGATCTGTAAATTTGATTTTTTCGCAGGTACTGCTAATAATGCGGGGGCAATATTAGTGTTGGGTAGAGACCTTGTGGTAGTTCCAAAGCTGATTCATCCATTGCCACCAGCAATCTCATCGCCAGAGACATCACCTGAACGGCATGTAGAAGATACTTGGATGCAGGTAGAAATAAATTTATCGTGTTTTAGTTTAATCTGCAAAGTGCCCTTTTGTCATGCATTATTTTACGTGCTTAGACTGATGACATGGCGGGTTTCTTTGCTGTTTTTTGTTGTATTATTAGGAGCTAAATGCCAACAGGCCCCCGACACCAACTAGAGGCCGTCCTCAAGTGGCTAATAATAACGATCGAGGTTCTCTTGCTTGGATTTAGATATATATGTATATATACTACTAATACTTGCTGGTTCATTTCATGCTAACACTTTGGAATTTTCAGTGATTTGTACATAGCGTGATTTCGTATACACACTCAACAAGTCAAATAGAAGAAGCTACTATTGTGGTGAGCCATCTTCCACTCATTGTTTCAATGCTGGTGTTGATGAAAACCAAGTCGTCGTCAATCAGTCATGGGCGAACATCGATTCTTACACGGCACGTTTCTCGGTGGAACATGGTTGCAGGTGGAACCGAGTTGTATATGTGAGTTGCACTGCACACAGGAGAGCGACCGGGGATGATGATGATGACAGCGATGCTGCTGTTTGGTAGTTTTTCTTCTTCTTTATAGTTCATTTTATACATAAATATATCTTTTTTTATTTTTATTTTTATATATTTGGTTTAGTTTTATTTTTGTTACAAAAATGGGACATAGGGGCTGGTCTCTATATGGTGATTGGTGGGGATTTCTTGTATCATAGAGGAGGGGGTGTTGATTTGTAATTTGTGTGATTTGCCTTGTACAATAATAACTGGTGTGGAGTTTTAAAAAAGTGTTTGTTTTTTTTTTCTTTCTTAAAGAACAAATGCAGTTGAAAAAGTTTAACGGCTTGTGAAATTGAAAAAGTTCAACGGCTTGTGAAATTGAAAAGTTTGAGCCCCAACATCAATGGCCTTCTACTCTATAGTCTCTAGAGTTTTATGAGCGATATAAATCGAGTGGCGTGACTCAGTGCCCCAATGTGCGAAGGGCAATGTGTAAACCTCTTATTCTTGAATGAAGTTTTGATCATTTACGAAATCAAAACCTCACATCCTAATTCCTAACTTAAAGGTAAGACTGTAAATACTTACGTCCTGCTTTTGAACCCGTTAAGCTATGCCTCTTAAGAGTTTGAACCGGAGGGGGGGAAGGCGCGTCTTGTCAATTAATGTTGCCCAAGGTAGCTTTAAAGTTATAAAGCACGAGGAGTCTCTATTGAATCAAACCAGTAGGATGATTGCCTTGTATGTATAAAAAAAAACACCGGCGTCAACTAAACATAACCCTGAAAATCGAGTTTAGTATTAAAGAGGATTACAAAACATATGACCATTCTTTGTAAGCAAGTATACGTCTCCTTAGAACTCAAGGTTACAGAGGTACGAGTCGTACCTATAGAACAGATCCCGTTCAAGGTCGTTGTAAGCAAGTATATAATATCATACAAGCATTTGATGCAAACCTTCCTCTACACTAATCATATCATTAAGACCTTTGATATATCTTTGATACATGTGAATGATTTATAGTATGAGACAAAATCAACGAGTTAAAAAAGGCATTATATTTCTTGACAGAGAGGCAGATGTATCTTGAAAAACAACGAATATCATGGTCGCGTAAGAATAATACAAGTTCTACCCACGTTTCACCGGCCTTTGGACATAACTTTTGTTTGGATCCTCTGTTTTCAGCTTTGGCGGTCGGATTTCTCCCTTTTTAACCTGCCAATACTTTTAACTACTTAGAAACCTTTCGAAAATGTCACTCATTCAAGTAAAGGAAATGCAGAAAATAAGCATATTACCTTTTTCCCACCCTTCATGAAGTCTCTCCAACTGGAGACCTGATAGCAAGAGGAGGGTAAATCAGGTATTTTCAAGAAATAGAACAAATATGCATACAAAGGTTTCATTTCATGTATCTATCCCAGTAAATTTTACATATTAGTTATTAATTAGCTGTTTTGTTGAATATACATATAAACACAGTAAAATAAAAGATACAAGGACTAAAATACCCTTTTCTTTAACATGGTTTTAATACTCATGGGGAAAAAACAAAAATCTCACAGGGTTTAGGAATGGATTTTGGTAGAATGCTAATAAGGGTTGAATAGGAAAAACAAAATTAGATACTGTACTGAATTGGTTTTTGAACAAGACTCGTATTATCGTACAAAACAGAAGGGCAAAAAAGACCTATAATACGGGATGGAGATAGTATGATGTGTGAAAATACGCGTACCCTATTTTCCCTTGTCCCTTCCCACTGCTCTTCATGCTCGCGTTTCCTTTTGAACATTTCCTTTGTTTCCTCCTCATCCTTCTTCAACCTTCCTTCTTCTTCTGATATCTAAAGCGACATGCAACAACACACAAATAGGTTAAGTCAGTCCCAGAAACACGAGGGTTTTAACCTGCAACTCCGCATACAGATTGACCACCTAATAATTCCCCCTACTTACACGCATTTGCATTTTTCTCCTACGCCATTCCTGGTCCGTTAATATTTCCCGAACCTTCAACTTGAGCTCCTTCTGGAATGCTTCCGATCGTTCATATTCTTCTTCGTATTTTCCCTGTGTGAAACAAAATTTATGAGCCTGCATTTCATTCTATATGCATTCTGCAATTGCAGACAGTAAGCAAGCACTAATAGGGATAACGACACTTTTGGTCCCTACATTTCATTTTGACACGAATAGGCATGCTGAATTTTGCATTTCTATCCCCCTATGTTTCAACTTGACACTTTTGCCCCACATATAAGCATTTTTTTTCTGCCTTTTCAATCCATTTTTTGCCATGTGTTAAGGTTTTATTGGCTAGAGCATTTACCTTCTTCGTTTGATTTTAGGCGGGCACTTTGGACTGAAAATGTAAAAGAATTCGTAGATTAAGGACAGAAGTGTGCAGATGAAACATTGGGGATATGTAAAAGCAAAAACCGTAAAACAAAATCGACCAAAAATGTCTTTATACTTCTATTCATCTGCGCACATCTTAAGAATTATTTTCTCTTCATAATTATTACCTCATCTACTTTTGACTTCAACATGGAAGCATTGTCCTTTTTCAGCTGTTTCTTCCTCTTTGCTCTAAGCTCATCTGCAAATTATATACGAAAATAAAATAAAAACTACTTAGACATAGTAGACAAAATTACAGTCGGATAAACGCATATAAGAAGCATATCAGAAAAGAAACTCAATTTAGATAATAAAACATAAAAAACAATAAATCAAACCAACTTGAACAACTGATATTAATATACAGAACAAGGCAAACAAGCAATCCGATTCACCTTTAGCAGCGTTAACTTGTTTAAGAATATATTCCCTTTCCTGCGGGTCAAGAAGTAACTGTTGTGCTTTGGCCAAGGCTGCAAAAGAGAGGCAACGAATTCCACGCATTAGTAATTTTTATAGACAGGTATTAAGACACAACTATCGAACAAAACATACAAATCCGTTTCATTTTAGTTTCATATATTAATTGCATAAAGGCTTTGCCTCTTTAAAGATGTCAAAGAATGTACCTGAAAATGCTTCTTTCGCTTGCGGATGGTGGCACTTATCGGGGTGAACAAGCAAGGATAACTACGATATGGAGGAAGAGTGAAATGTATCGAGTCATGTAACAAAAAATATACGTTATACAATGAAAATTATAATGCACAACTTACGTACCTTACGGTATTGCTTTTTTACTTCATCAATAGATGAATCAAACGGAAGATTAAGATACTCAAACGCATTTAATTTGAAGCATGAAAGTATCCTGCAAGACAGTGAAAATTAAACCTCAACCCCCATTAAACTAAAGGAACCAATAAATGTCAGATAATTATAAGCATATTGCAAGTTTTACTGTTAAAAGTGTTGACTTTAACAATGAACACGTCCTTTTTACTAAACTACATCATTACGAAAGACAGAACTTACAATTATGATACATACTTCACTTCTACTGAATGATCCAAGGCAATTTTCGGAAGGTCACCATCTACCATTACACAACTATTTTCTTAAACAAATCATTATGGTGTACAACGAGGTGCTAGGGACACACTATATCAAAAGTAAAAAATAAAAATTTATAGAACATTACAATCTCATAGAAAGCATTCATGCATCTCAGATTGGTGATGATTCTGGGATACAAGGGTACATGATTACACACGATACGGTGTCTGCAGATTCACAAGTACAAAGACAGAAACAATAACATGCTGAGGTAAAACTCATAAAAGGCATACGAAAGAGCATCTACCATATCCTTCTATGACACCCCTTCTCACTCGGCACTCAAGTATCTAGTTGTCACTATCACAACTTATGCGCAGAAACTCATTGGTAACTATGATTAAAATGTACAGGCTAAGACGCTAAAGGGGAAGTACTGCTCACTCCAGGGGCCTAAAATTCAATACAAATACATTGACGGGCTTTCCATGTATAAAGTATTCAGGTCAACAAGAAACACTCAAAAGGAAATTGATTCAACATTCATCTTGATTCGATTAGAGGTGAAATCCAGACATCCAAGCTTATTACATGAGAGCTAAGGTACTAATCTAGTAACGTGAATGCGGAAAGACAGGTTCTGGAACAAAGTCTGAACTCCATGGCTGCTCAAAGCGTGAGCTCTCAGACCAAGATAAGATTTTTAGGCGTTTTTAACAAAATGATCCAATTACACATGAGCTCAGCTAATTAAAATTACAATTGTGAAATTATCAACCAAT
This sequence comes from Gentiana macrophylla, assembly GCA_026214975.1. Classification (NCBI taxonomy): domain Eukaryota; kingdom Viridiplantae; phylum Streptophyta; class Magnoliopsida; order Gentianales; family Gentianaceae; genus Gentiana; species Gentiana macrophylla. Next base: position 78,942,292 of record CM047813.1, on the reverse strand, counting down.
TGATACAGATGAATTTGAGGTGTAAGACGCATCTCAAAGCTAAAATGATAGCAGTAGAAATACGTTGTCCATTGTAATCATTGCAGTAAATTGGGAAAAAAAAAAAAACCAACCTGACAACTTCGTTGTCGCGCTCAACTTCGCTGACCTCCGCAAAGAATTGCTTCAATAGATAATCGTCGCTGGCCGTCTTAGCGGCGGCGGCACCGTCATCCCCCATCAGAGGAAGGATTAGCTATTTGTTTGTTTGTTTTTTTTTTTTTTTGAAGACAGTTTGTTTGTTTTTGTATTAAGCTTTTGTTGATGATGAAAGTGTTTTTTTTTTTTTTTTTTTTTTTTTTTTTTTTTTTTTTTTCAAAATAACCAAAAGTTCCAAAGTCCAAACACTACCTTAACAAAGTTCTGGGCTCCAATTGGGCTTGGAAATGACTTGAAGACCTAGATATTGGGTCGTTATTGGTTTACATTACGACGTTTGATATGCGATGTAATAAAGTAAATAAAATCACATATATCGCCGGTCATACTTTACGCTTGCGCCATCCACTATCTACCCTCGTTCCACCTTACCCTTACCTTAACTACCTACCCTGACCTTATACCACCTCACTTCACCCATCCCACTACCACCCTAACCTATCCAAACCATTAACCTTACTCGCACTGCACTTCATGCTTCCTATCTCACCCACGCACCTTACCCACACCACTTCTATCTCAACCCCTTACTCACTCCACCGACTCCACCATCATCCTACCTTTACCTTTACTCCACCCACCCCTACTCTCACTAGCCTACCCACCCATCCCTACCTCATGCACCCTCACCGTAACCCTTATCCTACCCACCTCACTCCACCCACTGCTACCCACTTCATCCTCTACCTCTACCCCTACCCTTACCAAACCCTACCTTCGTCAACCTATCCTTCCTACCCCACTCCACTCTGCCTCCGTTTTATGCCATCTTTGTTAGAAAATCTACGCGGGAATGCAGCGGAATTCAAAAATTTATTTCCTTTAACCAGGATCGACTACGTTTAAGCATCAAACATAACAAGTTAGTAGACGGTGGTTACCTTGGTTGATCTAAAAGATCGACGCTTTGACCGTCTAAGGAGAGTAGCGATGCACGGAGCCGCCCAAGCGTTCGACCTCTACCGTTAGTCCACACGAACAACCCGCCGGAATCCATCATTGGATTGCTACTAGAAAAATCCGGTTGCTAGACTGACCTTTTCTCTCTCTCCAAATCTCTCCAGAAGAAGCTCTCTATTTTTCACAAGAACTATTAGCTCTTGAAATTGTGATGTACAAAAGTGCTAGCCAAGCCTCCCTTAAATATGGTGGCCTACGCCCCTACTGTTCCCAATCTGATTGGGATTAGCTTCCTAGTACATTGAGGAGAAAGAAAACATTTTCCTAATAAAATAAGGAAAATCCCTTTGATTGATTTATCTCATTTAATATTCAATATCTTATATTAAATATATTTCCAAGATATAGATTGACAGTATCTTATATCGAATATATCTTTATCTTATTTCCATAAATCTATTTTCCAAAAATCAATTAATATCCAACATTAATACTATGGTAATCTTATTAATTAAATTGCACAATCCAAATGTATCATATACACAACTAAATCTGTGCCCCATAGCCAATATTTTGGCATCCGGAATATTCTTTAATTAATATAATGCTATGATTAATTAATTCTCAAAATACATGTATATCATATATATACATATTTCGAAATATATGTATCAATATACATAATTAATTAATCAACACAATTAATATATTGTATTATATGTATTCCTAATAAATAAATACCACCATATTAATTTACCACTATAACCTTTATAGTATGAGATAAATTCTTTCCTTATTTAGTTATCAACTATAACCACATTTTAATCCGAATTCATGTTCATATGTGTGTGACCCGATAGACTTCTGAATATGTTGGCCGTAGACATAAAGTGCAAATTAAGAAAATGTCCTGCATACCTAACGATCACGGGACAGCGACTAGCAACACACCGTGACCCTCAATCATTAGAAGAGTCAAATGCAATGACTACTACCTTTCATGTGAAACAATTACCATGTAAATAGAATCCTATCATTTGTAATAATATCCATACGGTTGTTCATCGAAAGTGTCAAACATCAACGACCGTATCTTATAATCTGGATATCATACTCTCTCAAAGTAACTCATTTACTTCCACTTTGCAAAGATTCACGAGAGTATGACATTCGCTTATAAGAAGGCCTTTCGGATATTCACCCTTACGGATAGGTGCGAGATTTCGGACGACCAAACATGTATACTCCGCATGTTTCAGTATCACACCCAATCACTACCGCATGATCTCCCCGTGGCTAGGAAACCTCAATAGTGTCAAAGCATGACAATCCACACCATGATGCCATGTAGACTCGGTCCTAAGGATAATTACACAACCGCCACATAGTGTGACACTTAACGGTGTAAGTGGGGTCGATCCCTAACGTCGCATTCTACAATACCGTCCACGTCACGGTCCAAGTGTCTACACTTCGATAGACGAAATCTATCCACCGCCCTTAAAGGCAGAAGACATCCAATACGTGCTTAGCATGTTCGTCACTATCAATGCCTGTTTAATAGTACATCGACTAGAGACACTTATGTATCAAACTTATTAAAGTGATTAGAGATCTCATCAACCATAATCGCCTATCATGGTTTCTCTATCACAGTTTAATACTAAGGACGTTATCATATAACAATTCATAGTTGGTTCTTTAAAAGAACAAATATATGACAACAGAAAAGCCATTTAATATATGTATAAACATAAAGAAATAGTAGAAATGATCCGACCCAGTCGGATCCGGTCCAACCCAATTGGGTTTAGGACACTATTTTAACAATCTCCCACTTGGCCTAAAACCAATCACTCGCACACACAAGACCAAGTCGAAACATAAGAATCTCATACAATGCTCGCAACCAGCCCTAGCCGTGAACGGATTGCTATCCGTGGGGACTCAGACTTTCTTCATACCATGCTCCAAATGACCAAGTCAAAAGGAACCGGCTCAACACACACATGAATCTCTGACGAGACCCTGGTCCTTGCTTTAAGCAATGAATCCACTTACTATATCAGCTATATAGAAAAGGTGGAAGAACCGTACAAGGTTCAGGAATGAACCTTCTTAGATCCATGTACTGCTCCCGCTGCACCTATAAGGCACTACTGTGTTTTGGCTAAGTTGTAGAATTTATAGTGACCCATAGCCAATAACATTTCCAGCTCGCTGTATCACTTAACCAAAGTGACTGCAAACCCATACCGTAGCTCCCACTCGCCTTCATAAGACTCAGGATATACGTCTGTATAACTATATTTACCTGATTCCAAGTTTTGAAAAACTAGGAAACCATCCTTAACTTGTTTAAGGATATCCTCGACATTCACTAGATTTACTTTCATACTTGCTCATGACTCTTCATGGACTATGAACATCTGACATTACTTTTATGATGGATCCTACTGCAACAGCAAAGGGAACCTTCCATAAGCATCATCTTTCACATCATCTTTAGGACTAAAGTCTTATCATAGATAGATCTTGCGGACATCGGAGAGTAGTATCCCATGTCGCGATCTATGCTAAACTCTTTTAGCATCACATCTACATAGGTAATCTATAAACCAATAGCAGTCAAATCTATCACTTTAGATTCTTATTTCAAGAATAAGAACTGCTAATCCAAGTGCTTTCGCAAAGACCTTGAACTACCAAACATCAATTGACTGTGACACATGGGTGATGATTCCGGAGAGAGATATCCAATACCTTACTCAAAAATCGTAACACACTCCCACTATCCATCTTGCATATTGGGCATATCCTTTCTTTTGACTAAATCAAATTCCTTTGATTATCAAACAAAGAAATCGTGCAGAGAAACTTGTTTGAGTCCATAAATGGATCTCATAGTCTTACATATCATGTTATCGTCTATGAACATCGGGCTGTCTGCCAACATCTTCAACACTATCATATAGCCATGATAAGAAGTTATAACAAGCATAGTCTGAATAGAACTAAGCTCAGCTGGCGGCATAAATACAATTACAAGGTTTACACCCCATACCCTTTAGCCGTCACTATAGCCTTATGGTAATCATATTACTATCCCATGTCAGCCTTTCAAGGACATTCCCTCTAGGTGAGACAGATTAGGTTCACAGCCTGGTTGTCACTAATGGAATATAATTCAGATATTATGGCTCCTAGCCATATCTCTCAATCTTGCCTTTCTAACATTCCTTCATAAGTCGTGAGATATTCATTCTTCAAGATGAACATACCAGCAGCCTTTTCAGGCTTAAGGTTATTCACAGACTTACAAAACTTTTGTGTGCACTGAGCAGTGTTCTACACCTCATCACTATGTGTCGTCTTCTCATGTTCCAATGGTTGAATGTATCTTTGTGGTTCTCAAACTCTTTTGAGATCTAAATTCACTCCCACTGTTTCCTTTGGAAGAAACACTTCCTCTAGAAGACAGCATGTTTGGAGACAAACACCTTTTGCTCCGCGGATGAGTAAATAATATCTAGCGTACTTGCTAAGATATTCCACAAAGTTGCATATGTCGTACTAGGCTCCAAGCCTTTCTGACTTTGCCTATGACAACTTCAAATCGTCGGTTAAGATAGATTATGTTAGGAAATCACTAGTTTAACGTAGCGGAGTTTAAAATTTTGATTTCCTTTTCTAGATGGTCTTCGTTTAATGCAATAAACACGTTAAGTAGTGTGACGGAATATACCTTGGATGATCTATGAGATCGTCACTTTGACCGTCAACTGAGAGTAGTCCTGTACGCAAGCCGTTCACGCGTCTGGCCTCTATCATTGATCCACACGAACTACTTTCCGGAATCCTCCTAGGATTGCTATCAGAAAAATCCGGCTGCTAGACCAGCCTTTTTCTCTCTCTCTCTCTCTCTAACTCTCTATAGGAAGCTCTCTATTTTACACAAGAATTATTAGCTCTTGCAGTTGTGATGTACAAAAGAGCTAGCCAACCCCTTTCTTATATAGGGGAGGTGGCGCCCCAAGTAGCCCTAATCTGATTAGGAGAAGCTTCCTAGAAGATAGATGAAAGAGAAAAACATTTTTCCAATAAAATAAGGAAAATTGCTTTAATTGATTTATATCTTTTATTAAAATATCTTATATTAAATAAATCTAAATATTGCCAATATCTTATATTGAATATATTTATCTTATTATCATAAACCTATTTTTCCAAAATCAATTAATATCCAATATTAATATTATGGTAATCTTATTAATAAAAGCGCACAATCCAAGTGTATCTAATACGCATCAAGGTGGCGCCCCAAATGTCAATTAATTGGCATCCGGAATATTCTTTAATTAATATAATTTATGTATAATTAATATCTTGTACTTTATTTATTCATAATAAATAAATACCACCATATTAATTTACCACTATAACCTTTGTAGTATATAGATAAACTTTCCTTATTTGGTTATCAATTATAACCGCATTTTAGTCCGACTCGATGTTCATATGTGTGTGATCCGATAGACTTCTGAATATGTTGGCCGTAGACATAAAGTGCAAATTATGAAAATGCCCTTTATACCTAACGATCACGGAATAGCGTTTAAAAACACACCGTGACCCCTAATCATTGGAAGAGTCAAATTCAATGACTACTACATTTCATGTGAAAAATTTACCGTGTAACTTACAATCCTATCAGTTTGTAATAATATCCATACGATGTAATTATCTCGAAAGTGTCAATACATTAACGATCGTATCTTATAATCTGGATATCATGCTCTCTCGGAATAACACATTTACTCCCACTTTGCAAAGATTCTCAAAAGCTAGACATTCCTTATAAGAAGTCCATTTCGGATATTCAATCCCAATCATAGGATACGCGATTCCCGGACGACCAATCATGTATACTCCGCATGCTTCAGTATCACACCCGATCACTACCGCATGATCGCCCCGTGGATAAGGGAAACTCAATAGTTTCAAAACATGACAATCCACACCGTGATGCCATGAAGACTCCGGTCTTTAAGGATAACTACACAACTGCCACATAGTGCGACACTTAATGTAAGTGGGATAGTCTAACGTACGCATTCTTTAATACATGTCCATGTACAGTCCAAGTGTCTCTACACTTTGATAGAAGAGATTTATCCCTACATTCTATAAGACATAATACATCAAATACGTGCTAGTCTAATCATACTATCAATGTCTCATTTGACAGTACATACGACTAGAGACATTTAAGTACCAAACTTGTTAAAGCGATTAGAGATCTCATCAACCATAATCACTATCATGGTTTCTCTATCATAGTTTGACACTAGGGATGTTCCTATATATATACAACCAATAACATGAAGATAAACAATATATAATAACAAAAATGCTTTTATTAATCATAATAAAGTTATTACATGAACTAAAACAGACTGTAAACGACCTGACCCGGTCGGATCCTGTCCAACTCGATTGGGTTTAGGACACCTATTCAACAATCTCCCACTTGGCCTAAAGCCAATAACCCATATGCCTAAGCCCTTGCTTGTGAACATGTTTCTCATGCTTTGCTTGTGACAATGCCTTGGTTAACGGATCAGCTATGTTATCATCCGTGTGGACTTTATCTATCTTTACATCTCCTCTATCTACTATTTCTCTAATCAAGTGATAGCGCCGTAGCACATGTTTGGACTTTTGATGAGACCTTGGCTCTTTTGATTGAGATATCACCCCATTGTTATCACAGTACAGTGGCACTTGACCTTCAATGGAGGGAACCACACCAAGTTCAGTAATGAACTTCTTCATCCAAACTGCTTTCTTTGCCGCCTCCGAGGCTGCTATGTATTCGGCTTCCGTTGTAGAGTCCTCAGTCGTCTCCTGCTTGGAACTCTTCCAGCTTATTGCTCGGCCATTAAGCGTGAAAACAAATCTAGATTGTGACCTGAAGTCATCCTTGTCAGTTTGGAAACTGGCATCTGTATAACCTCGTAATACTAAATCATCGTTCCCGAAAACCAGGAACATATCCCTAATACGTCTCATGTACTTGAGAATATTCTTGACTGCAACCCAGTGACCATCACCTGGGTTGGACTGGTACCTACTAGTCATACTAAGAGGGTACGAGACATCTGGTGTAGTGCACAGCATGGCGTACATGATGGATCCAATAGCCGAAGCGTAAGTGATGTAGAAGATCTACAATAACGGATAAAACGAGCTAATCCAAGCTCAAAGATAATTCATTCTGAACAGAGAAAATAGATTCCAGGTTACATCATATCCCTAATTTTTTGGTAACTTAGACTATTTATAGGCTTAAATGCCCATTTAGGAGAAACAAAACACTTAAAAGCCCACATAAATACTTACTAATTTAAAAACAAGAATAATACACCATTAGCTTAATATGATGTCCTACATCATCTCCATCCCTCTACTCCGAAAGCTCGTCCACGAGCGAAGTCGTAGGGATCCCCATAGACGCCTCACAAGCACCATCGAAATCCATCGGCAGGTCGAGCCCATTCACCACCTTGTGAAACAATTTCATAGGCTCTCTCGATTGTCCATTCTGGCACAAAACGCTCAAATAAGAAGAGATTGTGACAATACTTAGCTTAGCTTCAATGGTATCGTGAGTTGTCTCACGTCATTCCAACCTCCCAAGGAATATCTCGCCCCACGAGCTAGATTGGAGCAATAGTCTGGATGTCTGCTGAATATAAACGGAAACATCACAACTTGAAAGGGTGTCATGGACAAGCACCGCATAAATAAGGGCTGAAAAGTTTTGATGCCCACTTGACGACAAGAGGCCGTAAGTTCCGCCCCAGTGAAAAGTCTCATCCAAAATATCCAGCCCAAATAAGAAACATGTACCACCATTGATCACCAAGGGTGGGCTTCCCTTCTCTTTCCCAAATCATGGAGTCAACTTTGTCAAATTTAGCCATGTCTCTTGTCTCTGCCTCACGTATGGAAAAGTTTCTTCCAAACACTAGGCAACAGTCTATAGTGGCAACCTGAAGAAAAAGACGACGAGAAATCAAAACGAGGATAACAGTGAGAATTATTTCATCATTACCTGTACTTGAGTCTGTAGCGTTACATGAAGAACGTGCCTTAAGCCCATCGTATCTCTTCTGATCAATAAGAAAAGCTAGAAAAAGCATGCAACAGGGTATTTCAAGCTCCGGAACAACACGTTTTACAAGACCATGAGTAGAAGATCGTTGTCTTCTAGTATTCAAAGGGCCTTGAATTTTCTGCAACAAAGTACAACATGAACACTGATTTCCTCTGTTTATCGATCACATTTGGTCCAATTTTTCCATTGCCACCAGGATCAAATTTCTTGATTAGAATCTTCCTTAACACCCCAATGTTACACAACTGACCCACATAATAGTTATAATCTCAAGTATCAGGCCTGCAATCTTCATACCCCTTCAAGTCATGAACAATTTCAACAGCTTGAGGACCAAAGTCCATTAACTCACATACATTCTCCAGCAAGTTGAAGTTACTACTATGATCAATTAAGCAATAACAGTAAGTTTCCCCATCACCTCCCCAACTATTTGAAACTTTTCATCCAATACCATACCTCACTTCACAGCCTCACTAAAACCATCACCATCCCTAATCACACTTAAGGCCCGTTGAGGATTATGACCATAAACTGTGTCTAGTGGATGAGAACCTTGACAGTTTAGAATTGCAATATTTGATTCTAAGTAACACTGTTCATTGGTGAATTTAAGATTACCTTGTTCAGATGCACACAAAAAGTTTCCATCCTTACATAGCAAAACACTTGTTTCCACAAGTTTGGTTGGTAGCAGCCCACCATTTTCCTCGAATGCAATTGGTGTTTCGACAACGGCTGTGCAATTTTCGCTCTTAGTATCTTCACCCTCATCAGATTCCTCGGTTGGGGAAGTATTCAAAGCAACAAACGGACTCATGTTCTGATGTGGTGGTTGTTCGGTCATTGCGTCTCCAAGCCCGAATTCTTCTGTAATGGTCATAGTTGGGAAGGACTCTTCACATTCATAATCCTCACACATATTTAAGCCCAAAAAGTTGTGTATTTCAGAAGCAGGCATCCTATACGCATAAAGAATATCTCCATCATCCTTCTTATTTGGTTTGTTGCTGTTTGGTTCACAAGGGACTTCTATCGAACACGTTGGGGGCGAAAATCTGGAGATAACAAGTTTCTTCATTGTAGGCCATGAACTGATTTCTTCCCTGCCATGTTTGTTTCGGTCACACTGAATTTATTTCCACCAATAATATGCAGCCCCTTCATTTTATACCAAACAATTTTGCACTTTATATGTTCTGGTGGATTGATTTCTTCAAAGAAGTCTTCTATTGCATCAATCCAGCTCATGAGATCTTCCGTGTGCCAAAATCCATCAAAAGCGGGTAAATTTCTCTTGAATCTCACTATAATGGATTCCGATTCGGTATTTCTACGTTAAACCCTAAGAAAAGGCGCTTCCTTTTCTTCGTATTTGTAGAACCGTCGTTCAACTTCATCAAAGCTTGAAGTAAAGCTGATGGGCTTAAAAAATTGTTGTTCAACGGTCGATCTTCGAGGAAAAACTCGCTCCACGCCGTGAACCAATTGCTTGAACTTCCTCTCTTCGTGTTTCACTCCATGTCGCAACTCCATTGTAAAAGTATCCCGAAGGATCTTCGAATCTCGAACACCGTTGCGGATCCGGCTATCTTCCCTGCTCATTATGGTTATCGACGAGCAAAGGAAAAACCTACGCTCTAATACCAAATGATGTAGAAGATCTACAATAACGGATAAAACGAGCTAATCCAAGTTCAAAGATAATTCATTCTCAACAGAGAAAATAGATTCAAGATTACATCATATCCCTAATTCTTAGGTAACTTAGACTATTTATAGGCTTAAAAGCCCATTTAGGAGAAACCAAACACTTAAAAGTCCACATAAATACTTACTAATTTAAAAACCAGAATAATAGACCATTAGCTTAATATGATGTCCTACATCAGTAAGGGACCTTACTCATTTGCGCCATATCCTCCTCTGTCTTAGGACTCATTCCTTTTGACAGATAGACCCCATGTGACATGGGCAGCAATCCTCTTTTGGGTGCTCCATGTTGAATCTCTTCAAAGATCTTGTCTATATAGGTGGATTAAGTGATCGACCGAAAGCAACCTCTTAGATCTATCTCTATAGATCTTGATTCCTAGAATTTAGGCTGCCTCACCCAAGTCCTTCATGGAGAAGTTCTTGGATAACCAAGCTTTGATTGACTGTAACATAGGCACTGTTGGAAGTAGCGCCCGAAAGACAATTTATGTAATTATTTTTATAATTAAAAACTAACAAATTTATTCTCATCTTATTATTTTTGTGCTTATAAATAATACACTACTGAAAACCCAAGTCGTATCATATGTAGCCATATAAATTAGTGTGTGTCACACGTGAGGATTAAGTTTAAGGTGATACACTTGAATTATTAGTTCGTGGTGAACTTAATCAAAGTATGAGGTCTATTGATTAAACCACCATTAATGCGCACATAACACTTTATGGTGTGAGCGTCTTATCCGGACCGTCGACATTGGTTGTTGAAGTGGGGCATTTATATATGATGAGAGTCATATAGGACTTGACCGATTTAATATGTGTTTCTCATATAATTCCGTGATTGAGAAATCTTATTAAATCACAAGATGATCATATATGGATTAACCTTAATCCTGAAGTGATTATAGACTCCTACTTGTTTCAGGATAGGGTTCGATGTGTTCGTTAAGGATCGCTAAGAGGCGCGGTCCGAATCACTTTCACGTTGGCACTGTTCTGGAATGAGTGAGAAGTGTGTGTCTCACAGATATGGAATCCATTCCTTCATGCGGGAAGTAGAAAGACAATCCCCTTATTTGTTAATCTTAGAAACTGATCGTTCCGCGGAGTTCGTATTGGTTATGAACTAATTGATCACTAGTGGGTTAATGGTAAATAAGGATAAGTTGTATTGAAGAAGGTTTACGGAAATAATCCCACTTCATTACGGATAGTTTATGGAGGGTTAGTTTGTATGTAATGATTATATCAATGGACACTTATCGACTCGACTCGACGTTTTGAGAATAAGTTATATCTATAACCGATAGAGTTCAGTTTCGGATTTATGGTGGCGTTATTCCGGAGTTAATAAGTTGAGTAGAAATATTCTGTTCGATGAATATTTTATTCATTTTATTGTAGCAACCAGTTATAGGTCCATGGTCCCCGGGTTGACTCCTAACACGCGAGTGTTTTCTCGTTTTATGGAACCTCGAGAATAAATTAAATAGTTGGTCTATTTAATGATTATGTAATATTATTTATTTGGTAAATAATATATAAAATATTTTCTATTAAATTAATGACATAAGTGGCGCCCCAATGTGATAAATTAGGAAAATAAATTTTCCTAGATTATGTCACATGTGTAAATTAGTTAATTATTTATTTGTTAGATAATTAATGGAAAATAGATAAGAGATTGATTTTTTGGCAATTATCTCTTATCTTATGACAAATATTTCCTCTTATCTTATGACAAATATTTCTTTTCCTTATGAGAATAGGTAATTGTGGTGTGAAAAGGATAACTCTCTATTGACTAGATATTTTCCTATATAAAGAGAGTTCATCCCAACACAATTTTATTCAATAATTCCGCCACTTATTACCAAATAGAAAAGAAAAATTAGTTTCTTGTTCAGTGGCGGAACCAGGAAAAATTTTCGGGGTGGTCTTGGTATATAAACTGCAAAGCTAAAAAAAATCCGGAAAAAAAAAAAAAATGTTGGTAGTGGGATTTGAACTTACAACCTAGAATTATGGAGACTTAAAAGGTTTGTTCTTTAAACCACTAGGATATAAGGTCTTTTGTTCAAAAAAAACACATAACATACTAATATTAACACTACTACTACAATAATAAAAATTTGGGGGGGCTTGGGACCATATGTGGGGGGGCTTGTGACCATTTGGGGGGGGGCTTGAGACCACCCCGGGCATAGGGTGGGTCCGCCCCTGTTCTTGTTCTAGTCATTAAGAGAAGAAAAACCTAGGGTTTTTCTTAGGCATATTCGAGGAGGTTCTGCGGCGAGGATCGACGTCCACCAGTCGTCCCTATGTGATACAATCCGGAAGACTGCGGCTTCTCCCTCTCTGTCGATTTACTATTCCTCTTAAATAAAGTAAATCTTCAACCTTCTCATAGTTGTATTAATTATTTATGTGGATCACATCGTAGTAAAATCGCATGTGAATTTATTCGTAGCTTCCGGTGTGCATGATCGAGCGTCTCGATCGGTGCTGTGAATCAGATCTGACAATCCAATTATGGATCGGATCTGGATTCGGGTTTCTGTATATCCAACATGTGGTATCAGAGCCAGGTTAAAGTGATTTTACGATCTTGATTGCATAATTAATTAATAAGGAGTGTAATTGAATAAATATTGCATCTTTTATATGTTTTTTTTTATATAAATGCGTGGTTGAATGATTTGGTTAACGAGATGGATTGGGGTTGGCACCTGTTTACCGTTAGATCTGTTGTAAACCCATATTTTTCTGGGTATAAGAAATTATATAATTTATTTTGTTGTAATTTAATTTACTAGTAGCTAGAAAAATTAGAAAAGTTGCGGCCCTGTAGTATTTATTTATTTTCGAAGAAGATCAAACATCCTGCAGCACCGTCCAGGTGGTCAAGGCATTGAATCACCAAATTGCAGACCCGATTTCAAATCCCTTTGGCCGGATCAAATTTTGAATTTTTATTTTCTTTATTCCCTATTCGATTTTTTTTTTCTGAACGGGAAAAAAGCGAACGTAAAAAGGGGGGGGGGGGGTAAAGGGATTGAACTCGGGTAATGAAGATGAAGGAAGAAGGAGTTTTACCAACTCATTTGGAGCACTTTTGTTCGAAAACAGATGAAGTAAAATTAAAAATCAAGTGGCGGCGGCTGGACATTGAAGACTTGTAATTTTTATTCTCTACTTAGGGTTTATTTAATCTATAGATTAGATACGGGGGTACCAACGGTCCATCTCAGTGGTTTATTTTTCGCATTTATTTTCTTTTGTGATTATTTATGTGATATAGCCATGCCATGCATCATATTCATGAATTCCACTCCTAGCATATGCATATATGTAGAAAATTAATATTGACATTAATTAGACATGTATGAATGCGATAATTAATTTGGATTAATAATAAATTAAATTAATTAAAGGAAACAGAATTTTATCGGGATATAAAATTCACATGATAAGCTTAATTTAGGGTTATGAATCCTTCAGGGTTTTGGTTATGTAGTGTCTACATAAATTAGAATTTTGATAATCAAAAATTGGAAAATCATGAAAAATTGGACACCAACTAGACGGTATTTGAAACCGATAAGATTGGTGGTTGTTTTTCTAGATTTATTGTTTTTCGATTTATTGGGAAAAATTCTATAATCCTAAAAGTTTTATCATGACTAATTAGGTCTATAAAAATTTATTGGTGAATTTTTTGTTGTGTAGTGTCTACACTAAAGATTTCTAAATAATAGGAAAATTGGAAAATCATGAATAAGGTGACATTAGTTAGACGGTATTTGGAACCGATAAACTAGTGGGAACTTAAAATTTTGTGATTTATTGTTTTTCGAATTATTAGAAAATTCATGAATTCCTAATGGATTAGGATTATAAAATTTTGGTGAATTTAATTGTGTAGTGTCTACACAAATAATTTGAAAATCCGAGAAATTGGAAAGTCATGAGTAAGTGACATTAGTTAGACGGTATTTGGAACCGATAAACTAGTGGGATGATTAAATTAAATATTCATGATCTATTGTTTTTGGATTGTTAGAAAATTCTAAAATCCTAATGAGACTACCTAGTTTTCAAAATAACGAGTGGGAGCGGGGAAGGTGACAACCTACCCCTCGGCCTCTACTGTTGACACAAGCATGTGAGAGAATGGTGACGGCTCGTGCCACTTTGATTTCGGCCCCCTACGGATGGCCTTCACCGCTATCAAAATTCAAGGCTTGGTCTTCGAAAGGATAGGATTTTGAGTACTCGTCGGGTCACTAACCTACCCTACGGCGGCATACTCGGGGCATACTTAAAAATCTGAAACAGTATGTCACACTCACAAGGATATTTTTTGGAAATATCTTGGCTGAAAAAGGAAGGTAATCAACAACTAAACGGAGATGTTTGATTCTCAATGGTTTAAATATTGAGAGTTATTGTCTCAATTTAATTGTCACCTCTTTGACCTACCCTTCAGCGGCACTGATGTGTGAGATTAAATCCTTGGAATGGTAGGATAAACTGCATGCATGACATCACGTTTATAATTCCTAAAATTTATTATTTTTTGTGGTGTATGATTTGATTTATATTTCTGTCATAATTATTTTCGCAACTACATATCATCTCAAGGTATCTAAACTGCTAAACATGATTAAAATTGACTAATGATGACTTCGTAAAAGTGGAAAAGTAACAAGAACGTTAAAATCATTAATCGAATGCAATTAATTTTCGGTAGATGATTCTCCTCTTGGGCCTTCGAACTTAAGTGACATTGATAAGTGTGTCACTGCTGTCACTCGTGTTGAATGGGAGACAAATTAAAATTAGTTCAAATATGACGAGAATGATTTGGTATCAATCTCACTAGACATCCCACAGTTCACGAGTAGTGTCTACTCAAATGAACAGCTTGTTTGCGGCCATTTCCTTTAAAGAAAGCCAAGAATGAGAAGGTAAATGTCTACAAGTGTAAGTCATCTAAAACTAAATAAGTTAAAGGGTAAACCGAAATATTAATAAAAGAAAATATAGGATATGGAAAGTGATTTCGGATCGCCATCCTATGAATCCTTAGAGACTTTCTTAACCGGGATTTTGACACGGAAACTAAAGTTCTTTTGTAAGAACAAGGTAGCTAGGCATTCATGCTGAAGAGTAGACAACGGGCAGTTATTTCAGCTAAAATAGTGGGAGTTATATAAGGAAACAATTTTCGGATTTTAATCCTTAAATATCACAGAAATTTAATTTCTGTTTTCAGATTCGTTGGAACGAATGGATTCACTTTCAAATCGATAATATTGTTGCCTTAAGGAAAGTGTATATGACATTTGTATACGATTCTGAGACTCGGACTTTTGTCTGATAAAGTAAGAACTACTAAATAATGCTGAAAAGGTATATGTAACACGTCATAAACTATTAAGACAAATGGTTTATGTATTTAGATAAACGATTCTTCAGCATCTATTAATCAGTGCTGTTGGACTTATTTCTAGGTTTTAGTGATGAGTGCCAGACTAACTGTTATAGTGCAAAGGCAAAAAGATGTCTAGATCAAATGTATAGGTTTATTAGAGTTTGATCATTGTATAGGTTTGATCAAACAAGCCTTTGTAAAAGGTCACCGATCGAGTTCAACAGACTAGTTCATGTCAGTAGGGTAGTTAGGTCAGTAGACTTATCAGGAACCTACTGAAGACTGAAGGCTGAGGGCTCAAACTCAGTTAATGAAGGCTAAGGGAT
This sequence comes from Gentiana macrophylla, assembly GCA_026214975.1. Taxonomy (NCBI): domain Eukaryota; kingdom Viridiplantae; phylum Streptophyta; class Magnoliopsida; order Gentianales; family Gentianaceae; genus Gentiana; species Gentiana macrophylla. Next base: position 78,926,532 of record CM047813.1, on the reverse strand, counting down.
CAAACTTAGTAATTAAAGTCAAGGATATGGAATCGAATTTAGGCAAGTATGTGATGACCTAAGCGATTACATATACCTTGTAATAGAAAGGTCTAAGTTCCTTAAGTTGGATGGTGATTGGAACTTAGTTATTTGCAAAAAGGTGTAATCTAACTTCACAAATAAAAGTTAGATAAAAGAAATCAGCTGCATTGTATTTGATACACAAAGCAAATTGCTGTTCAACAGATCGATTGGTATTACAGCAGACTGATGAACCTGCTGATAATATACCTCGATTAATTCAAGATTACATTGGAAGATTACATGGAAAATGACAGCTAACAACCTCTGACTTATCAAACAAATCAGTGGTTGAGATTAAAAGGACGTTAGGATGATTCGTAATTTTATCCAATGGATATAAGTCAAAGGGTGGGCGATCTTGCATGTCAAAAGGATTCTCAGCGATTGTCGACCCTATGTATAGTGACATAAAGCAAGTCAAATGAGACAAAACAAGGAACGGCTATATTTGAATTTCAAATACAAGTCACATGCCATCCTACCTATATAAATAGAGGACTTCCAACTCAGAAAAAGATGATGATTGATGAATTTTAAGAGAAAAATATAAGAGATATTTTGAAATTTGAAAAACACCTGCTTGAACCTCATTGAGCCTAAAGCTACCGATGATCCAGAGAAAATCTTCAAGTGTATTATGTATTCAAGCTACATCAAGTTTACACACTTGAAGACTGCAAGTTGCTGATTATATCATCCTAATCAAGCTGCTACAACTGAATCATTTACTTGATTCAATCTTTATTTTATAAAGAACCTGCTGAAGACAGTGAAGCATCATTTGGGTGTGAAAGACTGTTGTTTGTGGTGGAGAGTGGTGAAGAGGCAATTCTACCCTTCAAGGACAGTGGAAGACTTTGGAGCAAACAATCCTACCTGTTCCAAGTGTTCAGTTTGTGAAGCCATAGTTATTGGTGAAGGACAAGCAACTTAGGAATCTTTGTAACAGCTACATCAAAGATCTCTAGTGAATTACCTCCAACATCACAGGAGAAGAGTGGACTGACAGGATTACACCACCTGGAACCACTATAAAATTTGCCTACTTACTTTCTGCACTTACATTCTGCATTTAGTTTACTATACACATCAACCTACTGAATCTAGCAACTGAAATCACACACATACACTACTGAGTATCTATTACTTAGTATCATATTTAACAACAAGTAATAAGGCTTAATTTTTGATATAATTCCGCTGCACAAATTCAGTAAACTCAATCTGTCAAGTGATTATCGTGTATCAAAGAAAGTTATCGAGGTATCAAATTTCTTGAAGTTCTTTGAGTTTGTTAACTCCAAAAGTTTTAAGTGTTAAGTTTATTCACCCCTCTAAACTTAACCAAAGCCTTTTCAAGGGACCAACAATTGGTATCGGAGCAATTGCTTACGCTGCAAGTAATCCTACTTGTTGTACTTGAGAAAATACTTTGAAACTTTTTCAAATCACTAATTTTCAAAGACTTGCATCATGGATAACAACCAGTATGCTAGAACTATGCTGATGTGTTCTCTAGATAGATTTGATGAATATAAACGTCGAATGCAGGCTTACCTTGCTGCAACTCATGATGAAATGATGGACGCGTCTTTGTGGATGGACCCTTTGGAGATTGTCAAAGCCGTAGCGATAGGAGATGAGACTCAATACATTCCAAAACAAAAAGAGAATGGAATGCTGAAGATAGAAAGAGAGCAAACCTCAACAATATTGCTATTGATATCATTTATAGAACATTGGATAGCAATATGTACATGAAGGTTAAAGATTGCAAAACAAACTAAAGAACTTTGGGACAAAAAATACGGTTGATCTGTGAAGGCACTGATGAAATCAAGAAGAATAAAATCAGTGTGGCAAAGAAGAAGTTCCAAAAGTTTGAAATGAAACCCAATGAAACCATTGAACAAATGGAATCCAGGTTCAATGCAATTCTGGATGAACTCACTCTACTGAGTGTCATTTACCCAAAAGAAGAAATCAACACAAAAATCTTGGAAGCTTTACCTGCTACAGATGAATGGAAGATGAAGGTGACATCCATAGAAGAAATGAGAAGACTGCATGAAGAGGATACATTCAAGTTATTCTCAGATCTTAAGGCATATGAATTCAAAAAGAAGTTGTCACCGCTTTGAAAGGAAGAGCCAAAAACTACAGCACTGGCTGCTTCACATCAAGAAGAAGCATCATAAGCTAAATATGACTTACTGGATGAGATGCAAGAGCAGATTGCACTACTGAGCAAGAAGATCAGAATAATGAAAGGTGGAAAGGGTTGTCCAAGGAATTTCAACAAGAAATTCAGTGAAAAGAAGAAAGAAGAACCAAAGAAAGACAATGATTATATATGTTTTCATTGCAAGAAACCAGGACACTTCAAACTCGAATGTCCACGAGTTAAAACAAAGTAAGGAACCCGATTATCTCGTGCTTCAATTTCAAAAGCCTGGACATATTAGACTGATTCGTCTGGACTCATCAAGACCAAAAGCCAACAAAGAAGATATGGCAAGAAGGCTATGGTTGCTGAAGATGAATCAGGGTATGAAGTGGAATCTGAAAAGGGAAATGAATCGGATGACACAACATTGGTTCTTTGAAATGGTAGATTATGCATTAATGGCTAATATGGATGAGACAGAGGAGGTATACAATCTTTGTATCAATTAACACTCTGTTGGAAGTGATTGTGAATCAACTTGTGGTTCAAATCCTAGAAACTCTTACAATGAAGAAGCTTTGGATGCCATCCTCAATCAAGCGAGGAAAATACAATCGGAGTTATGAGATTGTGAAGGCTGAAAAGAAGCTCTTCAAGTAGAAGTTGAAAGATTGAATCTTTGAATTAAGGGTTCTCAAAGGTAAGGAAAAGATGTTGGACAAAATTAGTATAAGCTGCTTGAATATCCAAAGAGCCTCTCGAATCTGGCTGATCCATCTTGTTCCTCTCTGCATACAAATCTGGAAAGCCTTATGGTGATAGAACAGGCTTGGATTTGGAACTCAACAATCCAAAAAGAGTGGATCCGGTAAGGCTCATCGAACCTAGTGCCGAATTGGTCCTAAGTTTGTACCGCACAAGATCCAACTCCCAAGAAGGTTCTTGCCGAGGCAAGAAAAACCCATCGAGAATGCTTCAAGGAAGCAAAATCAAAAGTCAAAGAAGTCAATGACTCTAATAAAAGGAACAAATCCAAAAATAGAGATCATTGTGTTTTCTAGACTTCTGCCGATAGCAGACACTGCTACCAAGTCTATTTGGATCACAGAAGGGTAAGAAATAGAAATACTCCAAGGATAAGAATCCTAAACTCAAAAATGTTAATCATTCAAGGGATACTTATCTCAGGGGGAAAGGTAGACTGTTCCCTACTGATGATGATTGGAATATTCCTGTATCTAATGCTAGAAACAGTAAGAATAACCATGCTGCTAGGGTAAAACCTAAGCAATGGGATCAACAGAGGACTTATACAAGACCTCAGCAAACTCCATACTACAGGGCTATTCCTAACAGACATCAAACTAATGGTTATGCTAATGCTTCTAACAACAAAAGTCACTTCAAACAGCATTATAAACCAAAAGGCCAGAATACATATGTGAATCCTACACAACCTACTGTTAGAACCTATGGATGTGTGGAATACATGTATGAACCAAAGTATGACACTTTTAGGAGAAGACCTTATGGAAACATCCCAGGGGTCAAGCTTACCACTGACCATTATGGACCCAAATAGGTTTGGGTACCTAAAATGTATTAACTTTGTTTTGTAGGGTGTCTGGTACTTTGACGGTGGATGTTCCAGACATATGACAAAGAATAAACACTGTTTGTCAAATTTTGTGACAAAGGATCGTCCAAGGGTGAATTTTGGCCACAAAAATACACCTGGATATACAAGAGGATATGGCACACTTATGAGGAATGGACTTACAATCAAGAATGTTGCATATGTTGAAGGACTGGACTACAACAACTTGTCGAGCATGGACAATTCTCGTGACATGGGATACAAAGTCACTTTTGACAAAAACAACAAGATCGCATCATTAGTGAAAGAGGAGATCAAGTTGTATTGGTTGGTAGAAGACAACAAAACATGTATGTTGTGGATTGTCTCATCGAGCCTCAGAAGCACATCTGTTTGTGCATACCAAGTCAGAACTCAATTGGTTATGGCACAAAAAGTTGAATCATTTAAATTTTGATGACATCAATCAGTTGGTGAAGAAGAAACTGGTGATTGGTTTACCTGAGATCACATTCAAGAAAGATACTATATATGATGCATGTCAGCAAGGTAAACAGACTAAATCAAGCTTCAAATCAAAGACTAAGCAATCAACTAATAGATTCTTGGAGCTGATGCATATGGATCTATTTGGACCAGTTACACCAACAAGTGTTACTGGAAAGAAATACACCTTAGTAGGTTTGGATGATTTTTCTAGATACACTTGGGTGATATTTATGAACAAGAAAAGTGAAACACTCAAGATGATGCCAGATCTTTTGAAGAGATTACAAAATGAGAAAAGTTTGACAGTAGTAAAGATAAGATCAGACAAGGGTACTGAGTTTCTCAATAAAGTTATAAGAGAATATCTTGAAGCAGAATGGTGTACTACATCAACTTGTCATTGTGCTGGTACACTCAAAGCAAAATGGGGTTCTTTGAAAGAAGAAACATGACCTTAAAGGAAGCAGGAAGGACTATGATTTGTGAAGCATTATCGCTCGAAAGGTCTTGGGTCAAGCAGATTAATGACAAGATGCTACACACAAAACAGAACCTCAGTGAACAAGAAGCTGCTGAAGACACCTTATGAGATTTGGAATGGAAGGAAACCAAATATATCCTATTTTCATCCATTTAGAAGCAAATGTTTTATCTTGAATCATAAGGAGCATTTTAAGACATTCCAAGCAAAGTCAGATGAAGGAATTTTCTTGGGATATTCTTCAGTCAGCAAGGCATTCAGGGTACTGAACAAAAGGTCACTGAAACATGAAGAAACTATACATGTTGTGTTTGATGAACCTAAGTTCACTGGTATGGAAGATGAAGGTTGTGAACCTACTGAGAACCTACAAGTCACTGATCCAGATTGTGTTGAAGTCTTGGAAAGGGTTAATGACTTAAAAGTTTACGTCATGACCCTCTTTGAACACACCCTATTTGGTGATACTACTGATGCAACAACTGAAGCAATTCAAGGATCTGCTGAACCCCTATTGATGAAGCAACAAAGCAGACCTCCACGAAGATGAGGTTCCGAGAATCAAACTAACCAGAATCCACAATGGTTAAGGGATCACCCTGCTGAACAAGTTATTGGAAATGTACAACAAGGTGTGAGGACTAGAAGACAATTAGAAGCAATGTTTACTTGTTTTCTATCTCAAGTTGAACCTAAAGTTGTTGAAGAAGCAATTTCAGATCCAGATTGGATAATTTCTATGCAAGAAGAGTTAAATGAATTTGAAAGAAATCAAGTTTGCACACTAGTTGAAAGGCCTAGTCATGTAAATATCATTGGTACTAAATGGGTATACAATAACAAACTTGATGAATCTGGTACCATTATGAGGAATAAGTCCAGACTAGTTGCAAAAGGCTATTCTCAAGCTGAAGGAATAGATTTTGATGAAACTTATGCACCTGTTGCAAATGCATAAAAATGGATGTCAAAGTGCATTTTTGAATGACATTCTAGAGGAGGAAGCATATGTTCAGTAACCTTCTGGATTTGAAGTTAAAGATCAAGAAGATAAAGTGTATAGACTCAATAAAGCACTTTATGGCTTGAAACAAGCACCAAGAGCATGGTATGAGACTCTATCTCAATTCTTGGTGGACAATGGCTTTACAAAAGGCACCATTGATAAGACTCTTTTCGTAATCAATGAGAAGGAGGAAAGACTACCTCTTGCACAGATTTATGTTGATGACATAATCTTTGGTTCTGAAAATGAATTGCTATGTGAAAAGTTTGCAAATCTAATGAAGAGCAAATTCCAAATGAGTATGATGGGAGAAATGAACTACTTTTTGGGATTGCAAGTTAAACAGATGAAGGATGGAATCTTTATTCATCAAACCAAGTACACCAAGGAGCTGCTGAAGAAGTTTGGTATGGAAAATAGTACCAGGATATCAACTCCTATGAGTACAAATATCAGATTGGATGAAGATAAAGAAGGCAAAGATGGTGATCGGACCTTATACGTATGATGATAGGCATCTCTTTGTGCACTTCATCATGCACAGACTGATATATCCTTTGCTATAGGTGTTTGTGCAAGGTTTCAATCTAGACCTAAAGTAAGTCACTTAGGTGCAGTTAAGAGAGTTCTCAAGTATCTAAAATAGACTTTGGGAGTAGGGATATGGTATTCCAAAGATGGAAGCTTCAAAGTTATATCCTACTCAGATTCTGATTATGCTGGATGCAAGATTGATAGAAAAAGCACCACATGAACCTGTCACTTAATGGGAAATAGACTGGTTTCCTGGTTTAGCAAGAAACAGAACTCAATATCAACTTCCACTGAAGCTGAATACATTGCTGCTGTTGGAAGTTGCTGTGCACAAGTACTATGGCTAAGACAACAATTAAGGGAATGTGGAATTGAGGAGAAAGAAATTCCAATAATATGTGACAACACAAGTGCAATTGCTATCACAGAAAATCCTGTCTTGCACTCAAGAACCAAGCACATTGATGTGAGACATCATTTTATAAGAGATCATGTTGAAAAGAAGGATGTGGTGGTTCTGTATATCCCTACTGAAGATCAACTTGCTGACATTTTCACTAAACCACTTGATGGTGAAAGATTTGCTAAACTAAGGACTGAACTTGGAATTATCAAGGTTGACTGATAATCAGCAGTGTACTGGAATTCACCAAGGGGATTAGTCTTTGCTATGTTGGGTGAGCTCACTTAGCAGATTAGTCATTGGTATCAACAATTCCATGTACTTATGTTTGGACAATTGAGCAAATGAGGGCTGCCAGGGGATTGGTCTTTGTCATGTTGGGTGAGCTCACTTGTGGATCGGTCATTGGTATTAAACTTCATCTTGTATTATCAATTGAACAAAACAAGAAGAAATCAAGGATCAGCAGACTTACTATGTCGGTGAGGTCTGAAGCAACTTTATCAAAGAGTGCCGAGCCAACCCGCCGAGGACAACCTCTTTGAATGGAGCGTTACAGTACCAAACTTATTAAAGTCAAAAAGCAGATTGGCGGGATATTTATTCTATCTTTTATAACCGCAGTTAACATGATCCAACGGTTACAAACGTTATGGAGATGTAATAGGCCACGTGTCAAGTCAGCATTTACTCAGATTAATCGTGATTAATGTGGATGTACGTGCACTGACAGTTACGACCTCTCCCTGTCTATTTATACAGACCTATCACAGCAGATATTCTCTACTTGCAAAATCTCAGATCTATACTCTCTATTTTTACACTGTGTGAACACAGATTAACAATCTATCTTCTTCATCTTATATTTCTTATAACAATGGCGGAAAAGATTGATGTTCAGATTGGAACAAGACAAAGTGTTAGAGGTTTTGTTGTTGATGCTAATAAAACTGAACTAGCAATCAACATTGGTCGATGAATAAGGAGGTATGAATGTTTACGACTAATTTTACGGTTTTTATCGAGTTATTTCGTAACATTATCTTCCATGTTTTAGTGATTCTTATAGAAAATTACTCGCCAAAAGGATAAACTGAGCAAATGAGTTTTAAAGATAATAAATTGCAAAAGTGGCTGATTTATGTGTTCTTATCGTTGGTTTTATGTTTATTTGAATGTTGTTACACTTTGCAATATTTTGGATATCTTGTAGATGCATATCTTCGGTCTAAAATAGGTGTTTAGAGGGTTAGAAGAAGATGCCACAAGTTTACGAGTTCAACGGAGCAAATTTTCCTAAGTACTTAAATCGTTACATATTTTCGACGGAGATTTGACCCAGCTTAGAGGCATTTTCAGGGGAGGACTTCTTCATGAAAACTGTAGATCTTTGAAAGAGCTTTCCAACGCACTTTGAATTACGTCAATCGGACTTCTACAACTCAAATGGTGGTAAAGTGGCTAATCAATTTGGGTAAGTGGAAAATCCCGAAATATACTCGTAATACGACGGGCTAATAAAAAACGCGTTTTCTGAAGAAGAGTCCTTAATGAAAGTTGTAGAGTTTTCCGAGAGCTTTTTTTGGACATTCAGATCATAATTTTTGGAGGTCTACAACTCAAGATATGAATTTTAGAAGTTTTATTCCAATAAATATCTAATCGAACGGACGTCCAGGAGGTCACTGTAGCAGCCGACATACATAATTTTTTCAGCCGCCTCTCAACTCTATTTAAGCAGCAGCAATACCCAACCCTATGACAACCAATTCATTCACACAAAATTTAGAGGAGCAGCCGAGTTTTATCAAAAAAAGAAGATGATTTCTTCCCATCCAATGATCACGATTAACATCATGGTTGTTGGCTAAGCACATCAGCGGTGGGACAACGGATGAAACCGATCAACATCAACACCAACTAGAGAGATTTTTGCTACATGTTTAGTGAGTAAAGTTATAATTTTTCATCAATTGGATATTGTTTTTTTATCGTTTACGTTTTATTCGAATCGAGAGATCGATGAAACCATCTTTTATGCTTTGAATTTATATGAAAATATTGTTCAAGTTGTGACCTTTTCAATTGATGCGATTGATTATGTTTCAAGAGATTGATCATAGTTAGTTGAGTAGGAGTATTAGAAATAATCTCGTGATCGTGTTTTGCATGTCGTTTTGTTTTACTTGAAAAAGAAAACGAAACCCTAGAATTCGTTTAGAGAAATTTAATCGAATTCGTGATAGACCATTACTAAAAATTATATCTTTAACTTGCCGTCTAGTTGGGGTTGGGTTGATTGATCGGTGGATTCCCGTTGCCTTGCCGTTGTTTTAATTATTTGATAAACCAAATAGTTCGTATCAATCGTTGATTGCTAAGTTTAGTTGTTTTAAGATTATAGTTGTTTTTCACTGTTTTAAGCATAATTTAGGTTCCCGATTCATCGTTCATCATCTTGAATTTATTGTTCATCGTATTTCATGTTCATCGTAGTTCTTGTTCGTTAATTCATAATTAGTATAAATCTTAGTTTTAGTTAATAGCCGTGACATAATCGATAGAATAATTGTTCCTTGATCCGATAAACATTCCACTCCCTTAGGACGACCCGTTAACATCCTATACTACGATCCTTATACTTGGGGTGTTTCGGTTATAAATTGTAAAACTCGTTTTTACCGAACAAGTTTTTTGGTGCAATTCATGCTTTATTTCGACAATATGAGTAGATATTTGTGATCCTTGATAAATTTTAAAATTTTAAAATTTTGGCACTTGGATAATTGTAAATCTTGAGCATGTAATTGGAACAAATGCTTGCTAGTTGTAGTTTCTGATTTGATGATTTTATGTGACTTTGTGAGATAATTATAGCATGTTTTTTGATTTGAGATAGTATTCATTTTACACTCACGAAAGCCTTTGATATTGAAGCAAGAATTTTGAATCAGTATCCTTTCACTATTTTAGTGATTTATCTTAGAGATTTGTTCTTAATAGTAATGAGTGAAGTGATACCTAAGTTCGGAACGCAGCATCTTGTGAATATCTGAAAGTTTGAATGTGATAAGTGAAACGTGATTAAGTCTTTGAAATAGTAATAAATTGTTTACTTGAGGTGTTATGCTCAAGTGGTCTCGTGTTTACTAGAAAAATAATTTTTACCATCGTCACCAGAAATCTCTAAGTAATCACATGATTAAATGGTATGTCGGAAGCTAGTCGATGATTGGAGTGAGGTAGGTATTATCTCGAAATGTCCTATACCACTATGATGACTAAAAGCTCACGACGGTTAGAAGAAGCTACCTTATGATTTGAGTAAGGTAGGGTGTTATCACGAAACATCCTATTCTCTACTGACGACGGGTATGAGCTCATTCTAATCTGCGTATAAAAATTAAATTAAAGACTTGGTTATCGTTAATCTTATACCTAGTATAAATGAAAGATATCTTGTAGGGATTATCCTACCTTGAGTGCTCGGGAAGACTTTGTGTGGAGCAATTATCGCCTATACCTAGGATAGTCATTAAATTGTTTGAAAAGATATTTGTTTGAAAGGATTGTGGAGATTGAAAAGGGCTTGTTACACACACATCGAATCTATCTCTATGTTGGTATTACTTGCTATAGTTGTTGTATATGTTGTTACGTGAGTTAGGGATCTATTTGGATTACATATAAAGTGAGCTAGTTTTGATTGTTTTGTTCGGGACGAACAAAAGTTTAAGTGTGGGGAGTTGTTTACGACTAATTTTATGGTTTTTATCGAGTTATTTCGTAACATTATCTTCCATGTTTTAGTGATTCTTATAGAAAATTACTCGCCAAAAGGATAAATCGAGCAAATGAGTTTTAAAGATAATAAATTGCAAAAGTGGTGATTTATGTGTTCTTATCGTTGGTTTTATGTTTATTTGGATGTTGTTACACTTTGCAATATTTTGGATATCTTGTAGATGCATATCTTCGGTCTAAAAGAGGTGTTTAGAGGTTAGAAGAAGATGCCACAAGTTTACGAGTTCAACGGAACAAATTTTCCTAAGTACTTAAATCGTTACATATTTTCGACGGAGATTTGACCCAGCTTAGAGGCATTTTCAGGGAGGACTTCTTCATGAAAACTGTAGATCTTTGAAAGAGCTTTCCAATGCACTTTGAATTACGTCAATCGGACTTTTACAACTCAAATGGTGGTCAAGTGGCTAATCAATTTGGGTAAGTGGAAAATCCCAAATATACTCGTAATGTCTGACGGGCTAATCAAAAACGCGTTTTCTGAAAAAGAGTCCTGAATGAAAGTTGTAGAGTTTTCCGAGAGCTTTTTTTGGACATTCGGATCATAATTTTTGGACGTCTACAACTCAAGATATGAATTTTAGAAGTTTCATTCCAATAAATATCTAATCGAACGGACGTCCAGGAGGTCATGTAGCGACCGACATACATAATTTTTTTCAGCCGCCTCTCAACTCTATTTAAGCAGCAGCAATACCCAACCCTAAGACAACCAATTCATTCACACAAAATTTAGAGGAGCAGCCGAGCTTTATCAAAAAAAGAAGATGATTTCTTCCCATCCAATGATCACGATTAACATCATGGTTGTTGGCTAAGCACATCGCGGTGGGACAACGGATGAAACCGATCAACATCAACACCAACTAGATAGATTTTTGCTACATGTTTAGTGAGTAAAGTTATAATTTTTCATCAATTGGATATTGTTTTTTATCGTTTACGTTTTATTCGAATCGAGAGATCGATGAAACCATCTTTTATGCTTTGAATTTATATGAAAATATTGTTCAAGTTGTGACCTTTTCAATTGATGCGATTGATTATGTTTCAAGAGATTGATCATAGTTAGTTGAGTAGGAGTATTAGAAATAATCTCGTGATCGTGTTTTGCATGTCGTTTAGTTTTACTTGAAAAAGAAAACGAAACCCTAGAATTCGTTTAGAGAAATTTAATCGAATTCGTGATAGATCATTACTAAAAATTATATCTTTAACTTGCCGTCTAGTTGGGGTTGGGTTGATTGATCGGTGGATTCCCGTTGCCTTGCCGTTGTTTTAATTATTTGATAAACCAAATAGTTCGTATCAATCGTTGATTGCTAAGTTTAGTTGTTTTAAGATTATAGTTGTTTTTCACTGTTTTAAGCATAATTTAGGTTCCCACTTACTGTTCATCGTATTTACTGTTCATTAATTCATAATTAGTATAAATCTTAGTTTTAGTTAATAGTCGTGACATAATCGATAGAATAATTGTTCCTTGATCCGATAAACATTCCACTCCCTTAGGACGACCCGTTAACATCCTATACTACGATCCTTATACTTGGGGTGTTTCGGTTATAAATTGTAAAACTCGTTTTTACCGAACAATGAAGGTCAGGAGAATGTGCTTAACATAAGACTGGAAACAATCTCATACACAAATGTTGTGAGCTTTTGGAAGAACATTGTGATTAAAGAAGGAACAGAGGCATTCAAAACAACTGTAAATGCCCAGGAGATTGAGGTTTCCCCAAGTCTACTGAGGGAAGTTTTTGGTTTTGAAGAAGTAGTACATGGTCCAGTAAATCCTGAGAAAATGGGATTGTCCAAGATGGATTTTGTTGATAAATCAAGACAAATAAAGACACCAAATCAATTCATGGCATCAATGTTAGACACATTGGGAATGAGTACAACCTGCTGAGCAAAATCATTGCAAAGAATATATTAGGGTTGATTGGAAGTATGGATACTCTGTCAGGACCCAAGATAGAACTACTGATGATTATTTGCAGAAGTATGAAGTTTGATTGGGCTGGGTATTTCATTCACTACATGAAGAAGGTTGCAAAAGAGGAAAGAGAAGGAAAGAGGAAATCCAAGGCCTTGCCCTTAGGATTAATGATTCAGACCCTGCTGAATCATTTGGAGATTCCTGATGTAGCACCTGAAAATATTAATCAATCTTGATACAAGAAAGAGATTGATTATGCTATCCCTGGTTTGGATGATGATGAAGAAGGTGTTCTTTGAAGGCTCATTGATAAGCGATGACAATGGAGATGATGGTGATCTTTGGTGGTGATCGGATCAAGCAAAGCTGTTAAGAAATCATAAACCTCTTTGCACCAAAGAAGGTTCTTGAGAAGAGAAAGGCTCTCGACACAAGAAAGAAAAGCGAGATGTTAAAGCCCTAAAGAACAAGGAAGCAAACAAAGACAGATCGCTGAGTCTGCTGAGGGTGCAATTGAAGTTGAGCTTCATCGACCCTTGTCAGAAGCGCTAGAAAAACTTTTGTTGAGATTTTGAGGGAACAACAGAAAGAAGCCACTAGAAAGAGGAAGCCTACTGTGGCTGAAATTGATGATGAGCCACTTTCCAAGAGAAGGAAAGAAATTATTCACAAAAAGAAACATGGAAAAGGGAAACAATTGAAAAACTTAGAGGCTCAAAGGGCACAAGAAGAAGAAGAAGCAGTAGAAGAAGAAGTAGAAGCAGTAGGAGAGGCTATTGATGCTGAGCCGTTGACTATTATCAAGCCTACTGAGGATGCAGAGGTTGTTCTTGAGCAACCTGCTGGAGAGTCACAACAAACTACAGAGACTGAACCTGCTATTGATGTTGTTGAATCCTCACCTGCTAAGGCTGCTGAGACTACTGAAAGTGAACAGGCTATTGTTGAGCAATCTGTTGGAGAAACACAGCAGTCTGCTGCACCAGAGCCTGCTATAGAAACTGTTAAATCTACTGAAGCTGCACAAGTTGTTGTTGAGCAACTTGTAGAAGAACAACAACAAACCACTGAATCTACAACTGTTGTGGTGAGTGAAACATTGGTTCAAGACCCTGCAATTCCTGCAATAGTTCAGGGGGAAGAACAGTCTGCTGTTAACCCTGCTGATGAGCATATAAGTCAGGGGGAACCAAGTGTGGTGCAAATGGAGGTAGTAGGGACCAATATCCAATCTGAGCAACCTACTGACCTTCATGCATCTATTGAAGAAACCTTGAGTTTGCTTGTTGGGACCTTTGGAGGTCATCAAGCTACTGGAACAGCTCCCAGGAGGTCTTTTATGCCTTTTGAGAGACATGTGAAGAAGAAGAAGGCTGATTATGTTGATCCCAAACTTCAGCAAGTAGCTGATTATTTTCAATGGAAGTTTGGTTTCTACAAGAAGCAAAAGCCATTGCAGAACCTATGGTGATTTTGAGGAGTGGGCTTTTGACAAGTTGGGAGTTGAAAATTTGTTGGATCCGATTGATACCACTCGTGTCGCAATCAAGATTGATGGATCTTTTGAAGATCAACGAGAAGAGGAGGGTATCAAGTTCAAGGATCCAAGAGATGATGATGATGATTCATCATCTTCATCCGACTCTAGAGGTGATTTTCCATCCGTCCGGGAGGAACCGTTAGTACTGCTATCTTGATTGATCCTAATGTAGAGATGCTTCATCAGGTACAGGGGCTCTTGATAGACAACAGACTGGACAAATGAATGAGGATTTGGAAAATCTCACCATTGATGATATTGAGGCACAAATCAATGAAGGAATAGATGGTGGTGCAAATAAGATGGTTGGTGAGATTGATGCCATGTTTGTTGAAGAACCTGTTGAGCATGTTGATGATTAGCAGACTGTGGATTCAAGTGATGAGAGGGCTACTGACCACAGTGAACCTAGTGCCAGCTCAGAAGACTCAATTCAATATCAAGATGGATTTGACACTGAGGACACCCTGACCAAAACTGCAAACTTGCTAAGAAGGATCACTGATATGGGGAAATTTCAACAAGAAAATATGGACATCTTCCCTGATCAAGTTGTTGTGGCATTCATTGCACAAGATCCAAGAGTTGAAGAGGAGGTACAGGCTGCTGGGTTACAAACAAAGACTGGACACTGAGTTGGAACATGAGTGTACAAAGTTCTTTGAGTTGCAAACAACACATGGACACAGGTTGGAACAATCTTTGGGTTTGGAGGAAACCCCTGTTGTCTCAGTACAGGCTGCTGTAGTGGAGCCTACTGGAGACAAGGCCACTGTAGGGAAAGATAGTCAGCAGGCTGCTGTTGTTGATGAGGAAGAACAGATGCTGGACTATGATTACAGTGATGAAGAATTTCAGATTGAAGGGTCAGCTGATGAAGAACAAGTGATTGAAGAACCTGCAATTGCTCCTATTCTGGATGAGTATCAAGGACCACACCCTGCTGGAAGGGATATGAGTTATGCTGTGGTGATCAGCAATCAGAGGCAACAATATAATGTGGAGGAGCCTGCTGATGGTACTGATGGAAGAATGACTGGTGGAGTACCAGTAGAAGTGTTGAATGAGTTGAGGACTGTCAGGAATGACATGCAACAGTTAAGAACTCAACTGGATAGACAAGAACAAAGATTTGAAGAAGCGATGAAGTTGGTGAATGACAACAGACAATCCCATCAAGCTTGATTGCTTCAAATTTCACATCTACTCAAAATGTCAGTTAATGATATGATGCTAGATGTGAGGGGAATCAAGCAAGGAAATACACTGAAAGAGAAGTTTTTGAAAGACCAACTTGCTTCTATCCATGAAAAACTTGATAAACTTGCTGAAACTCCCAAGCTCTTTGAGGTGCTGGAACATCTCAACTCTTTGGATTGGATCCTAAGCTTACTTGAGAGGATCAATCTCTGGAACAAACTCTGCAATCAAGGATTACTGCAGGTTGATACAAGAACCGAAATTATGGAAGGACAACCGAGTAATCTGGTTATCACACAGAGAGTGTTCATGGTCTCTCGTCCCGTTTTGTTGATGATGTCACTAAGGGGAAGAGGGCCAAACATCAAGAGCAAAAGAGAGTTTGCAAGGATTTTTGCTAGGAAGAAATGGGAGAATGAAACAAATGCATTCATGGAACCTGCACCTGGCAGAGTTCAACTTACTGATGATCTCCTTAAACAATACAAGAATGAGTACTACAACAGAAGGAAACCTTACCATGACAAGGGATTTCATGAATGTTTAAACTCATTCTTAGGATTGAAGTTTTGGGAATCAAGGGTTAGAGCCTTAAGGGCAAGTTACAGAGGTGGAAGAAGTGGAAGAGGTGGAAGAAGTAGTAGAGGTGAAAGGAGTTTGCCTATCACAAAAGCTAAGGACTCACTGAATGAATTTAAAGAGCTTTACATGAGAATAGGATTCAGAGTAAATCAAATCAACCTCATCCTACCTAAAGCATGGAAGTGGTGGAAGGAAGTGAACTCCTACATTGACTTCACTTTGATTGAAAATGAATGGATGAGAGAGACGATAGAAGAAATAAGAGCTTATCAAGAACAAACTGAAAAAGCAAGAGAAGAAAGGGAAAGAAGACAGTAGATCATCATACCTATCTGTTTTATTTTTGCTGATGCTAGACTATAATAAGTTGAACAAATGTTTATAATGAAAGGTGATAAATTTGTTCTGTTTTTGTTTTGAATCTTTTTGCTTTGCTGTTAGGTGAGGGTAGTGGCATCATCACCAAAAAGGGGGAAATTGTTGGACTTATTTCTAGGTTTTAGTGATGAGTGCCAAACTAACTGTTATAGTGCAAAGGGAAAAAGATGTCTAGATCAAATGTATAGGTTTATTAGAGTTTGATCTTTGTATAGGTTTGATCAAACAAGCCTTTGTAAAGGTCGGTGGACCGAGTTCGGCCGGACTAGTTCAGTCGATAGGGTAGTTAGGTCAAGAGACTTATCAGAAACTCTTTGAAGATCGAAGGTGAGGCTCAAACTCAGTTAATGAAGGCTAAGGGATCAAACTTAGTAATTAAAGTCAAGGATATGGAATCAGAATTTAGGCAAGTCTGTGATGACCTAAACTGATTACATATGTAGAAGGTCTAAGTTCCTTAAGTTGGATGGTGATTGGAACTTAGTTATTTGCAAAAAGGTGTAATCTAACTTCACAAATAAAAGTTAGATAAAAGAAATCAGCTGCATTGTATTTGATACACATCAAATTGCTGTTCAGTAGACTGATTGGTATTACAGCAGACTGATGAACCTGCTGATAATATACCTTGATTAATTCAAGATTACATTGGAAGATTACATGGAAAATGACAGCTAACAACCTCTGACTTATCAAACAAATCAGTGGTTGAGATTAAAAGGACGTTGGGATGATTCAGAATTTTATCCAATGGATATAAGTCAAGGTGGACATGATCGCAGATCACAAAAGGATTTCGACAATGTCGAGTCCTATGAATAGTGACAGAAAGCAAGTCAAATGAGACAAAACAAGGAACAGCTATATTTGAATTTCAAATACAAGTCACATGCCATCCTACCTATAAATAGAGGACTTCCAACTCAGAAAAGATGATGATTGATGAATTTTAAGAGAAAAATATAAGAGATATTTCGAAATTTGAAAAACACCTGTTGAACCTATCAAGCTCTCGATCCAGAGAAAATCTTCAAGTGTATTATGTATTCAAGCTACATCAAGTTTACACACTTGAAGGCGCAAGTAAGTCGCGATTATATCATCCTAATCAAGTCTTTGCAATGAATCATTTACTTGATTCAATCTTTATTTTATAAAGAACCTGCTGAAGACAGTGAAGCATCTGTTGGGTGTGAAAGACTGTTGTTTGTGGTGGAGCTGGTGAAGAGGCAAATCTACCCTTCAAAGACCAGTGGAAGACTTTGGAGCAGCAATCCTACCTGTTCCAAGTGTTCAGTTTGTGAAGCCATAGTTATTGGTGAAGGACAAGCAACTTAGGAATCTTTGTAACAGCTACATCAAAGATCTCTAGTGAATTACCTCCAACATCATAGGAGAAGAGTGGGTGACAGATTACACCACTGGAACCACTATAAAATTTGCCTACTTACTTTCTGCACTTACATTCTGCATTTAGTTTACTATACACATCAACCTACTGAATCTAGCAACTGAAATCACACACATACACTACTGAGTATCTATTACTTAGTATCATATTTAATGAAGAAGTAATAAGGCTTAATTTTTGATATAATTTCATTTGCACAAATTCGATAAACTCAATCACAAGAGACTCATCGTGTATCAAAGAGCTCACGAGGTATCAAAGAGATTATCGAGGTATCAAAGAGGTTTGGTTGAAGTTCTTGAGTTTGTTAACTCCAAAAGTTTTAAGTGTTAAGTTTATTCACCCCCCCTCTAAACTTAACCAAAGCCTTTTCAAGGGACCAACAAGTGCATATATCCTAAAGATAAGATCTGAAGACTGGCTATGGGTGATTCCTATCTCCTAGTCTAAGAACACTATCTCAAAGGAAAAATGGCTAAGTAACCTTTCGATTAGGACAAGGTAATAGAGCTAAATAAATATCACAACTTGTTCATATTGACCTTTAGGGTCTTATGAATGACACAAGCTAGTGGGATCTTTTGAGTAATGGACATTTTGTCTAATGACTACTCGAAATGCCAATTATTTTATCTAAATATTTGGAGGAATTGATGGGAGTCAACTTTACGTGATTCCGGTGCATTTTCCACCCCCGTTTATCCCACTTTTAGCACATTCTCAGTGTTTTTAAACCGTTTTTTGGGTAATATCGTGAGTTTATAGCACGGGGAGTAAATCCGTCGCTTTGATGGTTTACTACATCTTTTTAGTGATATTAACCCATTCCCGAGCACTTTTACCCTCCGGGATCGTTTGTGTGTCTTGTTCTTTCATGAGATTGTAGGGTCTAGGTGTCACGAGAACCCGGAAGGCGAAGATCTATGATGAGAAGTATGATCAAGGTGCAAGAATGAGCCAAGGAAGAAGAAAAATGAAGAAAAGGAAGAAAAATAGTTGGTATCTTCATGCTATGTTCTTTTCAGCAGAATTTTGACCTATGATGTAGGCATTTTCTGGTCTTGGTCTCTTCATTAAAGTTGTAGATAATTGAAAGATATTTCCAACTCATTTTGAATCACTCAAATCGGAGTTCTACATGCGAAGATATCATGGTTTTACTGCAGCTAGAAAACTGTCAAATTTCAAATAGGGCTGAGCTTGGTCTGGTTTGGGTCGGTTCGGTTCGGTTTTTAACTATAGCTGGTCGGTTTGGGTCATGAATTTCATCCCCCAAACCGAACCGAATCACTTGGAAAACCAATGGTTCGGTTTGAACCAATTTCGGTTTGGGTTCGGTTTGGATTCGGTTTGAACCAGTTTATCTATTAAATGGTTGTTCGGTTTGCATATATCATAAAACCCAAAAAATAAGATAGGTTTGGATTGGTTTAAAAATATATATATATATATATATATATATATATATATATATATATATATAATCGGTTCGGGTTCGGTTTGGATTGGTTTAAAATAAAAAAACCGAAACCAAACCAATACATTTCGTTCGAGTTTGAAACCAAACCGAAAAATTCGGTTTGTATCGGTTTGGGTCAAATTGGTTTGGATCGGTTTGGATCGGTTTGGTTTTCGGTTTCTCGGTTTTCCTGCTCAGCCCTAATTTCAAACGCGCGTTTGGAACCATTTCAAACGCGCGTTTCAGCCCCAAACTCTCTGTTCGTGAAGCCTTTTCGCCAAACGCACGTTTGGGACTTTAAACCAGAGTTTGGCTGAAGCAAAACGAACGTTTGGGACCTTTTAAACGTGCGTTCGGGGCCGTTTTCTGCAGATTTTCATCCTATATATATATATACAACTCTCCATTGAACTTGAATCTATCTTTTTCACAACCTTGGGCACTCTTTGACCCATTTTCTTTTGATTATTGTAATAGTTAATTTCCACTTCCCTTAGCTTAAAAACACCAAAACATAGGTAGATTTTACCCCCTCTTAGCTTAGATTTCCATTTTCTCTCCTAAGATTTCACCTTTTGTGTGAAGCTTTTTATTGTACTTTTGGATCTCAACTCGAATTTCTCTCAATTTATGGTATATTTCTCTTCTCTTTTACTTATTATGGCTTCCATTTTCTGTTTTGTATATGTTTTGATTAGTATAATGAGTAGCTAATCCCTTTTCATAGTCGAATCATGTGAAATTTGGTGAAATCACCCTTTGGGTGATGAAATTGGGAGTGGGTAGTTCTTTTTATTGTTTAATCTTGCTTGTTTCACGTCTTAGAACTTGTTATAACGGATTTGGGCTAGATTAGCTACCTAGGTCAAAATCACACACATCACTCTTGAGAGTTGTTCAAGATAGAGGGTGTGGGAAAAGGGGTTCTAGGATCGCGGCGTAGACCCGGCTTAGTTGTTAAGCCCGGGCCCAAAGTGAGGTTACTCGTTTTAACGTTTAAGTGGCTCTAGTGCATAACATGTCTTGTTAGTCAACCTTCTTTAAGGAAGGATAGTTAACTTGGCATAAGGTGTTAGGAGAGAGTTGTTCAGACCTTAGCACCGGAATTAGGAGTACGCGCCCGCGAAATTGAATGTGAGAGTTCGTTTGTTTTAAAGCACACTCCCGGTTTTGTCTATCCTTAGGGTTGAAATTAGCTATTTGGATCATGGTTCGGCTATGTCCCTTTCCCTTAGTTAAACTTCGTTAATAATCGCTTTAGTAGTTGTTGTAGTAATTAACCTTTTCAACCATCGATTTTCCTAGACTAAGTTTGAAGTTTGGTTTGGTATTCACAACCATATTCCTTTGGGTTCGACCTCGTACTCCTGTAGCTATGCTAGCAATCGACCCGGTACACTGCCGGTTAGAGAGTTAGTTTACCCACGGTTTCGAGTCTTTACAAATTGTTTTTGTTGGGTGGATTTTAGCTCAATCAAAATGGCGCCATTGCCGGGGAATATGTTTTTGTGATATCTTGTAAGTGATTCGAAAGCTTAGGCCTAGGTTGTTTTCTTTTTCTTTTTTTTTTCTCTATGATGGCTTTTTGTTGAAAAGTCACACCACCTATTGCGGTGGTGGGGGTGACTAGATACCGTGATTGTGTTCTTGTTGTTTTCTGAGATCTTGCAGCTTGAGCTTAAATGGATGGATTTTTCGATCAATACTACTCACCTGAACAACAATACCCCTACCAACCTCAGGCACCTGAACAATGTTATCAACAACAGTTCATGCCTCAGCCTCAATATCAACAGTAAAGTAACCAAGGTTATGGACTTATCAGTGCCCTAGTGCATGCCAAAGTCAAAATTACGGTTATTCAAGTTATGAGCCACAACATTATGAGGGTTGTCGAACCCTAGTGCTTATCAGATTACGGTGTTCATACTCAACGTGTTGATAGCTTCACCCTGATTCAGCCACTTGATCGAGTTTGGCATGGCAAGAGGCCTACTACTCACCTCCAATGAATCAAAGTCAAGATGATCGGCTTCCCCCATTCCACAAGAAGACTTCACCGACATTCAAATAGAGCGGATTAATTTTTATTGAACGAGAGTTTGATTCAAATGAAGAAGGATATGCAAGAGTTCGATAGAAGATTTGAATCCGACATAAGAAATCTTGAAGACCGGATGGGGCAATTGATTGAAAAGAGGAGGCATGAGAAAGAGGAGGAGACATGTGCAATAGCGGTGGTCCAGATGATGATGTTATCACCGAAAAGTTCAGATTGAGAGTGAGGTTGATGATTCAATTTGCCATGATGAGATTTTTCTGAGCGGATAGTGAGTTGGGATTGCTCATAGTGCCACCTCCTATTGCGATATTTGATTATGGCAAGTTTCACGTTCTACCTATTGCACCTTCACCCTTTGAGATGAAAATTGATGATACCTTGGTGGAATGTGTGGTGGAACCGACCATTGTTATGACTGAGCAAGAATTTTTTGGTGATGAATATAGCTCGTTTTGGGATGAAGAGGAGTTGCAAGACTTGGAAATGGAGGAGGTGCAACTTTTATCTATTACACTCGTCTCTCGATGAAATACGAAATGATGACTTAGAGGGGTGTACGATAGATTTGAGCACACTTTGTTTGATGAGACACAATTAGAGTCGGAAGAGAAAGCTCGGGATCGCCCATTTCACCCTCACTCCCAATTGAAGTAAATGAAGATGTCGTTATGAAGAGTGAGGTGAAATCGTATGAGACTGAAGAGCCATTTATGGTAGAGCTACCGGGAGAAGTGGAGATTATTAGCATGCCTGTCCCGGATTATTACACTCTTCCACCTTGTGTTGATGAGTATTATGCGATTGATTTTGTGTACTTACCGGTAGATGGAGCTCATAGAATTTGTAAAAAGAGACAACTACCATGGAATGGCAATTACAAGAAGAAGGTGATGAGAGATTTTGACAAAAGAGGATTCCCGAGTTGGGAAGAGGTAACATCGAGGGCCATGAGAGGTAAGTTTCTAGCGAACTCGGTTTCCGTGATGCTTGCTATTTTTAGTCTTCTTGAGTTGTTGATCTTTTTGAGCTCAGATTTTGGTTGATGGTTTTGGTGATACTTGTTTGAAATAAAATATTTGAATCGTTATTTTGAGTCTTTTGTGGTATGAGTCCATTTAGTGCTACTACGTCGATGCTAATGACGTTAAACAAAGCACTTCTACCTTTTCTCGCCTGTGCCAATAGTATAACTTTGGAAAAATTGGCACCGTATAAGTCATCTTGTCGAGCCAACGACGTAAAACAAAGGCGCTTGGGGAGGCAACCCACCTTTTGGTAGTAATAATGTGTTTGGAGTGGTCTTTGGTGCAAGAGGGAGAGTTTTGTCTTAAAAGAGAGGTTGGGGTGAGAATTTCCTTTTGGTTCCGGCTTTTGTACATAGACGGGGATGTTTTTATGTGAACCTTTGTGGCCTTATTTTATGCGTGGATGCTCTGTGTTTCTTTTGATTATCTTTACATCTAGTGCAATTCCCGTCTAGTATGGTTGATATGCTTTGATACTTTGTTTGTGGCATGGCTTCTATTTTTATATATCTCGTATCTATCACCATCTTTTGGCACGTGGATTTTTCTCGTGCATGTGTTTGCCTTGGTTTTTGTTTCTATGGTTTTAGATACTCGAGATGGAGCTTACTAGAAGATGTCACGTGGGCTACTATGCGCCTTTTCATTGGTTTTGGTCAAACAACCTAACTCTTTTACTCTTTTTTTAT
Organism: Gentiana macrophylla; assembly: GCA_026214975.1. Taxonomy (NCBI): domain Eukaryota; kingdom Viridiplantae; phylum Streptophyta; class Magnoliopsida; order Gentianales; family Gentianaceae; genus Gentiana; species Gentiana macrophylla. The sequence goes on along the minus strand of CM047813.1, from coordinate 78,903,697 downwards.
CTCACACACCGAGGACGAAGTGTATATCGTTTAAGTGTGGGGTGGGAGACTTAGCCGTTTTCTTGGTTTCGTTGTTAAATGTGCTTAATTTGTGGTATGCTTAGCCTATGACCGGGTTTGAGTCGATTTTTGGGTAATTTTCAAAAAAATTCAAGGGTTTTTAACACCGTGTTGTGTGTGTTATTCTCACATTCGAGTGGTGATCACCTTAGTAAGACCCTGAACGTGTACACTGCGGTTTGATATTATCTCGAGAATGGAGTTTATTAATTTCACGTAAGCTACACTTTGTGCACAATTTGATTGCTACCATCTCACATACCACTAGTCTCGAGGCGAAATAGAAAGGTTTACCTAAGTAGGACACGGGATGACGGTCATGGCGTCTCTTTGACCAACCAAAGCCAAATAAGCCTTATCCCGGACATTGGACCTTCGTAGCCCCTCTCAGCCTTGATAGAATGGTCTGACCACCATTCGTTTTATAGCTGTTTTGTTACTCAGTCAGAAACCTACCCTGAGCCGTAATTTTGGTCACATTCCCTTCATTCTTACCCTACGAGTGGACTTAGTCTTTTGTTAGGCCACACTTGCCAAGGCAAGTGTGGGGTGGGGGGAAATAATGTTTTGATGGGTTGTTGTTTCTTGTTTTTGGAAGATATAAGGAGAGGAGGAGCTCGTTTGGGCCTAGTGTTTGGGTTTTGCCCAAAAAGAAAAGAAAAATCTGTGAAATTCTTCATTCTTTCAAAAAAAAAAAAAAAGAGAACTCAATCAATCAAAGTTCAAAATAAATTAGAAAGTTCTCAATGAATAAAAGTTTGGAGTATATAGAAATAAAGGGTTGGAATCAAAGTAATGAGCTCAAAAGTTTTAGTTATGATGATTAAGGGTTGGGATAGTGAGATAGGTGCTAATGTATTCGATCTCGCCTCATGATACTTGAAACATAGTTGAGTGTGGCAATGAGCTCGGGTATATTGGCATCCTATGGTTCCCAAAGTGTTTAATTGAACAAAAAGGAGTTTGGAAGGTTTGTATGGTAGAAATAAGGTAGTGCACTTGTTGATTAAGTTCACTCGTACTTCTTTTTCTCCAGTTCCCAAAACATCCTTTTCGTTTAACCGGAATTACCCTAGCCTAACGTTATAACCCTTCAAGTCCTACCCGATTGTGTCCAAACTTAGTAACCTTGATTAGTGGAGAGGGTGGTTGGTATGAGATGGTTGGTAGACTTTTGGACGGGATTCAAGCCCCGACAATCTTTTTGAGCACTTGGTTTTAGCTTGGCACCACACACACTCCATTTTCTTGATAATGTTATAACCGATGTGTGTATGTTCATGTTTCTTACTTTGTGGTTACCTCGAGAGTGTGAGTAGTAGCACCTACATCACAAAGTTGAATCCCTTGGTTGGTTTTAAAACGCCTGATTTACTCGAGGGCGAGCAAAGGCTAAGTGTGGGGTGGTTGATGGGAGTCAACTTTACGTGATTCGGTGCATTTTCCACCCCGCTTATCCCACTTTTTAGCACATTCTCAGTGTTTTTAAACCGTTTTTTTGGGTAATATCGTGAGTTTATAGCACGGGGAGTAAATCCGTCGCTTTGATGGTTTACTACCTCTTTTTAGTGATTTTAACCCATTCCCGAGCACTTTTACCCTCCGGGATCGTTTGTGTGTCTTGTTCGTTCATGAGATTGTAGGGTCTAGGTGTCACTAGAACCTGGAAGGCGAAGATCTATGATGAGAAGTATGATCAAGGTGCAAGAATGAGCCAAGGAAGAAGAAAAATGAAGAAAAGGAAGAAAATAGTTGGTATCTTCATGCTATGTTCTTTTCAGCAGAATTTTGACCTATTATTTAGGCATTTTCTGGTCTTGGTCTCTTCATGAAAGTTGTAGATAATTGAAAGATCTTTCCAACGCATTTTGAATCACTCATATCGGAGTTCTACACGCGAAGATATCATGGTTTTACTGCAGCTAGAAAACTGTCAAATTTCAAACGCGCGTTTGGAACCATTTCAAACGCGCGTTTCAGCCCCAAACTCTCTGTTCGTGAAGCCTTTTCGCCAAACGCACGTTTGGGACTTTAAACCAGCGTTTGGCTGAAGCAAAACGCACGTTTGGGACCTTTTAAACGTGCGTTCGGGGCCGTTTTCTGCAGATTTTCATCCTATATATATATACAACTCTCCATTGAACTTGAATCTATCTTTTTCACAACCTTGGGCACTCTTTGACCCATTTTCTTTTGATTATTGTAATAGTTAATTTCCACTTCCCTTAGCTTAAAAACACCAAAACATAGGTAGATTTTACCCCCTCTTAGCTTAGATTTCCATTTTCTCTCCTAAGATTTCACCTTTTGTGTGAAGCTTTTTATTGTACTTTTGGATCTCAACTCGAATTTCTCTCAATTTATGGTATATTTCTCTTCTCTTTTACTTATTATGGCTTCCATTTTCTGTTTTGTATATGTTTTGATTAGTATAATGAGTAGCTAATCCTTTTCATAGTCGAATCATGTGAAATTTGGTGAAATCACCCTTTGGGTGATGAAATTGGGAGTGGGTAGTGCTTTTTATTGTTTAATCTTGCTTATTTCACGTCTTAGAACTTGTTATAACGGATTTGGGCTAGATTAGCTACCTAGGTCAAAATCACACACATCACTCTTGAGAGTTGTTCGAGATAGAGGGTGTGGGGAAAAAGGGTTCTAGGATCGCGCGTAGACCGGCTTAGTTGTTAAGCCCGGGCCCAAAGTGAGGTTACTCGTTTTAACGTTTAAGCGACTCTAGTGCATAACATGTCTTGTTAGTGAACCTTCTTTAAGGAAGGATAGTTAACTTGGCATAAGGTGTTAGGAGAGAGTTGTTCAGACCTTAGCACCGGAATTAGGAGTACGCGCCCGCGAAATTGAATGTGAGAGTTCGTTTGTTTTAAAGCACACCCGATTTTGTCTATCCTTAGGGTTGAAATTAGCTATTTGGATCATGGTTCGGCTATGTCCCTTTCCTTAGTTAAACTTCGTTAATAATCGCTTTAGTAGTTGTTGTAGTAATTAACCTTTTCAACCATCGATTTTCCTAGACTAAGTTTGAAGTTTGGTTTGGTATTCACAACCATATTCCTTTGGGTTCGACCTCGCGACTCGTAGCTATGCTAGCAATCGACCTGGTATCTTTGCCGGTTAGAGAGTTAGTTTACCCACGGTTTCGAGTCTTTACAAATTGTTTTTGTTGGGTGGATTTTAGCTCAATCAGGAATCTCTGATATTACCAGAGAAACGAGTATCCCATGCTCAGATATAGGCTATAGCATAGTTTTGGAACTGATGCTCGGCCTACCTCCAAGTGAAATGATTTCACTGAAATGATAAACCATGGATTGCCTTATATAGCTATTAACATGATACAATACAATGCTTAACTCGATCAAGATGATAGTTGGAAAATAACGGTATACATTATTGTGTAATACCGAGAAGTCTACCTAGAAGATGCTTATGAATTTGTGGATTTTGGGTGAAGTAAATTTACTTCACTTCCGCAAACAGAGGCATTTAGAATTTATGCTTGAAGGTAGGACTGGAGATTCTGCATACATGTTCAGATGGTGACTGTTCGTGAAACATCTTAATACAATGAGTGAATGTTGGTTATAAGATTCTTAAGATAAGATATTGACGGTTGATCTGTCATACACCTTCTGAAAGAATTTGTAAATAACAACATTGGACCTTGAAGTAAAGTTACTCAAGGAGTTACTATCTGATTTAATCAGACCACGTCCAACATTGGTTGTTGGGGATTACGCTGATAAATACCACTGAACCAGATCAAAATGTCAAACCACCTAAATACAGTGGGAGTATGGTTTATCCATTGACTCATTGCAGGATTATGCACAGAACTTCTGATCTTACGGGGTGATTGATAACCTATAGTCTTCCGAAGGATCAGATAGGATTACGAAAAATGGAGGTTGGTTTAAAGCCTCAAACCTGCAAATGGAGTTATTGGTACTCCAGCCTGCATTTCACACTCAAGTAGAACCGCCTGAGTGTCTCAGGCCCAGTGGGAGAATTGGATCTTGTGAAAAGAGTTGAATGAATGAGAAAGTTTAACTTTCAAGGCAAAGGCAAATGGTCTAGGGGTAATTCCCTGAGAAGTAGATATTTCAATAGGGGTGATGCCCTGAAACTTTCTCACCACTTAGCCTTGCTTGACTTCTTGGAAAGCAGAAAGTTCAATAGGGGTGATGCCCTGAATACTTTCTTGCCGACCAAAGGAGCTTGAATTCATTCGGAACGGAAGGGTTTTAGCTTAAAGCCAATGACAGATGCTTATATCCACTGGTGGATTAAAGCAAACCTCTAGGTCATTAAAAGTCACATATTTTAAATGTGTGGGCTTGACTAGAATATTGATGAGTCTTCTGTAGACCAGAGAATCAATATTGGTAAAGTAGTAAATGTAAGTGTTAATGAAAGGTGACACTGCAACAGTTGTAAGCAACATGAGTGTGTTATCTGAAGTCAAGGATTGACGAGCCAAAACTTCTCTGAATCAGAGAAAGTGGACTATATTCTTAGAATTCGATTCAGTCAAATTCATGAGAACAATTTGTTGGCCGTATCCCATCCATCTTATTGGTTAAGATGATATAATGCATTTTCGAATACTCGATTCAACGAGAGGTTTCTTACCCAACCCCTCACGGAATAATTCTCTTAGTCTTTGGATAAAGAGAAAATAGGATAAATTCTCTGGTGGATAGAGAATGTCAAACTATTAAAAGTCAATTGTAGTCGACTCTTGGATTCGAGCATTGGATAGCAGTATAGTGCATCCTCAAGTACCTCTAGAGGACGAGGAGTAGTATGCTTGTATATTCAGGTGCAAACCTTAGTATTGATTACACTGATTCTGACTTTAAGTCAGATTAAGGATGATCGTTAGTCGATCTCGAGCTTAGTACTTACTCATAGTGATGGAGCTACAGTCTGGAGCAATCCAGCACTGCCAATTTGACTCTGTTAGTTGAATACATAGCAGCTTTCAGAGCAGCTAAAGAGGCAGTGTGGCTTGAGAAGTTCTTTTTTGGATCGGGAAGTGATTCCAGGTCTCGTAAGTCGATATCACTTTGCTGTGAAAACAGTGGAGAGGTAGCTTATGCAAAGGATATTCACAATCACATGAGGTCAAAAGCATATTGAAAGTAAATACCACCTGATCAGACAGACCGTGTAGATAGGCGACATTTCGGTCCTAAAAGATCGCCTCGAGCCGACAACCTAGCTGATCAGTTTACCAAGTTGCGTGACATCTAGAGTCACTGATAAGCGCTTGGTGTTAGGTGTGATGCCCGAAAGACAATTTTGTAATTGTTTTATTTAATAAATGAAATGATATTATTATTCATATTTATTATTCTCATATTCACCGATGTGACAATAGTATTTACACTACAAAAAACCCTAAAGTATATCGTTTATGTAATCACTTAACTCAGTGTATGGGATATACACGGGAGGATTGAGTTAGTGAAGATGTACTTAAAATACAATTAGCCCGAAGTGAAGTTAATCGAGAGTATCGGGTCTCTCCTTTAACGTGCTATTAATGTGCCCAGAACACAATAGGTGTGATTGTCTTACCCGGACTTTCGGTTAAGAGAACCTAATGTGGCATTTATATATGATAGATATATCATATAGGGATGGACCGATTTGATTAGAATTCACGATATAATTCCGTAATCGAGAAATCTTATCGAATCAATCGATGATCATATTTATGGATATATCTTAATCCTGAGGTGATCACAGTCAACTGCTTGACTCAGTATGAGGTTTGACTTGACGGTTAAGGATTACACTGAGTCTGTGATCTGAATTACCCCATCTTGGCATTGTACTGGATTGAGTGAGTAGTCTGTGTTATCACAGATACGGAATCCATTCCTTCCATTTATGGAAGTAGATAGACAGTTCCCTTATTTGTTATTCCTAGAAACTGATCGATTGTACGAGTTCATATTACACTGATTAGCTACCAGTGAGTTGTATGAATTAATTGATCACTAGAGGGTTAATGGTAAATAAGGATAAGAGGTTTTAAAAAGGGTTAACGGTAACTTCCCGATTTAGAATGAACATTCTATGGAGGATTAATCCATATGTAATGATTACATCAATGCACGCTTATTATCATTCTCGTGAGGAGATAAATATAATCTTATAATCGGAGGAGTGCAGTCAAGGGATTATGGTGGCATATTCCTGTGATTGATTTATCGAATATAATTATTCTGTTCGTAAGATAATTATTTATTTGATTTATCGGAGCCGCTGATTATTAGTCCATGGTCCCCGACGTGCCTCCAATATAGCATAGCTAATCTCGGACGTCGAATCCTAATAATATTAATTTAGTTCTTATTAGAATTTAATTAAAACTATATGTGAATTAATTGTTTAGTGGACTATTAAATTAGTTGTGCTAAATAATTAAATATGTGAAAAAAGACATTTTTCATAATCTTGGCCCAATTAGTGTGTTATGGCCGAAATTCATATTGACTAGGTCAATAAGTAATTTTCGGCCTCCACATGTTTTAGGAAACAAGAAATTAGTTTTCTTGTGAATTAATAAGACATGTGCACAAAATATTTATTGGATAAATATTTATGGTAAGAAATAAAGATAAATATTATTCTAGATTTGTTCTAGCATATTATGAGATTATCTTTTATTTATTGGATTTATTTATTTGCAAAATAAAATCATTGGAGGACAAGGATTACTCTCTTATATAAAGAGAGTTCTCCAAGCCTAATACACACACAATTTTCGACTTCATCTCTGTAGAGAGAGGAAGAGATAATTTTCGCCAAGGAGAAAAAGAGAAAATCTTGGAGGTTTTCCGGTAGCATATCGGAAGGATTCGAGACGAGAATTTTCTTCCACGGGAGTTGCTTGGATCACACGTGCGGAAGATCGTGGTGCTCTTCACACCATCCTTTGTTCTTCATATTGCGGATCTTCTACTTGGATTTTGAGATCCAAGAGGTATGTTCTACAACCCCCTGAGAGTAGATCTAGTTATTTTATTACGTGTAATTTATAGATCTAGATCCTCAAATCGCTTCCGCTATGGATGATATTACTAATAAGTGGTATCAAAGCCTGGTGATCTATATTTATACGTATAAAATATTAGATCTAGGAGTGGAAAACATGTAGATTTTTGTCCCAATTTTTTATAAAATGGCGATGCATATGTTAATTTTTTTATGTTGCGATTGTTGTGGTTTGAAGAGATGGATTGGGGTTGATCTGCTTACCCGTAGATATATTTTGTAGCTTCTTTGTTTAGTAACAATTGAGCATAGAAATTGTATTTTTTATGTCAATTTTCGAAAATTCCATGTAAAAGTAGCATATTTTATTGTAATTTTGTAAATTCGGGCTCGAAAAGATGAAGATCTTGCTGTAAAATTGAAGATCAAGGCGAAACCCTAGGTATGAACGAGGAGAAACGGTTAATTTTTTTTTAAAAACTGCTACAGGACTTTCGCACACTGAAAGCGTCGTTATAAGTCCTGTTTATAAAATTGCATGCGGCTAGGGTTTTAATGTTTGCGGCTGCATGTAACCTTTTAACCTAATTTTTTTTATTTAAAAGACTGCCGTTTGGCAGAAAGAAAGAATTTTTTTTTTTTTTTTGGGAAATAATTTTGTAACAGCCTCATGTAATAATAATAATAAAAAGAATTGATTAATTATAATAAATTGGGTTTATTTAATTAAAAAAAAGGCCTTTCTCCTCTCGGGTGTTCGTGGTTCGTGATTCGGAAGTTTCAAGTTCAAGGTTCGAAGATCGAAGACATGAAGACAACAAGATTGTAATTTACTTTTTTCCTAGGATAGATTAGATACGGGGTACCAACAATCCATCTTGATGTTTAAATTTTCCACAATTTATTTTTTATGTGTTTGATCATAAAATAGATATAAAATTGGAATTGCCATGTCATGCATCATATCATAAATCCACTCCATGCATACATGTAGAATTTTAATTTTGGTAATTAAAATAGGCATGTATACAAACTCGCGTAATTAGTTGAAATTTAATTAATACGTGGTAATTAATTAATTTAGTAATTGATTAAAGATCCGAGGACGGGTTATGAAATCGTTAAGTTTTTTCGGTGTGTGTTCTCGGTGAACCGCCTTAAAAGCCCAAACGAGATCACGTTTTCGATTCGTAGTGTCTACGAGATTGAATGATGGTAAAAGAACAATAAATCTTGGATAAAAATGGTTCGCCTATAGGTTGGGTGGTCAACTGAGCTTCGCTCGACCGACTTAACCCTCCTAGTGTGATGTATGCACGGGGATCCGGCAAGACTAAGCTACACCGGCGAGCGGAGAGGTGATTCCTTCTTATCTCAATGGGGCTCTCTTGACCCGATTTCGTCCGACTGTCACATATGTTCCAACGAATAGGACGGGTAGGCTTCCTTACGTTACCGACACCATTCGGAATCCTTGATTTGATGTGCTTTTATGTTAATATCAAAAATACGTGGTTAGTTAACCCACCACCACTTCCAAAATATTGAGTGGGAGCGGGGAGGCGACAACCAACCCTACGACTCTACTATAGATACAAGTAAGTGAGAGAAAGGTGACGCCGGGCGCTTTGATTTCGTCCCCTACGGATGGTGTTCACCCCTATCAACATTCATGGCTTGGTCTCCGAAAGGATAGGATTTCCGGATACTCGTCGGGTCACCGACCTATCTTACGACGGCACACACTGGGGGCGCACTCAAGAGATCCGATATAGAGGTCACACTCATCAAGCGGTATTCTTGATAATATCTAGGCTAAAAGGAAGGTAGTCAATGAATAAATGGATGTTCGATTCTCGTGGGATGTTCGATTCTCATAAGTTATTCATTGATGAGATTGTCTCGATTTAACCGTCATCTCTTTGACCTACCCTACGGCGCCACTGAGATGCGAGGTTAAAACCTTGGAATGGTAGAGTAGAATTAATTTTAGTTTACAATTCCTAAAATAAACTTATATAGCAGTGTTAAACTTGAATTAATATATGTCATTTTATTTTCAAGCAAAAATGTCCTCAAATTTACCTTTCATCGTATCGAAAAATTATCGGGAAACAACTTTAAGAAATGGAAGAGTAATCTAAACGTGGTACTCACATATGAGAATGTGCAACATGTACTCACTTCTAAATGCCCTACGGTGGCGATCCAAAAACCCGGAAAAGATGAGATCGAACAGCGTAATCGCTGGATCGAGGCAGATAACCGGGCTCGTGGGATCATCCTGGCGGCAGTGTCGGCGGTTATTAAGAGCCAGATTGAAGAGTTTGAGACTGTAGGAGAAATCATGCGGAAACTTACTTCAATGTTTGGATCACCTAGCAACCAAGCAAGACACGATGCCATCAGGATGGCTGTTAACATGAAATTGAAGAAAGGTCAAGCAGTGAATGGTTATGTTCTGAATATGATCAGTTACTTCAATGACACCGGTATTCATGGATCGATGTTCGATGAAGCAACTCAAGTGTCGATGATTTTGGAATCGTTGACTCTCGAGTTTATCCCGCTCAAAACTTAGTATCGATGGGCAAACATGAGTTGACCATGACACGTATGCTTAATGAATCGACTATCTATGAGGGCCTGCTATCGAAAGATAAGGTCCAAGTAGGGATAAGAAAGTGAAGCCAATATGGCCGGGTTAAGCCATCAAACAAGCCTAAGGCCAAACCAAAGAAGAAGGGTAGTGTTGCACCTATGCCCAAGGAAATGAAGAAAAAGAAAGCCAAGAAAGTTGACGAGGCCAAGCCCAGGGGCAAATGCTTTTACTGTAATGATGTAGGACATTGGAAACGCCATTGTCCGGAATACCTTCGTGATGTAAAGGATGGCAAAGTCAAGGCTGTTACTGGGAAAAATAAGAAAGGTAATTTGGAATTACTATTCTTGGAATCTTTTAATGTAGCTAAAGATGTGTGGACTTGGATACTTGATACTGGAGCTACTAACCATGTATGTTCTTCATTGCAGATTCTTAGTTTGTACGAGGAGAGTGTGAAGAGGGTTCTCAAGTGATGTGAGTAGGCACCTGGGCGCCATTTTGGCTAAAGCAAAGGGGAGCTGTGGACTTGCATTTTAATAATAGAATTTTACATTTAGAGAATGTTTATTTTATTCAATTTCAGAGAAATTTAATTTCTCATTCGCGCTTGGTTGAACAATTATTTTCTGTTTCAAATTTGAATGGTGAATTTGTTATTTCGAAGAATGACTTTGAATTGTGTTCAACTACGAATGAAAACGGTTTATATTTTGTAAGACCATATAAATCTCCCCTACTTAATACTAAAATGTTTAAACTGATCATCAAAGATCTGCTAAAAGGCGTAAAGTTTCTCATGTAAAAGAAGATAAAACATACTTGTGGCATTTGAGGCTCGGCCATATTTCCTTGGAAAGACTCAAAAGACTAGAAAAGGTTCATGCCTTAGGTGAGTCATCTCGTTGACACACCGCTTGCTGCCTCATGCAGTGTTGCCTGGAGGAAAAATGACTAAGCGTCCCTTCTCATCAAAGGGTAATAGGGCCACGGAACTCTAGACTTAGTGCATTCGGACCTTTGTGGTCCGATGAACGTACATGCAGAGAGGGGATACGAGTACTTTGTGACTTTCATTGATGACTACTCGAGATTCGGTTATGTTTATCTCACGCATAGAAGTCCGAGGCTTTTGGTAAGTTCAAGGAGTTCCAAGCGAAGTTTAAAGGCAACTAGGCAAGTCATTGAAATTCCTTTACTTGGATCATGGAGGTGAGTATTTAGATCATCGAGTTCATTGACTATTTGGGTGAAAAGGAATTTGTTTCCAACGTCGCTCGCCTAGGACACCTCAAAGAAATGGAGTTGCCGAGAGAGAGAAGCATGACATTGATTAACATGGTTAGATTAATGATGAGCTACGCCACTACCTATATCCTTTGGGGTTATGCTTTGTAAGCAGCCGGTCTACATTTTGAATGCAAGATCCGTCAAAGTCTGGTCGAAAAGACACCCGTTGAGATGTGGTCCGGACGTCGCGAAAAGCATCGCACACTACTGATATGGGGTTGTCTCGCGCATGTGCCGATGGACAAGACTACCAAGCTACAATCGCGTGCATTTAAAGTATGTTTGTTTGTAGGCTATCCAAAAGGTACACGTGGTGGTCAACAAAGTGCTAGTCTCAACTAACGCCACGCTTTTTGGAGGAAAGTTATATGAAAGACCACATGACTCAAGTAAAATTGTACTAGAGGAATTACTCTCCGATGAAGTCAGGCCTATTGTGGCTGTTGATGTTCCTGTAAACAACACTACTAATACAACAGTCACTTCCGACATTCCTGTTCCACCTAGACATACTGCAAGAGTGGTTCGGCCACCGGCTCGGTACGGCATGGATTTAGAGATGAACGTAGTCACCTCTGATGGGGTGGAAGATGATCCTCCGACCTATAAGAAGGCCTTACTGGATCACGATAAGGATAAATGGATTGACGCAAAGAATCAAGAGATGGAGTCTACGTACTCTAACTCAGTCTGGAAACTTGTAGAACTTCCTCAGGGTGAAAGTCCCATTGGATGTAAATGGCTCTACAAGCGAAAGAGAGGAGTAGATGGGAAGGTCGAAACCTTCAAAGCACGGCTGGTAGCCAAAGGTTACACATAGAGAGTGGGTATAGACTACGAGGAAACCTTCTCAACTGTGGCCATGATGAAAACCATCCGCATCCTCCTTTCGATTGCTGCATGTCTGGATTATGAAATCTGGCAAATGGATGTTAAGACAGCGTTTCTAAACGGCTTCCTTGATGAGGAAATCTATATGCAACAACCAGAAGGATTCATTGAAGAAGGTCGAGAGCACATGGTGTGCAAGTTGCTCAGATCCATTTATGGATTGAAGCAAGCATCTCATTCCTGGTATCATAGATTCGATCACACGATCAAGTCTTATGATTTCGAACAACACTTTGCTGAATCTTGTGTGTACAAGAAGGTTATCAAAGATAGTATTGTATTTCTAGTGTTGTACGTTGATGACATACTCCTAATTGGCAACGATAAGGGGATGATGTCCGACGTGAAAAGTTGGTTGACCACGCAATTCCAATTGAAGGATTTGGGAGAAGCGAGTTATGTTCTAAGGATCCAAATTATTAAGGGATCGCAAGAACAAGATGTTAGCTCTGTCCCAAGCAACTTATATAGATAAGGTGCTGGCACGCTTCAGTATGGAGAATGCCAAGAAGGGTTTTCTACCAACCCGTCATGGCGTTTACCTCTCTAAGACTCAGGGGCCTCAAACTCCTGAAGAGACTGAAGCTATGGGAAGAGTGCCATATGCCTCGGCCTGTTGGTAGTCTTATGTATGCTATGAGGTGTACGAGACGATATTTGTTACGGCGCTTGGATTAGTCACCGTTTCTACCAAATCCAGTGGCAACCGTGACCGGGAAAGAAAGAAAAATCTTATCAAATATTTGAAGAGAACCAGAAATTATATGCTCGTCTATTCGAGTGGGAGTTTGGAGTTAGCGGGGTACACCGATTCTGACTTTCAGTCAGACAGAGATAATTCTAAATCAACCTCTGGTTCAGTGTTTACCCTTGGTGGCGGTGCAATAGAATGGAGAAGCCAAAAGCAATCCAGCACAGCCGATTCAAAAATGGAAGCTGAGTTCATAGCGGCCTCCGAGGCAGCTAAGGAAGCGGTTTGGTTAAAAAAGTTCATCAGCGGATTAGGCGTTGTCCCGAATGCTGAAGATCCTATTACTCTATATTGTGATAACAATGGGGCCATTGCCAACTCTAGGGAACCTCGAAAGCACAGTAAGTCGAAGCATATAGAGAGAAAATACTGGGTGATCAACGATTTTGTCGATAGAGGGGACTTTTCCGTTCGAAAAATCGCCTCCGCCGATAATCCTGCTGATCCGTTCACCAAGACACTGTCGATTGAAGCTTTTAGTCGACACTTGGAGACTATAGGTATTAGAGACATGTCTCATTTTCTTTAGAGCAAGTGGGAGTGATAGTTTGCTGTATTTTAAATAATAGGGTGTGCTCTAAAACAATTAATCCATGCTTTCGTGCAAGTGGGAGATTGTTAGGTGTGATGCCCGAAAGACAATTTTGTAATTGTTTTATTTAATAAATGAAATGATATTATTATTCATATTTATTATTATCATATTCACCGATGTGACAATAGTATTTACACTACGTAAAACCCTAAAGTATATCGTTTATGTAATCACTTAACTCAAGTGTAATGGGATATACACGGAGAGGATTGAGTTAGTGAAGATGTACTTAAAATACAATTAGCCCAAGTGAAGTTAATCGAGAGTATCGGGTCTCTCCTTTAACGTACTATTAATGCGCCTGAACACAATAGGTGTGATTGTCTTACCCGGACTTGCGGTTAAGAGAACCTAATGGGGCATTTATATATGATAGATATATCATATGTATTGGACCGATTTGATTAGAATTCATGATATAATTCCGTAATCGAGAAGTCTTATCGAATCAATCGATGATCATATTTATGGATATATCTTAATCTCGAGGTGATCACCGCCAACCGCTTGACTCGCATATGAGGTTTGACTTGACGGTTAAGGATTACACCTGAGTCTGTGATCCGAATTACCCCATCTTGGCATTGTAATGGATTGAGTGAGTAGTCGTGTGTTATCACAGATCTGTAATCCATTCCTTCCATTTATGGAAGTAGATAGACGATTCCCTTATTTGTTATTCCTAGAAACCGATCGATCGTGACGAGTTCATATTACATCGATTAGCTACCAAGTGAGTTGTATGAATTAATTGATCACTAGGGGTTAATGGTAAATAAGGATAAGAGGTTCTAAAAGGGTTAACGGTAACTTCCCGATTTAGAATGAACATTCTATGGAGGATTAATCCATATGTAATGATTATATCAATGGACGCTTATTATCATTCTCGTGAGGAGATAAATATAATCTTATAATCGGAGGAGTGCATCAATGGATTATGATGGCATATTCTCGTGATTGATTTATCGAATATAATTATTCTGTTCGTAAGATAATTATTTATTTGATTTATCGGAGCCGCTGATTATTAGTCCATGGTCCCCGACGTGCCTCCAATATAGCATAGCTAATCTCGGACGTTGAATCCTAATAATATTAATTCAGTTCTTATTAGAATTTAATTAAAACGATATGTGAATTAATTGTTTAATGGACTATTAAATTAGTTGTGCTAAATAATTAAATATGTGAAAAAAGACATTTTTCATAATCTTGGCCCAATTAGTGTGTTATGGCCGAAATTCATATTGACTAGGTCAATAAGTAATTTTCGGCCTCCACATGTTTTAGGAAACAATAAATTAGTTTTCTTGTGAATTAATAAGACATGTGCACAAAATATTTATTAGATAAATATTTATGGTAAGAAATAAAGATAAATATTATTCTAGATTTGTTCTAGAATATTATGAGATTATCTTTTATTTATTGGATTTATTTATTTACAAAATAAAATCATTGGAGGACAAGGATTATTCTCTTATATAAAGAGAGTTCTCCTAAGCCTAATACACACACAATTTTCGACTTCATCTCTTAGAGAGAGGAAGAGATAATTTTCGGCCAAGGGAGAAAAAGAGAAAATCTTGGAGGTTTTCCGGTAGCATATCGGAAGGATTCGAGAGGCGAGAATTTTCTTCCACCGGAGTTGCTTGGATCACACGCGGAAGATCGTGGTGCTCTTCACACCATCCTTTGTTCTTCATATTGCGGATCTTCTACTTGGATTTTGAGATCCAAGAGGTATGTTCTACAACCCCCTTGTAGATTAGATCTAGTTATTTTATTACGTGTAATTTATAGATCTAGATCCTCAAATCGTTTCCGTTGCGGATGATATTACTAACAGTGGTATCAAAGCCTGGTGATCTATATTTATACGTATAAAATATTAGATCTAGGAGTGGAAAACATGTAGATTTTTTGTCCCAATTTTTTATAGGGGCCGATGCATATGTTAATTTTTTTTATGTTGCGATTGTTGTGGTTTGAAGAGATGGATTGGGGTTGGTACTGTTTACCCGTAGATCTATTTTGTAGCTCCTTTGTTTAGTAACAATTGAGCATAGAAATTGTTTTTTTTATGTCAATTTTCGAAAATTCCATGTAAAAGTAGCATATTTTATTGTAATTTTGTAAATTCGGGCTCGAAAAGATGAAGATCTTGCTGGAAAATTGAAGATCAAGGCGAAACCCTAGGTATGAACGAGGAGAAATTGTTAAATTTTTAAAAAAAAAACTGCTACAGGAGTTTCGGCGACACTGAAAAGCGTCGCTATAAGTCCTGTTTATAAAATTGCATGCGGCTAGGGTTTTAATGTTTGCGGCTGCATGTAACCTTTTAACCTAATTTTTTTTTTTAATTTAAAAGACTGCCGTTTGGCAGAAAGATAGAATTTTTATTTTTTTGGGAAATAATTTTGTAACAGCCGCATGTAATAATAATAATAAAAAGAATTGATTAATTATAATAAATTGGGTTTATTTAATTAAAAAAAAAGGCCTTTCTCCTCTCGGGTGTTCGTGGTTCGTGATTCGGAAGTTTCAAGTTCTAGGTTCGAAGATCGAAGACATGAAGACAACAAGATTGTAATTTACTTTTTTCCTAGGATAGATTAGATACGGGGGTACCAACAATCCATCTAGATGTTTAAATTTTCCGCAATTTATTTTTTATGTGTTTGATCATAAAATAGATATAAAATTGGAATTGCCATGACATGCATCATATCATAAATCCACTCCATGCATACATGTAGAATTTTAATTTTGGTAATTAAAATAGGCATGTATACAAACTCGCGTAATTAGTTGAAATTTAATTAATACGTGGTAATTAATTAATTTAGTAACTGATTAAAGATCCGAGGACGGGTTATGAAATCGTTAAGTTTTTTCGGTGTGTGTTGTCGGTGAACCGCCTTAAAAGCCCAAACGAGATTAAGTTGATGCCAGGTGCGGCACCAGTTGCTAAGGCACCCTATAGAATGGCACCGGCTGAATTGAAGAAGTTGAAAGCACAGCTCAAGGATATGCTTGAGATGAATATAATTCAGCCTAGTACTTCACCTTGGGAGCCCGGTCTTTGCTTTGTTAAGAAGAAAGATGGTAGCATGAGGACGTGCATAGATTACAGAGCGCTAAACAATCGACCATCAAGAATAAGTACTTTGCCAAGGATTGATGATTTGTTTAACCGGGGTTGTATGGCAAGAAAGTATTTTCCAAGATTGATCTTAGGTCCGGATATCACCAGTTGAAGATCAAGGTGTTTGATATACCAAGACGGCGTTTTAGTACGAGGTATGGACATTATGAGTTCTTAGTTATGCCTTTTGACTCACTTAATGCTCCATCTGCATTTATGGATTTAATGCAATGTGTTTTCATGCCATACTTGGATAAGTTTGTGATAGTGTTCATAGATGACATCCTTGTATACTCTAAGGATGAGAAGGAACATGAAGAACACTTAAGGATAGTGTTGGATACCTTGAAGAGGAATCAGTTGTATGCTAAGTTTTCAAAGTGTGACTTTTGGTTGGATCAAGTGAGTTTCTTGGGTCATGTCATTTCTGGAGATGGCATTAAGGTTGATCCGGCAAAGATTGAAGCAGTGGAGAAGTGGTCCAGACCGACTACCGTTTCAGAGGTTAGAAGTTTTCTCGGTTTGGCTGGCAATGATAGGAAGTTTGTACAAGACTTCTCAAAGATAGCTACACCACTTACCCAGCTCACTCAAAAGGATGTGAAGTTCGAGTGGACCAGTGAGTGTGAAGATGCTTTTCAAACGCTGAAGAAGAAGTTGACTACAGCCCCAGTTTTGGCAGTTCCGGAGATCTTTGATAATTATGACGTTTACACGGATGCGTCGGGACAAGGTTTAGGTTGTGTGTCGATGCACGAGGAGGGAAGGTAATTGCTTATGCATCCCGGCAGTTGAAGGTGCATGAGAAGAATTACCCAACCCACGACTTGGAGTTAGCAATGTTATGTTTGCCCCGAAGATTTGGAGGCACCTACCTGTATGGAGTTAAGGCGTGATCTTCACCGATCACAAGAGTTTGAAGTATTTCTTTACCCAGAAAACTCGAATATGAGACAAAGGAGATGGCTGGAGTTCGTAAAGGATTATGACTTGGAGATTCGGTGATCATCCGGTAAAGAAAATGTAGTGGTCGATGCCTTGAGCGAAAAACCGATGTTCACGGTTTCAAGCGTTGAAGGTGTTGTAGAAAGGTTAGATGAGCTGGGAATCCGAAGCTTTGATCAGATTAAAGACCAACAGTTTGTGGCACCATTGTTAGCAAGGTCTGAGTTGATGGATGACATTCGAGAGAAGGAAGATGAAGACCCAGTTTTGGTTGACTTGAAGCGAGTTGCAAGGGAAAAGCCTACGGTTGGATATATGTTAGATAAGAATGGGAATCTTTGGTATCAGGATCGTTTGTGTGTACCTAATGTGGGTGATTTAAGACATAGAGTCATGGAAAAGGCACATAGGATTGCTTTTGCGGTTCATCCGGGAGCTACTAAAATGTACAGAGACTTGAAGGAAAGGTTTTGGTGGCCCTCAATGAAACTGGAGATAGCCAAGTTCATTGCAGAGTGTGACACTTCCCAGAAGGTTAAAGAAGAACATAGAAGACCGGGAGGAATGCTTAAGCCATTGGATATCCCGGAATGGAAGTGGGATAAGATCACTATGGACTTTATCACCGGTTTACCTAAGACGAGAGGCGGAAATGATGCGATTTGGGTGATTGTGGATAGATTGACCAAATCCGCCATTTCTTACCATATAAGGTCGATATGCCCTTGAAGAAAATGACGACACTATACTTGGATAATATAGTGAAGTTACACGGAGTACCTATCTCGATAGTTTCGGATCGTGATTCGAGGTTCATCGATCGGTTTTGGAAAAGTTTACAAGCACTTTTGGAACCAAGTTGGATTTGAGTATGGCCTTTCATCCTCTCAGACGGATGGACAATCTGAGAGAACCATCCAAACACTTGAAGATATGTTGAGAGCTTGTGTGTTGGAAGTAGGTGGATCATGGGATGATTACCTACCGGTAATGAGAGTTTGCTTACAACAACAGTTATCATGCAAGTATTGGCATGCCACCGTTTGAAGCTAATCAGATGGAAGAAGATGTAGAACTTATTTGTTTTGGGATGAAGTCGAGGGAAAGCCAAATCACCGGCCGGAATTGGTTGAGCAAGCTAAAGAAATGGTTCAGCTGGTCAAGAAGAATTTGAAGGTGGCTCAAAATAGACAGAAGAGTTGGGCAGATGTTAGAAGGAGACCTCTTGAGTTTGAAGTTGGTGAAAGAGTGTACCTACGAGCTTCACCAATGAAGCGAGTGAAACGTTTTGGACATAAGGGAAAGCTAAGCCCGAGGTATGTTGGACCTTTTGAGATTCTAGAAAGAATTGGACCTTTGGCTTACAAACTCAAGTTACAAGAATCGATGTCGAGAGTCCACAACGTGTTTCATGTCTCAATGTTAAAGAAGTGTTTGACCAAGACGGATATTGAGACTACTGTTGATCCGGAGGTTCTCCAGAATAATCTTTCAGACGATGAGACACCGACTGTAATTTTGGACCGGAAGGAAAAGATGATTAAGAGACGGTTGATTCCTTTAGTTCTGGTGCAATGGAGCAATCATTCACCGGATGAAGCTACTTGGGAAGTTGAGGACGATATGATCAGCGAGTTCCCAGATTTTATGGAATTACCTAGGTATGTTCTAAGTTTCGAGGACGAAACTCCTTTAAGTGGGGAAGAATGTAATATTCCTACTTTCGAGAAAGGGCAGACGTGTCATTTTGCGAAAACGAAATATTGGGTTCGGTTCCTTTTATTCGGAGTTTAAGTATTTGTTAAATTATATATATATATTTCGGGATATATATGTATATATTTAAGGAGGAAAATCTGATTTTTATGATAAAGGAAGATAATAAGATCTTTATCCTTTTTTTGGGATTTATTTTATTATAAAGGAAGATAATAAGATCTTTATCCTTTTTTTGGGATTTATCTTATGATAAAGGAAGATAATAAGATCTTTATCTTTTTTTTAGGATTTTGTATTTAAGGAAAATAAATCCCCACAATTCTTATAACCTACTAGAAATCAGATTTTCTCCACCTCCAATATACTCTGCGTGTGTGAGCAAAAATTAGGAAAAGTGAGAGTTTTTCAATCGGTCATTAAAGCAATTCTTGACGGTTTTCAGATCGTAGTCGAGTAGAGCGCCGGAATCGTTGTGAAGAAGGCAACGTTTTGATTGCGAAAGTTGAAGCTTTGATAAGAGAAAGATCGGTTTTTATTTCTTTGTTTCTCTCGAGTTTTCTTGTTGGAATAAGCTTGCTAAAGGTAAGAAGCTCTTCCTACAATCTAATTGTGGTTTAGAGTAGAATAGATCATGTTTTGGATGCATATGTATCAAGTTTTAAGCTTAGATGATGTTTAAGGATTAAGTTTTGTTTTGGATCTTAAAAGACATGTTTTTCTACTATAATTCATGTGCAAGATGTTTGGAAACGAGTATAGATCGTTAAGGGTTGAAAAACAGGTTCTAGGGCTTTTTCTGCGTAGGATGCGTACGCATTGGCCAGCAATGCGCCCGCATTCCTGATGCAGGATTGCTTAGAATAAGTGCAGCAGGGATGCGCACGCATTCTAGAGTAATGCGCACGCATTGCCCCAGTTTTCTATATAATGTTGTTTTAAGCTATGTTTTGAATTTTAAACCTTAATTCATGATTTAATAACACTAATTAAATATGAACAAGCCCGATTGAGTTTCGATTCGTTCAGCTTAAAACACCAAATGTACTCTTAAAGGAGTTGAAGTTCGGATCCGTCGGAAGGGCATGAAAGGGCTTGTGCTTTGATGAACTAGGGTTCATCATTGTCCATGTAATTGATAGGATGTGATGTTTAGTTGTCTAAATGAGGAGTAGAGGCGATAAGGTGAGTATTATTCGAAAACACTTAGGTGACTAGTTAATTCACATTAATAATTACATAAGTGTAGTAAAAGCTAAAACGTCATCTATTCTTGGTTAGCAATCGATTCAAATCGGCGATGTGATACGTTTATAAAAGGTGGACAACGCCATCGGCTCAAAAATTTGAAAGGTAGTGGAGGAAATCCATCGAACGTATATGCATACCGGGAGATCCGGGACTACAGTGCTAATCACCGTAGTTGGCAAGTATATCTCGTGGTGGAATTTTCACCATGCATTGTGTCCTTGAGTAATGATGTAACAAAGATAAGCTAAGTTAGAAACGTATAGTCACGACGTGTCGATGGGCATGTAGTGAACCCTAGATCGAGTCGGTCTCAGTAAGGCAAATCTTTTAATAATAAACCTTAATTATATTGTAGCTTCTACTTCTTACTTTGTACATTGTACTTACATCAAATGCATGTTTATTTATGTGTTTGGGGGAGAAGACGAATAGGTAAATGATGAGTTCGAGAAGGATTTTGATGACGACGTTTGAGGACGCCGGAGTTGAAGACTTTGATTAATTATTATTCATTTCTTTGTTTATTTCCTAGATTTGGATTATTATTGGATTTTGTAGTTTATTGTTAGCATTTTGGAATTCGTACATTTTGGATTCGTTGGTTTCATTTTCCAATGTAATAATATTACATTTCCTTCTTTAGTTCTTGATTTCTATTCTTGGTTGTTTGGAAAAAAATTTCCCGAGTCTATTTAGCTTCCGTTTGCTTTTATTTGATACGACGTAGTAGAGGCTTACGTGTAATATTATTTATTTAATATTACGCGTGCCGAACGTTTCGATTTCTGGATAAGGACTCGGTGTCCGGGAACGGGGCGTTACAGTTGGTATCAGAGAGAAGCGTCTTTTAGGCTTTCTTTCTATTAAGATAAGTTCTCTTTAGACCTCTTAGTAACATTTTGGTTTTCGTTGATCATCAGGATGGTGTTCACGAGAACCGGAGCGGGTGCAGAAGCTTCAGGAGTACGTCGAGAGAGTCCTACACCAGTTGTTAGAGGCGGTTTCGTGAGGCAGAATCCTTCACCTCATCCGAGCCCCACTCCACCCCTCATCCGCAACCCTTACACCACGATCTCGGCCGGAGTTTGTCACGCGACCTATCAGAGCAACACCCACAATGGCATGTGGGAAGTCGATTCGATTTTCCTTGGTAAGGACGCCCAAATGGTTTAGTACCGCCACCAAGAAGTTACCCTCCACCAAGGTACAACTCATGGGAGAACCAGAGAAGCACCTATACGAGTCACTATAGTGGGAGACATTCCACCCGTCTCACGTACCCTCAAAGAACCAGTATTTATCCCCACCGGTGAGCTACCCTCCTCCACGGTGTTTTTCATCAAGCAAAGATCGGACCTTTTACCCTCCTCCAGGTGGGTCACACTCCTCGACCTCTCTGTACCACCTTCTCCCGTTTTGACCATCAACAAGGCTTTGGTTACCCACCCTACGGTTTCCACCAACACCGATACAGCAGAGAAGAGATACCTTATGGATACCCTCCAGGTTTATCCGCCACCCCACCGATTAGGCCGGTTTTGAGCTAGCACCACCAATTGACTGGTATACGAGGTTGAGAAGAAGCAGAGTTCAAGACTTCTTTGGGAATGTCGAGCATTCAAAGGCTGAGGAATGGTTAAGAGGCTTCGAGAAGGCTTGCAGGAATATACATGTTCCTGAACCTGAGATGGCACAGATTAGTTTGTTAGTTTCCTTTTGGGTGCAAATGAAGCTTGGATTGACGCTTATCTGAGTAGGAATGGGAAAGTGACATGACCGGGAAAGCTTTAAGGCCATGTTTTATAATGAGTATTTTCTAGAAGCAGTCTTGCGCATGACATGGCAAGTCAGTTTCTAAAGCTTAAGCAGGGTAATTACATGAGAGTATCGCAGTACACCAACAAGTTTAACGAGTTGGGGAGATTCTACCCTGAGTTGATGAAGGTTGAAGAAATAAAGATGGCCCTTTACAAGGAAGGCTTAGCCTATCGAGATCTGATCGGGTATGTTGGGTTTCACGACCAAGAATATGGGTGAATTGTTGAATAAGGCCTTGGAAGTTGAGAGCTTCAGGAAGAAGGCCACAGTTGTTATTGGGAATAAGAGGAATTTTGGCACGAGTCAAGGTAATAGCCGGGGAGCACCGCAACAAAATTTCAAGAAGACAACAGCCCCTGCAGCGAGTAAACCTCCAACCGGAGCACCTTTATGCTCTAAGTGCAACAGGAACCACTCAGGTGAATGTAAGGCTAGTTCAGGCGGCTGCTACTACTGCGGAGATTTAGGGCACTTTGCCAAGATGTGTCCAACCAAGGGGAGCTCGAATATTCCGAGACAAGGAAATGGGAAAGGCGGCCCAAGTCGCCCAGTTCGAGTGTTTGCAAAGTGGATCTTTGAGATGGCTGAACTAGATGACAATGTTATTTCAGGTACCTTTGGTTTATTGTGATTTATTAGAGTACTTTATAGCACGATTTAAATCATGTTGTATTGTATTTAAATAAATTAATTCACATCCTAGGTACAATAATTCTAGAAAACTTAGCAGTTACGGCATTGTTTGATACGGGAGCGTCTAACACTTTTGTGTCAACTAAGGTAGCTAAGAAGCTTAACTTACCAATGGAACCTTTAAGAAACACTTTGGAGATAAAAACACCCTTGGGAAAAGTGACTAAGGTAACCAAGTTGATACCTCAGGTAGAGGTTCGAGTTGGAAAGTATTGTTGCAGGAGTGATTTGACGGTTTTGGACTTTTCAGATTTTGATGTGATCCTTGGAATAGATTGGCTATCCGAGAATTTTGTCCACCTGGATTGTAGAGAAAAGAGAGTGACCTTTAAAATACCCAGGAAATCAGATAAGACATATCAAGGTAATGTCTACAAGCCTAGTAAGAAGCGCCATCCTATAATTTCAGCAGTTAAGGCTATAAGAGCTTGTCGGAAGGGTTGTGAAGGCTACTTGTTGTACGCAGTGGATGTGGAACAAGTGAAGCCTAAGTTAGAGGAAACCCCTGTAGTCAAGGAATACCCAGAGGTATTTCCAGAAGAGTTACCGGGAAACATGCCGGATAGAGAGATTGAATTTGAGATTAAGTTGATGCCAGGTGCGGCACCAGTTGCTAAGGCACCCTATAGAATGGCACCGGCTGAATTGAAGAAGTTGAAAGCACAGCTCAAGGATATGCTTGAGAGGAATATAATTCAGCCTAGTACTTCGCCTTGGGGAGCCCCAGTGCTGTTTGTTAAGAAGAAAGATGGAAGCATGAGGATGTGCATAGATTACAGAGCGCTAAACAATCTGACCATCAAGAATAAGTACCCTTTGCCAAGGATTGATGATTTGTTTAACCAGTTGTATGGCAAGAAAGTATTTTCCAAGATTGATCTTAGGTCCAGATATCACCAGTTGAAGATCAAGGTGGCTGATATACCGAAGACGGCGTTTAGTACGAGGTATGGACATTATGAGTTCTTAGTTATGCCTTTTGGACTCACTAATGCTCCATCTGCATTTATGGATTTAATGCAGCGTGTTTTCATGCCATACTTGGATAAGTTTGTGATAGTGTTCATAGATGACATCCTTGTATACTCTAAGGATGAGAAGGAACATGAAGAACACTTAAGGATAGTGTTGGATACCTTGAAGAGGAATCAGTTGTATGCTAAGTTTTCAAAGTGTGACTTTTGGTTGGATCAAGTGAGTTTCTTGGGTCATGTCATTTCTGGAGATGGAATTAAGGTTGATCCGGCAAAGATTGAAGCAGTGGAGAAGTGGTCCAGACCGACTACCGTTTCAGAGGTTAGAAGTTTTCTCGGTTTGGCTGGCTATTATAGGAAGTTTGTACAAGACTTCTCAAAGATAGCTACACCACTTCCCCAGCTCACTCAAAAGGATGTGAAGTTCGAGTGGACCAGTGAGTGTGAAGATGCTTTTCAAACGCTGAAGAAGAAGTTGATTACAGCCCCGATTTTGGCGAGGCCGGAGATCTTTGATAATTATGAGCGTTTACGGATGCGTCGGGACAAGGTTTAGGTTGTGTGTCGATGCGAGGAGGAAGGTAATTGCTTATGCATCCCGGCGATTGAAGGTGCATGAGAAGAATTACCCAACCCACGACTTGGAGTTAGCAATGGTAGTTATGTTTGCCACAAGATTTGGAGGCACTACCTGTATGGAGTTAAGGCCAGGATCTTCACCGATCACAAGAGTTTGAAGTATTTCTTTACCCAGGAAAACCTGAATATGAGACAAAGGAGATGGCTGGAGTTCGTAAAGGATTATGACTTGGAGATTCAGTATCATCCGGGTAAAGCAAATGTAGTGGCTGATGCCTTGAGCAGAAAACCAGTGTTCACGGTTTCAAGCGTTGAAGGTGTTGTAGAAAGGTTAGATGAGCTGGGAATCCGAAGCTTTGATCAGATTAAAGACCAATAGTTTGTGGCACCATTGTTAGCAAGGTCTGAGTTGATGGATGACATTCGGGAGAAGGAAGATGAAGACCCAGTTTTGGTTGACTTGAAGTGAGTTGCAAGGGAAAAGCCTACGGTTGGATATATGTTAGATAAGAATGGGAATCTTTGGTATCAGGATCGTTTGTGTGACCTAATGTGGGTGATTTAAGACATAGAGTAATGGAAAAGGCACATAGGATTGCTTTTGCGGTTCATCCGGGAGCTACTAAAATGTACAAAGTCTTGAAGGAAAGGTTTTGGTGGCCCTCAATGAAACTGTAGATAGCCAAGTTCATTGCAGAGTGTGACACTTCCCAGAAGGTTAAAGAAGAACATAGAAGACCGGGAGGAATGCTTAAGCCATTGGATATCCCGGAATGGAAGTGGGATAAGATCACTATGGACTTTATCACCGGTTTACCTAAGACGAGAGGCGGAAATGATGCGATTTGGGTGATTGTGGATAGATTGACCAAATCCGCTCATTTCTTACCATATAAGGTCGATATGCCCTTGAAGAAAATGACGACACTATACTTGGATAATATAGTGAAGTTACACGGAGTACCTATCTCGATAGTTTTGGATCGTGATTCGAGGTTCGTCGATCGGTTTTGGAAAAGTTTACAAGCGACTTTTGGAACCAAATTGGATTTGAGTACGGCCTTTCATCCTCAGATGGATGGACAATCTGAGAGAACCATCCAAACACTTGAAGATATGTTGAGAGCTTGTGTGTTGGAAGTAGGTGGATCATGGGATGATTACCTACCGGTAGCGGAGTTTGCTTACAACAACAGTTATCATGCAAGTATTGGCATGCCACCGTTTGAAGCACTGTATGGAAGAAGATGTAGAACGCCGCTGTTTTGGGATGAAGTCAGGGAAAGCCAAATCACCGGGCCGGAATTGTTTGAGCAAGCTAAAGAAATGGTTCAGCTGGTCAAGAAGAATTTGAAGGCGGCTCAAGATAGACAGAAGAGTTGGGCAGATGTTAGAAGGAGACCTCTTGAGTTTGAAGTTGGTGAAAGAGTGTACCTACGAGCTTCACCAATGAAGCGAGTGAAACGTTTTGGACATAAGGGAAAGCTAAGCCCGAGGTATGTTGGACCTTTTGAGATTCTAGAAAGAATTGGACCTTTGGCTTACAAACTCAAGTTACAAGAATCGATGTCGAGAGTCCACAACGTGTTTCATGTCTCAATGTTAAAGAAGTGTTTGACCAAGACGGATATTGAGACTACTGTTGATCCGGAGGTTCTCCAGGATAATCTTTCGTACGATGAGACACCGACCAGAATTTTGGACCGGAAGGAAAAGATGATTAAGAGACGGTTGATTCCTTTAGTTCTTGTGCAATGGAGCAATCATTCACCGGATGAAGCTACTTGGGAAGTTGAGGACGATATGATCAGCGAGTTCCCAGATTTTATGGAATTACCTGGTATGTTCTAAGTTTCGAGGACGAAACTCCTTTAAGGGGGGAAGAATGTAATATTCCTATTTTCGAGAAAGGGCAGACGTGTCATTTTGCGAAAACGAAATATTGGGTTCGGTTCCTTTTATTCGGAGTTTAAGTATTTGTTAAATTATATATACATATTTCGAGATATATATGTATATATTTAAGGAGGAAAATCTGATTTTTATGATAAAGGAAGATAATAAGATCTTTATCCTTTTTTTGGGATTTATCTTATTATAAAGGAAGATAATAAGATCTTTATCCTTTTTTTTGGGATTTATCTTATGATAAAGGAAGATAATAAGATCTTTATCTTTTTTTTAGGATTTTGTATTTAAGGAAATTAAATCCCCACAATTCTTATAACCTACTAGAAATCAGATTTTCTCCACCTCCAATATACTCTCTGCGTGTGTGAGCAAAAATTAGGGCTGAGAGTTTTTCAATCGGCTATTAAAGCAATTCTTGACGGTTTTTAGATCAGAGTAGAGCGCCGGAATCGTTGTGAAGAAGGCAACGTTTTGATTGCAGAAAGTTGAAGCTTTGATAAGAGAAAGATCGGTTTTAGCTGCTATTTCTCTGAGTTTTGCTGTTGGAATAAGCTTGCTAAAGGTAAGAAGCTCTTCCTACAATCTAATTGTGGTTTAGAGTAGAATAGATCATGTTTTGGATGCATATGTATCAACTTTTAAGCTTAGATGATGTTTAAGGATTAAGTTTTGTTTTGGATCTTAAAAGACATGTTTTTCTACGGTTTTTCTACTATAATTCATGTGCAAGATGTTTGGAAAGCAGTATAGATCGTTAAGGGTTGAAAAGCAGTTCTAGGGCTTTT
The DNA here is from genome assembly GCA_026214975.1 of Gentiana macrophylla. Classification (NCBI taxonomy): domain Eukaryota; kingdom Viridiplantae; phylum Streptophyta; class Magnoliopsida; order Gentianales; family Gentianaceae; genus Gentiana; species Gentiana macrophylla. Next base: position 78,876,659 of record CM047813.1, on the reverse strand, counting down.
TCTGCGTAGGATGCGTACGCATTGGCTAGCAATGCGCCCGCATTCCTGATGCAGGATTGCTTAGAATAAGTGCAGCAGGGATGCGCACGCATTCTAGAGTAATGTGCACGCATTGCCCCAGTTTTCTATATAATGTTGTTTTAAGCTATGTTTTGAATTTTAAACCTTAATTCATGATTTAATAACACTAATTAAATATGAACAAGCCCCGATTGAGTTTCTGATTCGTTCAGTTAAAACACCGAATGTACTCTTAAAGGGAGTTGAAGTTCGGATCCGTCGGAAGGGCATGAAAGGGCTTGTGTCTTGATGAATTAGGGTTCATCATTGTCTGTGTAATTGATAGGATGTGATGTCTAGTTGTCTAAATGAGGGAGTAGAGCTGATAAGGTGAGTATTATTCTGAAAACACTTAGGTGACTAGTTAATTCACATTAATAATTACATAAGTGTAGTAAAAGCTAAAACGTCATCTATTCTTGGTTAGGCACTGATTCAAATCGGCGATGTGATACGTTCATAAAAGGTGGACAACGCTACTGGCTCAAAAGGCTGAAGGGTAGTGGAGGAAATCCATCGAACGTTTATGCATACCGGGGAGATCCCGGGACTACCGGTGCTAATCACCGTAGTTGGCAAGTATATCTCGTGGTGGAATTTTCACCATGCATTGTGTCATTGAGTAAAGATGTAACAAAGATAAGCTAAGTTAGAAACGTATAGTCACAACGTGTCGATGGGCATGTAGTGAACCCTAGATCGAGTCGGTCTCAGTAAGGCAAATCTTTTAATAATAAACCTTAATTATATTGTAGCTTCTACTTCTTACTTTGTACATTGTACTTACATCAAATGCATGTTTATTTATGTGTTTGGGGGAGAGAAGACGAACAGGTAAATGATAAGTTCGAGGAGGACTTTGATGACGACGTTTGAGGATGCCGGAGTTGAAGACTTTGATTAATTATTATTCATTTCTTTGTTTATTTCCTAGATTTGGATTATTATTGGATTTTGTAGTTTATTGTTAGCATTTTGGAATTCGTACATTTTGGATTCGTTGGTTTCATTTTCCAATGTAATAATATTACATTTCCTTCTTTAGTTCTTGATTTCTATTCTTGGTTGTTTTGAAAAAAAATTACGCGAGTCTTTTTAGCTTCCGTTTGCTTTTATTTGATACGACGTAGTAGAGACTTACGTGTAATATTATTTATTTAATATTACGCGTGCCGAACGTTTCGATTTCCGGATAAGGACTAGGTGTCCGGGAACGGGGCGTTACAGTTCTTGATCAAGATTGGGATTATGGACGATTTTTTTTGTTTTTTTTTGAATATATAAATGCAAGAAAGGAACATTGAAGAAAAACAAGAAACGAGAATGGATATTTGATTACCTTTAGTCAACCGAAGGCTCTGATACCAAATGTTACGAATCGAGAACGAAGATTTGCCCAAGGACCTTCTAAAGGGAATCAATAGACGAGCTCGAAACAACGAACTTAGATAATCCAATCTAAGAACGCTGGCAAGAATGCCACAACGCTTGCTCAAGGAAGAGATCTTCACTCGCAAGTGATAAACAAGTCAATAGACTCAATAATATTTTCACTCAAAATTCAACTATTTGTAAATGAACCACCCAGTGCCTTATATATAGACTCTGAGACTCCAAGACCAATTGCTAATTTAACAATGTGGGATGAGAATAACAATGAATAAAAATAATAACAATAATAAAAGACAATCTAACCAACGTGGGATAACAAAGACTATCTAACCAACAACATAAATAATTTCGCCTCTTTTGCATCACCATGGATTTCAATTTTTTCTTCCTTTTGACGGCCACCATGGATCACTTCACCTAGATTATGTCACATGTAGTGCTGTAAACGAGCCGAGCCGAGCCGAGTAGCTGATGTTCAAGCTCGAGCTCGTTTATTATCGAGTAGGCTCGGCTCGGCTCGTTAAGACAAACGAGCCTAAAAGCTGCTCGAGCTCGGCTCGATAAGAAAGAAAAATCTCGAGCTCGAGCTCGAGCTCGATATCAAGCTCATGAACAGCTCGAACTCGAGCTCGCTCGCTCAACAGAGTGTTTGAAAGCAGAATCGATTCTGCATACAAACTCAAAAAAAAAACATCCCAAGCTAAATAGGCTCAAAGAATCAACCAGAATCGAAAATGACTTATGTCACTGCTAGAGTGCGAAATAGCCAATAATTCCATAGAAACAACAAGATTTTGTAAGCATAATAGCAACAGCCTAACAGATCTAAATACCAGCTTAAAAGGCACAAATCTTTGAAAAAAATGCTAAACCCTGTATATATCAAAGCATAAATTAAGTAAAAATATAAATATATAGAACAATATGACCATTTCTGCAGGCGAATCGATTCATACGGTCATACGACTCATACCTGCAGGCGGGAGAAATGGAGAAGGCGGAGAGGCGGAGAGGCGGTCCAGGCGGAGAGCTCAGACTTCAATCAGTGCTCAGACTTCAATCAGCGTTCAGCGGCGCACCGGCGGCGGGAGTCTAGGGTTTGCGACTTGAAACCAAAAGGAGGCAGCCTGAGTGACTTTAGGGTGAATTATGCGACTGAATGAGAGGCTGAGAGTGAGAGCTCGATGATATCTTAATCTTCATATGTGTAAATTGTGTTTTTTATATATTTATTATTTATATAATATTATTAATATATAATATATGTTCACGAGCTTAAACGAGTGTTCGCGAGCTCAGCTCGTGTAAGCTCGTTTGATAAACGAGTAGTTGAATTAGCTTGAGCTCGGCTCGATAGTGATACTGAACGAGCTTGAACGAGCTTAAACGAGCCGAGCTCGAGCCTCGTTCGCGAACACTCGGTTCGTTTAACACCTCTAGTCACATGTGTAAATTAGTTAATTAATTATTTGTTAGAAAATAATGGAAAAGAGATAAGAGAATTATTTTTTGGGAATTATCTCTTATCTTATGGCAAATATCTTTTCCTTATGGGAATAGGTAATTGTGGTGTGAAAATGATAACTCTCTCTTGACTAGTTATTTTCCTATAAAAAGAGAGTTCCTCCCAACACAATTTTATTCAATAATTGCGCCACTTATTACCAAATAGAAAAGAAAAACTAGTTTATTGTTCTAGTCATTAAGAGAAGAAAAACCTAGGGGATACAATCCGGAAGACTGCAGCTTCTCCCTCTCTGTCGATTTACTATTCCTCTTAAATAAGGTAAATCTTCAACCTTCTCATAGTTGTATTAATTATTTATGTGGATCATATCGTAGTAAAATCGCATGCGAATTTATTCGCAGACTTCTTGTGCATGATCGAGCGTCTCGATCGGTGTCATCAATCGATCCGACGATCAAGTTATGGATCGGATCTGGATTCGGGTTTCTGTATACACATCATTCCTTATGAGCAATATGTCGTCTTTATAAAGCACTAGGAACACAATGGCACTTCCAGTAACCTTCTTGTAAACACAGGGTTTATCTTTGTTCTTGATGAAATCAAATTGTTTGATTATCTCATCAAAGCAAAGATTCACTCCGAGATGCTTGCTTTAATCCATAAATGAATCTTTGCAGTTTACACACCATCCTGGCATCATAGGTTGTGAAACCCTTAGGCTGTGTCATGTACACCTCCTCAGACAGATTCCTGTTAAGGAAAGCTGTTTTCACACCCATCTGCCAGATTTCGTAATCATGGTATTCTGCAATAGCAAGCAAAATTCTAATGGATTTTATCATCGCAATAGCAAAGTAAAAGGTTTCATCATAGTCAACTCCTTGTCTTTGCTTATAACCTTTTGCCACTAACCTAGCCTTGTAGGTAGTCACGTTACCGTCCATGTCGGTCATTCTCTTAAAGACCCATTTGCACCCTATAGGAACTATTCCTTCGGGTGGATTGATAACGCCCTAAATGGTACCAATAATTATACCTTTATTCACCCCGAATTCTGCTCAAGGAGGATAGATAGGCTCGTTATTGTATGGAATATGTGTTAATGCTATTTGTGTGTTTCTAGGATCGTAATTCTGCATCTATGTTATTTTTCCAAAGATTTGGTACTGTTTTGTCTCGTTTTGCGTGTTTTATAGGATGTACCAAATCTGGAGCATTGAAGAATAGATCTGGACCAAAAGAAGTGTATTGGGCCAAGTGATTGAAGTCCAAGAAGAAGTCTGCTGAAGAAAACAGAGAAAAGTCGGCCCGGTTTACCGCGGTCTAGGGCCGGTAAACCGAGGACTTGTTGGACACGAAATTGATTCTGCCGCATTATCTAGGTCGGTTAGGGTTTTAGAGAGTCATAAGTCGGCTGTTGTATCTATATAAAGCCGTATAAACTGAAAGTTTTCATATCTTATCAATTATATTCAATTACATTATACGATTTGATGAAATAAAGTTATTCCATGCTTTTGAGGAGTTATTTCTGGTTTTCTCCATTTCTCTACCATCTATAGTTTGAGTAGATCAAGGTAGATCTCCATTGTTGAAGGTATGAAGTTTTGAATGTTCCCTTTTGTCTTTAATATGGTAGATCTGTTCGTATTTATGTGTTTTAGTTAATCTACATGTTTAAAGACCCCATGATTTACTTATTTTAATCGTATGTGAGCAATGTAGATCCAGGAATAGGAAAAGCCGACCCCGATAAACCGGCCGTCTATACCGGTTTTCGACGGCAATAATTAGAAAACCTAAAACGGGATTCACTATAGCTACGTTGATCGGCTGTGTTTAATTAATAGTAGGTTAGATCCGCCAATCGCTTATTGTAATCGTAAACTAGCATGAAATATGAATAGTGAAGTGCTAAGTTTGGACATAGTCTTGATAGACCCACAGAACGTCTTCGATCAATGTCGGCCAATTGTCTAGGCGGAGTTAGCGGTATGAGTTAGCGCTCGATATCGGCAATTCTAGTTCTTTATGTGTATGAGATATTACGGACCAATTAAGGAGGGTAGCTTGCGTATAGATTGTCTACTACCATTGTCGGAGTAGATAGGAGTAGGAGTTGCACCCGTAGCTGATAATTAAATCAAAAGCTCACTCGATTAATTTAAGGAAATTATGTGGGGAAGTAAACGTAACTGTTGGAAATAAAATTTACGTTTTGATGATGATTCATCACTTATTCAGTTATTGCTTTAGACCCCATTGATGAAGTGTCATAACTAGCTGTTATAGTGCAAAGCAAAAAGATGTCTAGATATCAATGTATAGGATTTATTAGAGTCTGATATTTGTATAAGTTAAATCAGACAAGCACTGTAATAATTCTAGTTTGTGAACTGAGAAAACGAGCTGGAAGTTAGTTAAAGCGAGACTCTATATAAGCAACAGAAAATCGAGCTCATCAAAGAAGATCTGTAATACGTAAGTTCACTGAGGGAACATACTCAACTGACTTACTTTGAAGACTGTAGAACCGATGGTTCAAACTCAGTTATTGAAGACTGAAGAACTGAGGGTTCAAACTCAATTTATGAAGAATAAGTCGGGACTATATAAGTTAGACTTCAGACAAGTCTGTGATAACCTGAACTGACGATGTAGATCCTGCATGAAGAGCTAAGACACATAAGGAAAATGATGTCTTTGCTGTTTGATTTAAAAAATGGTGTACTCTGATTAGATCAATTATAATCAGATGAAATGAAGAGTACCGAGTTCATGAAAAAGAGTAAAAACTCAGTTAAAGCTCTTAGGAACTGAGAGCCGGAAATATTCTCAGTGAATCAGTTTTGGAACTGTTGGTTTAGTAAAACTGAAAAAGAATTCAACCGTTACAGTACAAGCGATATGATTGGAGGATAATCTATCCGTTCTGACAGTAACATACAAGCAAGAAAGCAGGACCACTAACGGTTACAAGAATTCAAATTCATATAATCTGACCGTTAGATAGACCCCTATAAATAGGCTGATTCTTTTACGAAAAGAAAGGGGGCCAGAATTCTAATAATCAATCAAGTCAATAAAGCTCATATCAAAAGGCAAAGTAAATCAAGAGAATTCCTGAAAAACACTTAATTGCATGATCAAGAGATTTCTTCTATTTTTCATTAGCATTCAAGCATATCAAGATCTATCATTTGAAGAAATCAGAGCTGTGCATAAAGTACACTAGAGAATCCAAAAGATGCATTTGTTTAACAATCTTTGTTATTACATTGCATGTGTTAAGCATCGGTGTAGACTTAGACTGTGATTTGATCTTGTGCTTAGTTAAATTATGAGATAACTTGTGAAGTCATCAAGTGATGTTGAGTAGTTTTGAATATTCAGAATACTTGTGCTTACTGAAACTAAGTCTGCAATATATACACATATCTATTTGATTAAGTTGACATTTTGATCATTGCTTGAAACTGAACTTGTGAACTTGTCAAGGGCAATCAATATGTTTCTTGATCAATATTTGGTCTTAAAGAACATTCAGATGGTTCTTTAACTCTCGTTTTTGTATGCATGTGGCTAGTGCTAAAGAGTGAAGCATTTGGTGGATTGTTTTGCTTTTTCACAAATATCAATGGTTAGCCTTTCTAAAAGTACACTTTTCTGTATTTAAATAGTTTTAGGTTGCATTTACATTATTCATGTAGCTATTTGCTGCTTAAGGTAGTGCATGCACACCCATCTGAATTAAACGCTTGTTCTCAGGCCAAATTTCATCATCGAGGTTTAGCCTACCAGCCAGAGGCCTCCAGCTTTAGCTCACCGCTGAGTACTCTATTTCAGGCCACTACTGCAAAGGCCTGCTATAACCTCTTTCAATGTTTGATTTAGAGTCCTACTTAAATTTTCTTCTTATTTCTGTCCTCATTTTTGTTTTAAGCCCTTACCGTAGGACGTATACCCGACATCGTTACGGTAATGCTCATCTTTTTGCATTACAACTATTTCAATGTCATTACAAGATACTGGTCCTTGTAGCTAGCTTCGTTAGTAACCTTGAGTTTATAGGTCTTGCAGGGCTAATAGGACAGTAAACGAGTTAACAAATGAAGAATATCTTTGTGCAAAGTTGCATCTTGTTGATCTTGTGGGATCAAGACACTTTTAGAGATGATTGCTCGTTCTCAAGATTGAGTTGTTTTCGGTGATAAAACCATTAGTTTATTGAATTTGTCTCTTAATCATGAATAATACTAATTTCACGTTTTGAAATGTTATTTGACTCAATTATGAATACAATGATTTTCTTCATTTTTATGATCTTGGAAGTGTATTGATTATTTATGTTATTGAAACATTTTTATTATTGAATATATTTTTTAAAATAACAAATATAGTAAAAATATGAAATATAAATTTTGTTATAAAGTCATTGCAACTATTGATACGTTGGTCATACATTTGACACAATAATTCGTTACAAATATAGTTCAAATTTGTCATAATTTGATTGCTAAATTTAGTAGAAAAATTGTCATAAGAATTCATCACATAATAATCACTAAACTTTGGTCACAATTTTATCGTACACACTCGTCATAAATTCGTATCAAATTTTTAGCATATGGTTGTCACTATTTCATCAATAATTTTTGTTACAAAATTGTTGTAGTATTTTGTTGCACATTTGTCTCTATTTTATGAAGCAAAATTGACACAACACTCCATCACAAACTTAACGGAAAATTTTGTCACATATCCGTCACAACATATAATTTTTGTCATGATTCATCACCAAATTGTTTGTCGATCTATGACACAAAGTATGTCTTTCGTCAAAGTTTTGTCACAAACACACAGTGACAAGGGTACTTTTGACACAAAAATTGCAAATAGGGTGTTCCGTGGCGCAAATACTTTTCATCGCAAATTCGTCACAAACTTACGTTAGTGATTTAATTTTCTGGATTAAAACCGCAAATCACAAATCCGAGAAATTCTAGTAGTGTGCCACAAGTACCATCTATAAAAAAAATTCTGTTTTGCCTTTATAAATTGCATTGGTTATAGACTAAAATGCAAACTCTTGTTCTTTGTTTAACAGGCTTCTTGAATTTAAATCTACTTCATCAACAATAATACTCTGTTCAGCTCGTAATTCTTTTGTCAAGTCTTCAAACTGATTTCTATTCATATTCGGAGGGATTAAATTGTATGAGCTTAAACCTTTTTCCCATTGATCGTAAAAAGCATTAATTTGTTGTAAACGGCAACTTGTATTTGATACGGAGACAAATGATTTTGCCTAGCAATATCTTTAGATAAATTAGGTTCAAATTTCTTCCACAGTTTTTGGGGATCTGATGGACAAGAATATACCAATAAAGTGGAAAACAGACGGCGTAATTCGTAAGGCATGTGATATGATGAGGCTTATTCGAAACATTGTTCTTGACTATTGTTCTGTTCTAAGAAAACATGGGCCAAATCAGATGCATGAAATGTTTCAAACTCAGTACCGTTAAATGTTTTCAAATCACTAAAAGATGTAAGGCATGGAACTTTGGATAACAACAACCTTAAGTAATACCTTGCACCCTCTATTGTATTTACCGATACAATTCTACCAATCGAATCTCCTTTAAGCCTAACTTTGCATCGTTTCTTGTCATTTTCCCAAACAAAGAAATCTGGGAATTCACTGTAGGTTACATTCTTTTCCTAGGCAAGTTCATGCGTTTTATTCATAAAAAAATATTCAGTTAACATTGTTTTTCAGTTAAAATGATTCATAATGACATTTTCCAGCTTATGTTTATGGTTGAAGTTAATCGGTGGAAATTTTAAAAAGTGCACTGTAGTTGAAAAATTATGGATTCATCTCACACAGAGAGAATTTGTATATTCTCCATAGTGCTTCTGGAGGCAATACCCATCTTCCAGATTGGTATTGATCAATCTCATTTACGTTTTGAGATCTTTCATGGTTATCCACATTGAACATTATCATATCATTTCCTTTGCATATATATATTTGTATATATACTTCACTACTTTAACAGTTGAACAAATCTCAACGTTAATATGATAGTCAAACTTTGCAAGTAAATAAGGATTATATGGCACAACCCATCTATTATCTAACCATGATTTTCTAACCCTAACACGCTTTCCATCATTACGTCTTCTATAGATTTGATATGCATCTGTAGTCACAAGAGTTTTAGCACAAAACTCCTTTGGATATGAACTTCTACATAAACCATCAACCATGCAAACATTTTTGGGATTCAAGGTGCCACAAGGACCATGAAGCATGTGTTGTACAACCATCTTATAAAGGTGTGGTTGTAGTTTTTCATTGGGCAATTCAGCACATACAATATGATCAAACTCTTCTGGCCTATAAATCTTATATTGAGGCATAAGTATAAGTAAAAAATGTGCATGAGGCATTCATCTTTTTTGAAACTCTATAACATATGTGAATGCAGCAACCTTGCCAAAAATATATTTCTTGAATAACTCAATTTTAAGTTCATCTAATTTAGCTCTGAATACTCTATCTAATAAATCAGTTCTATCTTGTGCTAATTCACCACTTCGCAACATCGCTTTAATCTCGGGCCAATTATGAGTTATTGTCAAGAATATATCAGGCTTACCAAATTTACGGACTAAAGGCATAGCATCTAAACACTTTTCTTTACATGTGCTAGGTCCACCAGTAAACGCAACCGGCACTATGGTACGCTGACCAACTTTACTCGCATCGTTTTCCCCCTTGAAAACAACATCTACTACACTTTGTAGGAATTCTTGCCTAATGTTTTTTTGTTGTACTCTAAAATAATCAAGCCTTTGTGTTTCTAATTTCACAAACATATCCACAACATATTGCTGGAACAATCTGCCAAATTGAAGTAAATAAGATTCATCCCCTTCTCTAATCTGACACTTATAACAATAATATTCTCTAATAGACACACAGTTTGGGTCCTCTGTGCCTCAAGATAAAGTTTCAGCTTCGCTTTCAATTAATTGTTGTGCATTGAATGCATTTTTAGGATTAATCAATCTATTATTCTCAGCAATCTTTTTGCGTTTTCCAGAATTACTCGTAATACCTTTTTTACTAATTCCTTGGTGCCAGCCAAATTCACCATAAGGGAACATAAGAGGATATTGAAACGGTTCATAACAACCATAGTAATATTGGATACTATGCGAATTCCCACTATGAGTATACACCCTTATGTTCCTTTCTTGATCTTCTTGTCCATCAACATGTATTCCAGCAATTTGCGGTACACTTGGTTTATTATACACTCTTCGATCAATCTTATGGTTACAGTAAAGTACAATCTGTAGTTCTTCAAGATTTGGTAAATTTCTTAAATCTCTAAAAAACTTAGCATAAGGGTTCTCAACTATGACTGTTAATATTTTATCCAAAGTCATTTCAAATAACCGTGGACACTGTTTTAAGCGCTGTGTTTTCTCATAAGATGTATTGTGGAAGTACAACTGAAGATTCTTACGCTTTTCATGTGTTCCTACCAAATCATTCATAAAATGGTACACCTGAACTTGGACCTTAAATGTGTAGAAACCTTTATTTCTACATGCCATATCTTTATCATATGTTGCCCCTAGTGATGTAAATGAAAGATGGTTATTATATGTTTGAATGGATGCTCTAAAATTGACGGCCTCTATACTTTGTTCTATTATTAGGTCAACTAATATAAAAGGCAACCTAGTTTTTGCCAGGAATATGTCACCTTCTGAACAACAAAAATTGCTAGTTTCGTGCACAAACTTAAAGGCTTCGCAGTGCACACAGACAGGCATTACCCGTAATATGTTGCTACATTAGTAATCTGTCGAAGCACGGCTCTTCATCCATCTTGTTCAGGGTTGGAAAAGTATCCAGAGGGATTACAACGAACATCATCAGAATGAATCATACCAGGTTCATTTCGCCGTGAACGTTTAGCTTTCCAATGTAATATTTTTTTTGCTTCTCTCACTTATTTCGTTCTCTCCATGCTCACTTATTGAGGTTGCATTCAAGGAAATTTGATCTGCACTTTCTAGGTCAGACGGTTGGTTAACAAAATTGCTTAAACCAGACTGGGAATCCAAGGGCAACACATCACATGACAACAATGAGCGATCTACATGAAATTTGTTTTGTTAGTTGTTTATTTTCATCACGTTTTTCAGATGAGCAACCTACAACATATCGAGATTCTATTGGAGCATGATCGATTTTATGTGACAATTTATGTCTCTTTATAGCTTGAACGGTTGGTGAAACAATTGCTCTGTTATGTCTAAAGTCTTTTTTATCTTTTGTTTTTCTCTCTCTCCATCTTTGAAGATTTATCGTTTTATTACTTGCTTTTTCGTGCTCAGTTTTTTATAACCAAATTAGATGTAATATCTTGCTTAAACATTGGTTTCAAGCCCTTAAAACAAACATGAATTGGTAAAAGTTCCTTGATAGGGAAACAAAAGACTACTGCAAAATACCAACCAATACCGAACTACGACGAAGTACTTAACCGAAACAACTTATGAATTAATAGTTTTACCCTTATCTGGGACCAACAATTGGTATCAGAGCAGTGTTCCTAGTATCAGAACATGTTCAGTTCTAACTTCTGGTAACAAGGAGATCACATATTTTCAAAGTAGTTTTCAAATCTGCGTTTTCAACACATATACATAAATATCTCTTATTTGTACTTATGGATTCCTCAAACTTTATGTCAAAAGTACCTGTTTTCAATGTTAACAATTTTGATGAATATAAAATAAGAATGTTATCTCATCTTGCAGCAACTTATGAGGAGATGCTGGATGTAATTAATGATGGCCCAATCATGATCATGACTGTGGTAGCCACAGGAGCATATCAAGGAAAAGAAGTGGATAAACCCAAGAAAGATTGGACCAAGGATGACAGGAGAAGAGCAAATCTAGACTTTGTTGCAAAAGATATGATCTTGAAGACCCTGGATAGCAACATGTTCATTAGAATCAAAGACTGCAAAACAGCAAAGGAGATGTGGGACAAGTTGGCACTGATAAATGAAGGATCTGAAGCAGTTAAAGAAAACAAATTATCTGTTGCAAAACAGAAATTTGAGAACTTCAAAATGAAGGCTGGTGAATCCATTAATCAAATGGACAACAGATTCTCAAGCATCATCAGTGAACTGCAACAACTTGGACACATATATCCTCATAAAGAAGTGTGCTTAAAGATCTTGAGAGGCTTACCTGAAAGATGGAAGATCATAACATCAGTAATCAGAGTAACAACAAATCTTGCAAACACTGACACCCTGACTCTGATGTCCCAACTAAAGGCTCATGAATTCGAATTGAACGGTGAAGATGGTGCTCCGGCAGAGACACAAAGAGCCAGTGCACTGATAGCACCACATCAAATAACTTTGCTGATTGTATCAGCAAAGAGACATTAGAGCTCAAAGAACAGGTAGCTTTATTAGTTAAACGTTTTGACAGGTTTAGCAAAAAGAAGCCATTCAAAGGAAACTCATCATCAAACAAGAGGTCAAGCTCAAACAAAGACATGAAGAAAAAAGATGATGAATACAGATGCTTCAACTGCAACAAGAAAGGTCTCTTTAAGGCTGATTGCCCCGAAGAAAATATCAAAGATGAGGAAAAGAAGAAGTACAAAGCATCTGAAAAGAGGAAAGGTAAGAAAGCACTCAAGGCTGAATCCAACAGTGAAAAGAATGAAGAATCATCTGACAATGACTCAGATAATAGTGATGAAGTAGACAGCTCAGACAATGAGAAAGCATGCCTATGTCTCAGGACCAAAGAATTAGATGAAGATGAAACTGACTGCTCAGATAATGAGAAAGCAAGTCTATGTCTTATGGCCAAAGAATCTGATGAAATTGAGGTAACATCTAGTTCTTACTCTTCATCAAATGCATCCACAACACTGCACAATCTTCTATTCTCCCATCAGATCCAGCAGCCCTAGTCCAAGATCTCATGACTAAATTTGATAAAATTGAGATGAATCATGAAATTCTGGAAAAGGAATGTAAGGATCTAAGAAAATAAAATAAAAGATTGAAGGAAAAACTGGACAAATTGAAAGCTGAACTAGCTACTAAGGAGATATACTCACCTAATCAAAAAGTAGCAGATGATAACTCATCCACTGCTAACAGATCAGCTGAGAAAATCCACCTAGCAGCTAAAAACACCACTGCACCACTAAATGCACCAGCTTACAAGTGTTAAGGGTGAATTTATACGATTTATGACGCTATATTCTATGATATTTTCTCCTCATATTCGTATAATTTGCATAAGAAACGAGTGTTTAATAGAAGTATTGAGTAAATGAGGTTTTTAACGAGTTAATCGCAAAATTGGTTAATTTTGGTGTTTTAATTTTGATTTTATGATTATTTGGATGATATTACGTTTTGCGATGTTTTGATGTGTTGTAGGTACATGTTTGATGCTCAAATGTTGATCAAAAAGAGATAATGATGATTGGCTTTGATGATAAAAGAGATAAAGATGGAGAAATCAAGATGAAGTCGATCCTGGACTGGCGTCCAGAAGCTTGAACTAGCGTCCAGTAGACGGGCGTCTACCATTTCAAACGAGCGTCCAGGATGATATTTTTGATTCAGAGTTTGGATGAAATTGCTAGACGAGCATCCAATTTAAAGAAGTACGGGCGTCTGATCATGACTCGGCCCGATTCAAAGTTTGTATGGAAGAGTGGACGGGCGTTCAAGGATCCAGACGGGCGTCCAGTAGCCGACTTAGCTGAACCGACTTGAAAATCTATATATAGGCGGCAGTTTCTCAACCCTAAAAAAGAATCACACACAATACTCAAAACCCTAATCCTAGGGGCGGCTTAGGCTGCGGTTTTTCCTTGTTTTTCATCAACTTTTATGTTCTTAAATTCTTAGATTAGATTAGCTACTTTTTATGTCTTTCTATACAATTTCAAGTTTCAAGAGGATGCTAAGAGGCTAGACCTCCATTGAACAAGCGTTGTGAAGCCATCCGATCAACAATTCAGTTTCTTTTCGTGATTATTTTGTGAGTATCTATTACGAGTTGTTTCTTTTATCATGCTTTACGTTGTTTATTGCAAATTTATATCGAAAGATGTTTGCTTTGTTGATTGTTCATTTGATGAAAATCATGTTAGACTTTAGATCACCATGATAAAGAATAGATATTTGATCTAAGTAACGAAAGTTATTAGGTTAGATTTCTATGTTAGAAACGTTCAAAGTTTACACCTTTGGATTAGAAAAGCGTTAATCTTTAGATCGGAAGATAGAGATTAATAGACGAACTACCTAAGAAATTAGGGTTCATACTTTTGATTAGGTGAATCACAACTTGATTAGTAATCACGAAATAATCTGAATTGAAATTGAATGTCGATAGGATAGGTGGATCAATTGCTTGTTCGTTCGTAACTTATTGATTTAAAACCCTTGAATTTGAATTGTTTAGCTTAGTTAGTCTTTTATTGCATATTAGGTTTAGTTTAGTTTAAATTGGTTGAAACATATCTTTCCTGGCTTTAGATCATTGATCTTTCATGTCGATTTACGTTATTGTTATCTTTCTTGTGAATTATTTAATGCTTTAGTATCTCATTCGGTTTAGTAATCGTGACATAGGTTAGTTAGTTAAACAAAACTAGGATTACCAATCGTTAGTTCCCGTAAGATCGACCGGTATCAACCTCTTACTACGATCCTTGCACTTGAGGTATATCGGATTTATAAATATTTATTACTTGTTTGTTTTTCATTAGATAAATCCGTGAACAAGTTTTTGGCGCCGTTGCCGGGGAACCAAACGGTTGCCTAGTGTTTGTTATGTTTTTTTGTGTGTTTAATTGTTTTGTTCTTGTTTTAGGTAGATTTTAATTAGGTAATTAGGGTTTTAGTTAGGGTTTAAGGTCTTTTCTTTATAGTTCCCTTGTGATTAGTTCTTTCTTTCTGTCTGTCTTTCTTTCTTTCTGTTTTTCTTTCTCTCCCCATCTCTTTTTCCTGCTGTTTTCTCCATTCCTGCTTCATTTTTCTGCTTCCAAACGGGCGTCTAGACCAGTGGACGCCCGTCTGTTCTAAAATTTTCAACTCTGAATCATTTTTAACCTGTTGGACGAGCGTCCATCCAATTTGGACGTCTGTCCAATTCTTCAGTTGATCAGACGAGCGTTTGGACTTCCAGATGCCCGTCTAGTTCAAATCCCAGGCAGACGCCCGTCCAGGTTTCTGGACGTCCGTCTGTTCCCATATTTTAACAAATTTTATTTCTTTTTTCTTTTCTTAGGCTTTAATTTTTAGTTTCGGTTTTTAAATTCTTAGTTTTTAGGTTTCAACCACCTGATTTTGGTTCGGTTTATGCAAACTCGAAGTCAAAAGGGACCATTACTGTATACCCCTGACTTAGAGCGGACCATAGTCCGGCCAAACAGGCAGAAACTCCGTTCTGCGGTTCCTTCTAAAGAAGCCGATCAAGATCTAGAGGATCGTTTAGCCGAAGAATTCGAAAACTTCATAATCATGGCTGCTGAGGATAGACGTACGTTGGTAGACTACGCCATGCCAGGCGAAGTCAAAGTCAAACCGGCTATTGTTATCCCAGCCATAACTGCACAGACCTTCGAGCTAAAGCCGGGACTTATTCAGATGATGCAGCATGCATCTATTTTCCACGGTTATCAGTCAGAAAATCCCCACACTCACTTGCATACATTCTTGGAAATATGTGGTACTACACGCATCCAAGGAGTAAGTGAGGATGCTATTAAACTGAAATTGTTTCCATTTTCTCTAAAGGGAGAAGCTAAAGAGTGGTATACCTCTCTCCCCGCTGAATCTATTACCACCTGGGCTGAACTTGAAAAAGAGTTCTTGAGTCAATACTTCCCACCTTCAAAGACAACCCAGTGTTTAAACGACATATTCACTTTCTACCAGAAAGAGAATGAATCCTTTTCGATTGTTGGAAAAGATTCAAGTCTCTCGCTTAGAAAGTGTCCCCACCATGGCTTGCCTTTGCAAAGGCAAGTCAACACCTTCTTTAGTGGATTGACCGAGCTTACAAAAGGCATGGTCAGCAGTTCATCCAGTGGGGCGTTTTGAAGAAAACACTGATGAGGGTGGGCAGCCTTTGTTCGAGGACATTGCCAAATACAACTATGCCCCTCTTATCAAGCCATTCAAGCACCTCCTCCTAAGGTTGAGGAAGTCAATATGCAAATTTTGATCGCCATGCCTTTGGTGAATGGATGGCAACTTCTCAAATTTCAAATCAAATGAATCAAGCTTTTCTTTTCCGCAGAACCCTCGTGTTCTATATTGTGAAAGTTGTTGTCGACCGCCACATGATCGCGATGTCAATTCAATCCCCGCACCTTATCAAGTGAATGTTGTTCATGATTATGGACAAGTGTAATCAAGTCACATGTCAGAATTGTGACGAGTTGGGGCACACATCTAAATTCTGTCCTATGAACGGGCAGAATGCTGAAGTAAATGCGTTCTATGGCCAGAACAATCAAAGGTTCAATCAGTTTTCTGGCCAAAATAATCTCCAAAACCAAGGGTTCAATCAATCTTCAAGTTTTAATCCAAATTCTAATTTCAATCAGAATCAAAACTTCAATAGAAACCCTGGTTTTCCTCAGAACCAGAATTCCAATTTCTCCAATTCTAATCAAAGGTTCAATCAGAATTGGCCCGCCAATTCTAATCCTCATTGTTCAAAGCCGCCCAGCAAAGCCCTATTCCCAAAATTTCCAAAACTCTCAAGGGCCCTCCCAATCTAACAATCTTGAAGCTAAATTGGAGGAGCAAAATAAAAGTATCCAACTCCTGATGACTACGAATAAGAACCTTGAGAGGCAAATTGGGCAATCTGGCCGAGATTAGCTTCAAGATCCCTAGGGCAACTGCCCAGTTTCACTGAGAAAAATCCAAAGGGCGGTCAAGTTGCTCAAACCGACTTGAACAATGACAAATGTACTGACCTCGTACCATCAATTCCCTACGGTAGAGAGGAGGCCAGTGCAATGAATCTAAGAAGCGGTACTCAAGTTAGTGGTCCTTCCCACCAGGGAAACCACTAGCCCCTCCTGCCATTGATAAGGCAGGAGGGGAAGCTGAGCACCTACACCCCCCTTTGCCGAAAGAGAATACTCAGGTGGCTGATACCCTGAGAGGTGAAAAATATGGAAGTCCACAGGTGTCTGATCCCCTGAGGAACGAAGAATCAAGTGTGATTCAGGGGCTGATCCCCTGACTAATAAAAAGATTGAAAAAGCTGTTCGGTGGAAGGATCTGGAAGACAAAGCTGTCAGTGCATCTTCAAAGAAAGTCTTTTCTGAGAATGATCTGAAAAAGCTTCCATTTCCACCAAGAAAGAGCAACATCCCTTTGAGTGAAGATAAGAAGTATGAAAAGGTGCTGAATCTCTTGAAAAATACTCAGGTCAATCTTCCATTATCAGAGGTCTTGGTTGAAATGCCTAAGTATACAAAATTTATCAAGGATGTTGTCTCTTCAAAAAGGAAGTTGTCAGACATGGAAAGGATGATTGGTGAGGATTGTTCAATGATCAATTATGAAGACTTACCAACCAAGAGAGGTGTGTTAAGGGTGATTTTGTACGTTTTATAACGATATATTTTACGATGATTTTCCCCATATTTATATTATTTGCATAAGAATTGGCCTTTATATGGAAATATTAAGCAAGTGATGCTTTTAAGGGTCTAATTGCGAAAGTGATTAAATTATGTGTTTACTTGGTGATTTTATGTTTATTGGAATTATGTTACACTTTGCGATGTTTTTGATGTCATGTAGATGCATTCTCTCGACTCAAATGGTGATCAAAAGTTGATGAAGTTCGAAATAGCTGATGATCAAAGAGATAGAGATATAATGAGCTAGAAGAAGATGAGATAAAGATCAAGAAATTCGAAGTTGGTCCAGCTAGATGAGCGTTTAACATGGCGTCTGACCGGACGGGCGTCTGAACCTGCAAACGAGCGTTCAGAGGTGCGATTTACATTCAGAGCCTATAGACGTGACCCAGACGGGCGTCCAACACCGCCATACTCCCAGCCGCCTTATTTCTCTATTTAAAGCAGCAGATTTTCCATCTCATACACATAATTCGAACCCTAATATCTTAGGGGCGGCTCAGGCTGCGGTTTCACATAAACTTCCCCCAGTTTATGCAATTTAATTCCTAGATTAGATTAGATAGATTCATGTCTTTTATTTCATCAATTCGAGTTGCAACAAGGATGTTAAGAGGCTAAACCCTCTTGAACAAGCGCCAGAAGCCGTCCATCAACAATTCAGTTTGATTCGTGATTGATTTGTGAGTTTCTATCTCAAGTTTGTTTCTTTTATCATGCTTTACATTGTTTTATTGCAAATCGTATCGAAAGATGTTTGCTTTATGATTGTTTTATTGATGAAAATCATATAAACATTAGATCACCATGCTAAAAGAATAGATATTTGATCTAATTAAAACGAGAGTTATTAGATTGATTGTCTAGATTAGAAATTGAAAGATTTCACGCCTAGGTTAGAAAGACGTAATCTTTAACATCGAAAGATAAAAGATTAGGAAACGAACTTGTCTACTTAGAGTAGGAGTTTATGCCTTCGATTAGGTGAATCACGACTTGAGTGGAGATCACGAATTAATCCGAATTAGAATTGAATGTTGATAGGATAGGTGGATCAATTGCTTGTTCGTTCGTTATAATTTGATTTTAATCCTTTGAACTTGAATTGCTAGATTAGTTTACTTTTTCTGCACTTTAGTTTAGTTTAGTTTATCGCTTTCAATCTTTCCTAGCTTTGGATTTCATCCTCTGTCTAGTTTATTTTCAGCATGGTTGTCCAGTTTTAGTTCCCTGTTTAGGTTAGTTTTCATGACAATAATTAGTTAAAAACAAAAGCTAGGGTTCACAACAGTCTAGTTCCCCGTAAGATCGACCCGGTATTAATCGCTACACTACGATCCCTACACTTAGGGAAATACCGGATTTATAAATTTATTACTTGTTGTTTTGCATAGATAAAATCCGTGACAAGTTTTTGGCGCCGTTGCCGGGGAACCGGACGGTTGCCTAGTTTTTGTTTTTGTTTTTAGTTTGTTTTCAATTCTTGTTTTTACGTTAGATCTTTTCAGTTTCTGTTTGTAGTTAGTAGTTTAGTCGTTTTTGTTCGTTTATCTGTCGTTTTATTTGTGTTTCTGTGAGTAGTTAATATAAAAAATTTTGCTCTAATCTATGCTCTGTTTTCTGTTTGTCACTCTCTGTTTTCTAAACGTTTACGCGCCGATTGGGAAAGCGTCCGTTTTACCAGAGACGCCCGTCCAGTTCTTGCTCTAGTCGGACGAGCGTTTAGTTTACTGGATGCCCGTCCACTGAAAATTCTTCAATCCTGTATCAAATTCTGACCTGCGGACGAGCGTTCATATTTTGAACGCCCGTCCATTCTGAAAACTGGTCAGCCCGTCCTGTTCGTCAGCCTTCCGGACGAGCGTTCGGATTTCCAAACGCCCGTCTGTCCTCCTGTTTCAGTGTCTTTTCGTAGGTAGGGTTTTTTGTTTCTATCCTTTCTAGTTTCCACGTTGATTCGGTGACATCTAAGGTTGAATTATCTGACCCCACGTTTTTAACAATCGAACATTTGGATAAAAAGGGATCGTTTTAGCACTCTTTAGTATTTTGGCCATAACTTTCGGCTCGAGTGTCAGATTAGCGCGCAGGACCCCAATTCGGAAAGCTCGTTCCGACGCCGACGACATGGCGGACGCCAAAGGCCGTCCGACACCGTTTTCGAGGTCAAAATCCATTGTTTTCCCTTCCATTTTGGGCTCAAAAGATTTCAACACGTTTTTTTTCTTGCCTTTTTAGTATTTTCTGTTTTTCTGTTTCAAATTTTTCGTAGTTTAGGTTTCTGATCAAGAATTTGAGCAATATCTTGCAGGAGAAATCAAAGACATAATAATAATGGCAGCGGAAGATAGACGGACGTTGGCCGACTATGCCATGCCCGCATATCACCATAAACCCGGCTATCGTCATGCTACTACCATTCTTGCTCCAAACTTCGAGCTTAAACCCGGACTTATTCGGATGATGCAAGATGCATCAATTTTCCATGGTTTCCAATCGAAAACCCCACACTCACTTACACACATTCTTGCAAATATGCGGTACTACCCGTATCCAAGGTGTAAGTGAGGATGCCATCAAGCTTAAACTATTTCCATTTTCCTTACGGGGAGGCACTCGAGTGGTATCACTCTCTCCTCTCGAATCCATCACTCATTACGTTTGAGCTCGAGAAGGAATTTCTAAGTCAATACTTTCCTCCTTCAAAAACAGCCCATTGTCCGAACGAAATCTTCACATTCCGTCAGCTGGAAAATGAGTCATTCTTTGATGCGTGGAAAAGGTTTAAGTATCTCCTGCGCAAGTGCCCCATCATGGCTTGCCAAAGCAAAGGCAAGTCCATACTTTCTTCAGTGGATTGACCGAGCTCACCAAGGGCATGGTCAATAGTTCCTCTGGTGGGGCATTTCTCAAGAAAACACCTGATGAGGGGTGGGCGCTGTTCGAGGACATTGCCAAGTACAATTATGCCCCTTCTTATCAAGCCATTCAAGCACCTCCTCCGCCTCCCAAGGTCGAAGAGGTGATTGCAAAATCTCGTTGCCATGTTGCGAAGCAAATGGCAACCTCTCAAATGATGACTTCTCAAAACTTCTCAAATCCGAAAGTTATCAGGCTCCTTCACCTTCACGTAACTCTCAAGTTCATCTTTGTGAAGCTTCTTTGTCGACCGCCATGTGATCGCCAATGTCAATTTTCTTCCGCCTCCGCTCGGCAAGTCAATGCCGTTTCATGACTATGGACAAGATAATCCAATCACATGCCAAGTATGTGATAGCATAGGGCACATCGCCGCTTCGTCCCATGATTGGGCGAATCGCGGAAGTCAATGCTTTCTGGCCGACAAATCGAGATTCAACAACCAATTCTCGCCGTAACAATTTCCAAAACCAAGGGTTTAATCAATCTGCAGGATTTAATCCAATTCAAATTTCAATAGAAACCCTGGTTATGTTCGTAACCAAAGCTCAAATTTTTCCAACCCGAGTTCAATCGTAATTGGCCCGCCAATTCTAATTCTACATTTCCAAATCACCCAATCACCTCTCCTCAAAATCATCGAACTCTCAAGGCCCTCTCCCTATCCAACAATTTGAAACCAAGTTGGAGGAGCAAAGTAGGACAATAAAAAGTCTTGAGAGACAAATAGGGCAATTGGTCGAGCAAACTAGCGTCAAGACCCCCAGGCATCGCGATTTCTTGAGAAAAACCCAAGAGGCGGTCAAGTCGCCAGCCGATATAAGCAACGACCCAATGCACCGACCTCGTGCCAACAATGCAATACGGTAAAGAGGAGGGCCGGTCACGATGAATTTAAGTGGCACTCGGTGAGTGGTCCCCACGGCTTCCAGGGAAACCACAGCCCCTCCCGCCACCGATAAGGCGGAGAGGAAGTTGAGCACCCATCGTCCCCTTGGTCGCAGAAGGCAAATCGGTGGTGATCCTCGATAGAAGAAAGAGTTGAGATTCCTCGTGTGGTCGATCCTTAAGGAATAAAGAATCGATCGGATGTCCTCGTGTGGCTGTTCCTGAGAAGTGAAATAATTGAGGATCCTCAGGTGGCTGATCCCCTGAGGAGTGATGAGTTAAATGATAGTCAGGTGGCTGATCCCCGACTAACAAAAAGGATGGAAAGACGGTTCGATGGAAAGACATGGAAGACAAAGCTGTCATCGGTGCTTCCTCAAAGAAAGTATTTTCCGAGGATGATTTGAAAAAGCTTCCCTTTCCACCCAGAAAGAGCAACATCCCATTGAGCAAAGATAAGAAGTACGAAAAGGTGCTTAATTTGTTGAAAAATACTCAGGTTAATCTTCCATTGTCAGATGTCTTGGTAGAGATGCCTAAGTACACCAAATTCATAAAGGATGTTGTTTCTTCGAAGAAGAAGTTAGCAGAAATGGATCAGGCAATTGGTGAGGATTGTTCAATGATCAATTATCGGACTTACCAATCAAAAAGAGGTGACCCGGAAAATTCGTGCTCACATTTGGATGGGAGGCCTAGTCTTTCCAAATTCTTTATGTGACCTGGTGCATCCATAAGCTTGATGCCATTATCTATTTGCAAGCATTTTGGTTTACAAAGTCTTCTAGAACCTACTACCATGAACTTGCAGTCACATTGATAGATCTTCAAAGAAAGCCTCAGGGATCCTAAAGGACGTATTGGTTCAAGTTGGTAGGTTTACCTTTCCCGTTGACTGGTATGTCTTAGATATGGAGAAAAATGAAAATGTCCTCTACGATTCTTGGAAGACCTTTCCTATCTACTGACTAGAGCCCTCATCGATTGTGATGGTGGGAAAGTAACTATCCGAGTTGGTGACCAAGAGGTGAGCTATAGTGTTTCTAAATCTATTCAAGTACCCTCCGGTTCTCCAACCGGCTGTTCCATTGAGGAGACGTCTGATGACTTCAATGACTTCATGGATAAGCAAGTCTTGGTTGTAGAAGCGAGAATATGAGCGATTGATCGATAATCGAACAATCATGGTGTGGTCAATCTAGATCAATTAGCAAACCTGATTTTTCGGATGGGCTAAGAGAAGAAGCTTTGGCAAGGGGCTACTAAGTAAACTCAACGATGTTGAGTTGAGGAGTGGAGATCTTAAATCAAGTCTCCAGAGGAACCCCTGTGAGACTTGATTCAAGCCGTTGCCTAAACATCTTAAGTATGTATTTACGAGAGAAGGTGACAAGCTTCCTTTGATCATCTCTCTGCCAAGCTATCTCGAATAGAAGAGCTTAAACTGTTAAACGTCTTGCGCAAAAATGAGAAAGCCTTTGGATGGCAGGTGGGAGATATCCAAGGGATATCTCCCGACATCTGTATGCACAAGATCAAGACTGAGGAGGGTGCAAAACGAGTTAGACAGCCTCAGAGAAGGCTCAACCTCACATGCAAGAGGTAGTCAAGAAGGAAATTATAAAGCTTCTAGATATGGGTATCATTTACGCCATTTGCATAAAGTGAGTGGGTATCCCCAACTCAAGTAGTTCCCAAGAAAGGTGGAATTACTATTGAGAAGAATGAGAAGGAGAAGAGATAGCATTGAGGCTCGTTCATCTGGATACAGAGTATGTATCGATTATCGAAAGCTCAATAAGGTCACTCTGAAAGATCATTTCCCCTTCCATTCATTGACCGGATGCTTGAGCGCCTGGGCGGGCACGATTCTATCGCTTCTGGATGGATATTCAGGATACTTCCAGATACCCATCGATCCCGCTGACCAAGAGAAGACCACTTTCACTTGCCCTTATGGGACATTCGCCACTGCAGATGCCATTTGGTCTCTGTAATGCCCCAGCCACCTTTCAAAGGTGTATGATGGCAATCTTTGACGGGCTAGTTGAAAAGTGCATGGAGATTTTTATGGATGATTTCTCGGTCTTTGGTCAATCCTTCGATGATTGCCTCGATAATCTTGATCAGATGTTGTCTAGATGTGTGGAAAAGGACTTAGTGCTTAATTGGGAAAAATGCCATTTCATGGTAGATGAAGGCATAGTCCTTGGCCACAAAGTGTCAGCCAAAGGTATAGAAGTAGATAGGGCCAAGGTTGAAGCTATTGAGAAGATGAGTTATCCTAAGAATGTTCGGGAGGTCCGAGGTTTCTCGGACATGTCGGCTTTTATAGGAGGTTCATCCAGACTTTTCAAAGATTGCCAAGCCCCCTGTCTACTTTACTCAAAGAAGACGTTACTTTTGATTTTGATGAGAATTGCAAGCGCGTTTGAGGAGCTTAAGAGTAGGCGATCTCTCGCTCCAATTCTTATATCGCCTGATGGAACCTACCCTTTGAGCTTATGTGTGATGCATCCAACTATGCAGTTGGTGCAGTCTTAGGGCAAAATCTTAACGGAAAGTTCCAGCCTATCTATTATGCCAGTCACACACTAAATCCTTCTCAAGTTAACTACACGACCACTGAAAAGGAATTATTAGTCGTAGTCTTTGCTATGGATAAATTCCGTAGTTACTTGTTGGGTGCCGATCCATTGTATGGATCGACCACGCTGCGCTGCGCTATCTCATGACCAAGAAAGAGGCTAAACCGCGCCTACTGCGTTGGATACTAACCCTACAAGAGTTTGACATTCAAATTAAGGACAAAAAGGGCAGTGAAAATGTAGTGGCGGATCACGTTTCTAGAATGTTAAATGAGGGAAAGGATGAACTAGATGATATAGATCTTTACTTTCCTCTAGAAAACATTATGTTGATAGACGGTTGTCCCCCTGATGTCCCATGGTATTCTTCCATTGTGAACTACCTTCATGCCCGTTATCTCGATCCCGAAATGTCTTATCAGGAGAAGAAAAAGTTCTTCTCTGATTTGAAATATTTCGTTTGGGATGAACCTTATCTTTTTAAGATTTGTAAAGATGGGTTGCTTAGGAGATGTGTTCCAGAACCCGAGCAACGCGATATTATTGAGCAGTGCCACAGTGGACCCACTGGGGGTCACTTTGGTCCGTGGAAAACCGTTGCTAAGATCTTTCAATCCGGTTTCTATTGGCCTACGATCTTTAAAGATGCAGAAGCTTTCTGCAAAGCTTGTGATAGGTGCCAAAGAACCGGTACTCTAACAAGGCGGTTTGACATGCCATTGAAACCCGTCCTAGAATGCGAAGTCTTTGATGTATGGGGCATTGACTTTATGGGTCCATTCCCATCTTCCTGTGGAAATAAATACATCTTAGTCTGCGTAGACTATGTATCGAAATGGGTGGAGGCAATAGCCACTCCTCGCAATGATCATAAAACGGTCATGAATTTTCTAAAGAAGAATATCTTTGTGAGGTTTGGATGTCCACGTGCCTTGATTAGTGATGAAGGGACACACTTTTGCAACCGACTGTGGAAAAAGTCCTCGAAAAGTATGGTGTTCGTCACAAAGCGGCACACCATATCATCCGATGACTAGTGGTCGAGTTGAGCGAAGCAAACAGAGCTGAAGAAGATCCCTGAGAAAGCAAGTGGAATGTCATAGAAAGGATGGAGTCTAAAGTTGGATAATGTACTATGGGCATATAGGATCGCTGTAAGACCCCCATGGGTACATCACCCTACCAAATGGTTTATGGTAAATCGTACACGCCGCCAGAGTTGAGTTAGAGCACTGGCGTATTGGGCTACCAAGTTTTTGAACTTCGACTCCCGATCCTCGTGGCAAACACCATGCGGTAGATTGCATGAGCTTGATGAATTTAGACTCCAGGCTTACGAGAGTGCCAGGATTAGTAAGGAAAAGATGAAACTCCTCCACGACGCGAAAATTATGGAGCGAGAATTTAAAGTCGGAGAGCAAGTGTTACTTTACAATTCCAGGTTGCATTTGTTTCTGGCAAGTCGAGGACACGTTGGTCCGGTCCTTTCGAGATTCTCCAAATCATTCCCCGAGGCGTCTAGAGTGCGCGGTTATGGCGATCAACCGTTCCGAGTGAATGGTCAGAGATGCAAGCATTACATTGGTGAACCCAAGGTAAAGCCTTTGATCTGCTCGATTTCGATATCCTCGGTGTAGCACCCCTAAAGTCGATGAGTTTGACGAGTTCTCGCCCGACTTATTTTACGAGGATGACGGTTGTGGTAAATCAGAAGAAGTTCTAGCAGGTAGTTGGGATATGGAAGAGTTTTTCAAAGGGCAACAACTTAAGAGGAAGCTGGCAAGGAAGAAATCGACCATGGGGAAGTTCAAGCGTGTTTGGAGGGCTATTAAAGAATTAACCCCTTGTGTTCGCCTGCTTTGCTTCGCAGCCACACCATCGATGAGAGCTACACACAAGGTAGTGGTCGAGAAAAGTTAAATGGCCTCGATCCAGCCGAGCTTTCAACGCGTCGGGTGACGACGTTAAATAACGCGCTTGGTGGGAGGCAACCCACTATTTTCTTTCGTTTTTGTTTTCTTTTGTGTATTTCTTAGTTTTCCTTTTCGAGCTACTGTCGGTTTCTCGTAGGCTCGGTTTGAAAATCTTTTCTAGTTTTTTGTATTTGACGTTTTTCTGTTTTAATCAGGGGTTGACTTAATGTTTTGAATGGCATTTGCTGAGAAACTGCTGTGGATGTTTTTCAATCTCGATTTCTCCTTCCTTATCACTTTTGTACGATATGATATAATCCCTTGTTTCCCCCGAGGTATTTCTTTGTTTCTCATGAGTACAGGGTATTAGCATTAGCCTTTGTGAGTTTTAGATGATAGCGGTTTTCCGGTGGATGGTCCACAGTCTACTGATATCTTCGAGCATTTTTGGATCGGAACGCGTCCGTTCCAGAATTGTTCCCTTTCGGCATACAATCAGCTAAGTTTTCTTTTTCTTTTATTCTGCACAACATGAGGACATGTTGTCATTTAAGTGTGGGGGAGGGGAATAAGCTATATGTATCTACACATTTGCTTACATGATATTATTTCTATGCTAAGCTAAATGAGTCAAATTTTCAAAATTTTTGTTTTGTCTCGAGTGAGCAATGCGTGTTGTTGTTCGGTTTGTTATATTCATCGATGCTTTATGCCATATGTTCCATAGGTTAGATGTTTCACCAAGATTTATTTTTCTTGAGCCATAGTAAATGATGAGATATTTATAAAGTTATACCCTTTTTGGACGAGTGATTTCGATTGTCTTATAAGTCGTGGTGCTTAGTGCTACGTATATATCGTGAGATTTATGATAGTTTGTATTTAGATCCAAAGTATGAGATAATCGTGAATATCTAGACGCTTGAATGTGATAAGTACCACGTGACTTATTGTCAAATGAAAAAGTTGAATTAAATGAATAAAAAGGGTGTGTCGTAAAGCTAGTCAATGATTTGGGTGCGGTAGGGTTTACCACGTAAGTCCTATACCACTATGATGACTAAGAGCTCACTTACGTTAGAAAAGTCGCCTTATGATTGGAGTAAGGTAGGGATTATCTCGAAATGTCCTATTCTCGCATGAGGGCAAAAGCTCACCCTAATGTGTGTTGGAAGTGAATGAATTCAATCAACTTAAGATATGTTATGAAATGAATAAGACTAAGTTATCGCTCTATCTTATCCCCAGAGAAACCGACAGATATGTCAGTAGGATTATCCTCGAGTATTTCGTAAAGGCCCTAGATTCATTCGATCATTCTTCTCGGGATATGTCACGCTTGTAGGTGCACCTTATGAGTGTCACTTATTACTAGTCTACGAGGGGTATTAGCTAGTTTTACTTTGAGTTCCTCAAGTTTGGGTTTAGTGGAAGTTTTCTATGGCTATGCACACACACGATGGTGAACTTCTAATTTATTGACTATGTGGTATATGTGTTGAGGTGTCTATATTCTTTCCGAGCCTTTCTTTTGTTTTGCTTTGCTCGGGACGAGCAGCAAAAGATAAGTGTGGGGAGTTGTTAAGGGTGATTTTGTACGCTTTATAACGATATATTTTACGATGATTTTCCCATATTTATATTATTTGCATAAGAATTGGCCTTTATATGGAAATATTAAGCAAGTGATGCTTTTAAGGGTCTAATTTGTAAAGTGATTAAATTATGTGTTTACTTGGTGATTTTATGTTTATTGGAATTATGTTACACTTTGCGATGTTTTTGATGTCGTGTAGATGCATTCTCTCGACTCAAATGGTGATCAAAAGTTGATGAAGTTCAAAATAGCCGATGATCAAAGAGATAGAGATATAATGAGCTAGAAGAAGATGAGATAAAGATCAAGAAATTGAAGTTGGTCCAAGCTAGACGAGCGTTTAACATGGCGTCTCGACCGACGGGCGTCTCGAACTCGCAAACGAGCGCTCAGAGGTGCGATTTACATTCAGAGCCTATAGACGTGACCAGACGGGCGCCCAAAGACCGCCATACTCCCACCGCCTTATTTTCTATTTAGCAAAGCAGATTTTCCATCTCATACACATAATTCGAACCCTAATATCTTAGGGGCGGCTCAGGCTGCGGTTTCACATAAACTTCCCCCAGTTTATGCAATCTAATTCCTAGATTAGATTAGATAGATTCATGTCTTTTATTTCATCAATTCGAGTTGCAACAAGGATGTTAAGAGGCTAAACCCTCTTGAACAAGCGTTGTGAAGCCGTCCATCAACAATTCAGTTTGATTCGTGATTGATTTGTGAGTTTCTATCTCAAGTTTGTTTCTTTTATCATGCTTTACATTGTTTTATTGGAAATCGATTTAAAGATGTTTGCTTTATGATTGTTTTATTGATGAAAATCATATAAACATTAGATCACCATGCTAAAAGAATAGATATTTGATCTAATTAAAACGAGAGTTATTAGATTGATTGTCTAGATTAGAAATTGAAAGATTTCACGCCTAGGTTAGAAAGACGTAATCTTTAACATCGAAAGATAAAAGATTAGAAACAAACTTGTCTACGAGAGTAGGAGTTTATGCCTTCGATTAGGTGAATCACGACTTGAGTGGAGATCAATAATTAATCCGAATTAGAATTGAATGTTGATAGGATAGGTGGATCAATTGCTTGTTCGCTCGTTATAATTTGATTTTAATCCTTTGAACTTGAATTGCTAGATTAGTTTACTTTTTTCGCACTTTAGTTTAGTTTAGTTTATCGCTTTCAATCTTTCCTAGCTTTGGATTTCATCCTCTGTCTAGTTTATTTTCAAAGCATGGTTGTCCGCTTTAGTTCCCTGTTTAGGTTAGTTTTCGTGACAATAATTAGTTAAAAACAAAAGCTAGGGTTCATAACAGTCTAGTTCCCCGTAAGATCGACCCGGTATTAATCGCTACACTACGATCCCTACACTTGGGGAAATACCGGATTTATAAATTTATTACTTGTTGTTTTGCATAGATAAAATCCGTGACAAGGTGACCCTGGAAAGTTCGTGCTTACAGTGTTAATGGGAGGCCTGGTCTTCCCTAACTCTTTGTGTGACTGGTGCATCTATAAGCCTCATGCCATTGTCTGTGTGCAAACAATTGGTTTAATTGATCTTCTAGAACCCACTACCATGAATTTGCAATTACGATAGATCTTCTAAGAAAGCAAAGGAATCTTAAAAGACGTACTAGTTCAAATCGATGATTTACCTTTCCCGTTGACTGGTACGCCCTAGACATTGAAAAAGATTAAAATGTCCCCACGATTCTTGGAAGACCTTTTCTGTCTCTGCAGCCGTGAGCCCTCATTGATCTGCGATGGTGGGCGAGTGACGATACGTGTTGGTGATCAAGAGGTAAGCTATAATGTTTCCAGATCCACTCAAATACCCTCTCCGGGCCTCCAACCGGTTTTTCCATTGAGGATACGCCTCGATGACTTCGATGATTTAATGGAGAAGCAAGTCATGGCCGCGGGCAACCGAGTATGAGCGATCGTTGATAATTTGAATAATCATGGTGTGGTAAGTCTAGAGCAGTTAGAAGCTGAATTTAAGGATGAGTTGTTAAAAGGAGAAGCTTTGGCAGTGGGACCGCTATGTAAACTCAGCGATGTTGAGTTGAAAGGTGGAGAGCTCAAATCTAGTTTAGTAGACCCCCCTTGCAGATTTGGTGTTGAAGCTGTTGCCTAAACATCTTAAGTATGTGTTTTTAAGAGAAGGTGACAAGCTTCCATTGATTATATCTGCCAAGCTGTCTCGTTTAGAGGAAATGAAATTAATCAACGTCTTGAAGAAAAATGAAAAAGCCTTTGGATGGAAAGTAGGAGATATCAGAGGGATATCTCCTGACATCTGTATGCATAAGATCAAGACAAATGAGGGTGCGAAATGTGTTAGACAACCCCAGAGGAGGCTCAACCCTCATATGCAAGAGGTGGTTAAGAAAGAAATCATCAAACTTCTGGACATGGGAATCATCTATGCCATCGCTGATAGTGAATGGGTTTCCCCGACTCAGGTAGTTCCCAAGAAAGGTGGAATTACGATTGAGAAAAATGAGAATGGAGAGGAAATAGCATTGAGACTTTGTCGGCCGTTACTGAGTCTCAGATCGATTATCGAAAGCTCAATGAGGTAACCATGAAAGATCACTTTCCCCTTCCATTCATTGACCAGATGCTTGAGCGTCTGGCGGGACACGCATTCTACTGCTTCCTGGATGGATATTCAGGATACTTTCAAATACCCATTGATCCAACTGACCAAGAGAAGACCATTTTTACCTGCCCTTATGTTACATTCGCCTACAGGCGAATGCCGTTTGGTCTCTGCAATTCCCCAGCTACTTTTCAAAGATGTATGCTGGCTATCTTTGACGGGCTAGTAGAAAAGTGTATGGAAATCTTTATGGACGATTTTTCGGTCTTTGGTCAGTCTTTTGATGATTGTCTTGACAACCTTGACCAGGTCTTATCCAGATGCGTGGAAAAGAACTTAGTGCTCAATTAGGAAAAATGCCATTTCATGGTTGATGAGGAATAGTTCTGGCCACAAAATCTCCGCCAAAGGTATAGAAGTTGTGAGGCAAAAGTAGAAGCTATCGAGAAGATGAGTTATCCTAAGAATGTATATGAAGTGAGAGGCTTTCTTGGACATGTCGGTTTTTACAGAAGATTCATTCAAGACTTCTCCAAGATAGCCAAGCCCCTGTCTACTTTACTAAAGGAAGACGTTGAGTTCAATTTTGATGAGAGCTGCAAGCAAGCGTTTGAGGAGCTTAAGGACCGTTTAATCTCGCCCAATTCTTATATCGCTTCGATTGGAACTTACCTTTCAAGCTTATGTGCGACGATCAAACTATGCAGTTGGTCTTTGTATTAGGACAAAAATCAAAAGGAAATTCCAGCCAATCTATTCACTTGACCACACATTGAATCCTCTCAAGTTAACTATACTACTATCGAAAAGGAATTATTGGCCGTAGTCTTTGCTATGGACAAGTTTCAGAGTTACTTTTAGGAGCTCAAGTGATTGTGTGGATCGATCACGCCGCTTATGTATCTCGATGACTAAGAAAGAGGCCAAACCGCGCGCCTACTGCGTTGGATATTGACCCTACAAGAGTTTAACGTTCAAATTAAAGACAAAAAGGGCAGTGAAAACGTAGTGGCTGATCACGTTTCAAGAATGCTAAGTGAGGAAAAGGATGATCCAGATGATATAGATCTTTACTTTCCTCTAGAGAATATCAAGCTTATCGACGGTTGTCCTCCTGATGTTCCATGGTATTCTTCCATTGTCAATTACTTTCATTCCCGATATCTCGATCCAGAATTGTCCTATCAGGAGAAGAAAAAGTTCTTCTCTGATTTGAAATCTTTCGTTTGGGATGAACCTTATCTTTTTAAGATCTGTAAAGATGGTTTGCTTAGAAGATGTGTTCCAGAATCTGAGCAGCGCGATATTATTGAGCAAATGCACAGTGGACCCAATTGGAGGTCACTTTGGTCCGTGGAAAACCGTTGCTAAGATCTTCCAATCCGGTTTCTATTGGCCTACGATCTTTAAGGACACAGAAGCTTTCTGTAAAGCTTGTGATAGGTGCCAAAGAACCGGTACTTTAACAAGGCGTTTTGACATGCCTTTGAAACCCATCCTAGAATGTGAAGTCTTTGATGTATGGGGTATCGACTTTATGGGACCATTCCCATCATCTTGTGGTAACGAGGCTCAAGCCACTCCTCACAATGATCATAAGACGGTCATGAAATTCTTAAAGAAGAATATCTTTGTGAGATTTGGATGTCCACGTGCCTTGATCAGTGATGAAGGGACACATTTCTGCAACCGACCCCTAGAGAAAGTGCTTGAAAAGTATGGTGTTCGTCATAAGACCGGTACACCATACCATCCTATGACGAGTGGTCAGGTTGAAAGAAGCAACCAAAGCATTAAGAAAATCCTGGAAAAAACGGTCAACATGATCATAGGAAAGACCGGAGTTTGAAATTGGATGATGTACTATGGGCATATAGAACCGCCTATAAGACTCCTATGGGCACGTCTCCATATCAAATGGTTTATGGTAAGCCATGTCATCCGCCATCGAGTTAGAGCACGCAGAGCTTATTGGGCTACAAAGTTTCTGAACTTTGATTCCCAATCTTGTGGTAAGCATCGATTGCAACAGTTGCATGAGTTGGACGAATTCAGACTCCAGGCTTACGAAAGCGCCAAGATCAGCAAAGATAAGATGAAACTCCTCCATGACACCAAGATTAAGAAGAGATAATTTCAAGTCGGGGAACAAGTTCTTCTGTATAATTCCAGACTACATCTGTTCCCTGGAAAGTTAAGGACACGATGGTCCGGTCCCTTTGAGATTCTTCAAATTATTCCTGGAGGCGTTCTAGAACTATGAGGTTATGGTGACCAACCGTTTCGAGTAAATGGTCAAAGGTGCAAGCACTACATTGGTGAGCCCAAGGAAAAGCCTTTGATTGTTCGGTTCCTCGATATCCTCGGGTGTGGTACTAAAGAAGTCGAAGAATTTGACGAGTTTTCACCCGACCTATTTTCAGAGGATGACGGTAGTGGTCGATCTGAAGAAGTTCTAGCAGGTAGTTGGGATATGGAAGAGTTTGAGAGGGAGCGTCAGCTGAAACGTCATCAGAAGACTCAGAAGGAGAAGAAGTCAACCATGGGGAAGTTTAAACGTGTTTGGAAAGCTATCAAAGATTCCACCCCATGTGTTAATGTCAAGCTTTTCGCAAATTGAAACCATCGACCCAAGTCTAGACGAGGTAGTGGCTGGCAGAAAAGTCAAATGGCCTGATCCAGGCTGAGCTTTAAACAGTGTCGAGCTAACGACATTAACCAAAAGCGCCACTAGGGGGCAACCTAGATATCGTTCTTTTAGTTGTTTTTGTTTTATGCTTTTGTAGTTTTAGTATTTAAGTTAGTTTACTAAGTTTTTAGCCTTATTAAGTTTTTGTTTTATCTGTCAGTTAGTTGTGCTTTCTAGAGATGGATTTCGGAGTTCTACCAGAGGAGTTACCTTTCTTTGGAGGATCCCACTAATCACTTTGTAGATGATGGACCGGGAGGGACTATCGTTTTGCACGTAGACTTTGATATTAGTACCCGCGTCAGGACTGTCACCTATGTTCTTATTGTTCCCCGCTGTTCGGGAGGTGGAGATTTCACTACTGAGGAGTTGCAGGCAGCTCTAGGACGTCCATACACAATCCTGAATGATCCGATGCTGACAGATTTAGCGCTAGTGCTGCAAGCTGAACATTTTCAAGGTGTTGATGTAGGCTGGTGAGGACTGGGGTTTTGCAGGATGAGTATGACTTCCTCCGGCGATTGACATGCTCCGCCGTCTTATCCGGGTGATAGATTGGTCGGACATTTACGATGTCTAAGCGTTGTTAGGTTATTTCGTCGAGCAAACGACGTAAAACACAAGCGCTTGGTGGGAGGCAAAACCTTTTTTTTACATTGTTTTTACTTATTTCTAGTAGTTTTATGTACTTCGTTGATTTCCATTTGTATTTTTGAAGTGTTATTTAAGTTTAATGAGAAAGTGCAAGTTTGAATTTAAATTGTATGAAATTTCATAATTTTTGCATTTTTTCGCTTGGACGCCCGTCCGAAGTCCGACGCCCGTCCGCTTTGATCAAATATTCAACGGCGCCCACTATGTCCGACGCCCGCCTCAAATTCTCCTCCAATCTCAGATTTAATTTGAGCGTGTGGACGAGCGTCTGATAAACTGGACGCCCGTCCAGTTCATATGTTCTTTGCCTGGACGCCCGTCCGGTTACTTGGACGCCCGTCCAGCCCCTGCCTATATATACCCCCTCAACCCATAAACACTCACTTTTTTCAGAATTTCAAACTCGCAAACCCGAATTTTTGCCTCCTCTCAACCTAAATACCTCGATATTACACCAAATTGGGCGCTCTAAGTTGCTATAGGCCGCTTTAGATCCTCTCTTTTCACTTTTCTAAGCCGTATTCCTCAATCGACAACCATTTGGACGAATCAGAGACATCTTTGTTCCAAATTTTCCCAAGAAAATTCGATTTTTGACTCGAATTTGCACGATTAGGATCCTTTCTAGCAGCATCCTCCTCGCTCTCTCATCATCATTGGTAAGTTTCTAGTGACTTTTCTGGGATTAATTAACGTTTTTTTGGAGTTCGATTTTCGGCTCGACTCTTTTATGTGAATTGCACCTTATTTGTTTGTTTTTTTTCTTGATTCTTGCTGGTTTGTGCTGTGGTGATGTTATGGATGATGAATGGGTTGGTTGTTGATAATGGATGGTTGCGGTTTGTGGTTTGGTTCTTTTGAAATCCCGATTTGGATGTTAAACGGGTACCTTGTTTTGTTTTGGGATTGGGTTTGTTGTGTGTAGCTTTAGTTCACTATGGTCCATAAGAAGGCAGTGGTTAAGAGGCATGGTAAGGATGTGGCTCAGGAGCCTAGTAAGAAGAGGAAGGCGGTAGATCCTCCCGTAGTTGATCCAAACCGAGGTGTTAGTATCCGCGACCAACCCCCTAGGGCTGTACAAAGTCAAGCTATGGCACAACTACGAGATGAGTCTATGTCCGAGTCGGATACTGAGGAAGATGTGCCTCTAGTAAGGCTGCCTAGGGTTCAGAGAGGTGGGGCGTTGTCTAGGGTTGAACAGGTTGAGGATGCACCTAGGCAGGAGGAAGCAAGTACGAGAGCTGAGCCGGTTAGGACAACTGTTAGACCTCCTGGTCCTCCTATTCCTTTGGCTCGTCGATTTATCAGCCCTAAGGCTTACAAGGTGTTTAGCAAGCATTATCAGTCACGGACGATGTTGATAGAGAGGGCGGTTCTGGAAACAAAGGTTGATTCGGCGTTTGTGACGCTTTTGAGGGATAGGAAATGGGATGCGTTGATGAGAACACCACTTACTCCGGTGAATGATACACTAGTTCACGAGTTTTATAGCAATTTTTCAGAGACGGACTTGGAAACCGGAGTGGTCATGGTTAGGAATGTCAAGGTCCCTTTTACGCCGCAGGTGATAAATGCCAAGTACGGGTTGGGGCCTTTCGAGGGTTTGGACTACAAGGAGGAGATTAAGAGGAGGCAGGATGCCGGCCAGGATCCGTTAGAGGAGTTGCGTCTGACAGTGTGCCCGGATGTTCCGTGGACACTGAGGCCGGGCGGAGATCGTAAAGAGTTGGTGACTACGACTTGGTCAGAGGACTGGAAGGTCCAGTGTCGATTCATTCAGAGTAGGTTGTTGCCAAAGAACAACCTCACACATTTCCACATTGGTGATTTAGGGATGCTATACGCTTTGAATTTTGGGTTGAATGTCGATGTCGGCCAAGCCTTATTTGATGAGATTGCGACCAATCAGCAAGTATATGCCCGGTGTTTGATTGTTCCCCACTTGATACATAGCCTATGTGTGGATGCCGGTGTTCCTGAGTATAGGCCGGATCTTAAACCGAAGAACCCGAGGGCAATTCAACGAGAAAAGGTTAGAACTTCGGGACATGTTGAGGCTACGCAAGAGCCGGGGTCTACTTCTGCACCACCCGCGGTTTCATTCGTTCCCACTTTATCTCCCGCAGTCAGGATGCGGTTGAGCATGGCCAACAGTTTACGGGAATGGATGGGTGATATTCGGGATACACAGAACAACATTTTGACGATTCTGCAGTGTATCTGCGAGGACCGGCAACCGAGGGACGAGAGGATCTTCACACCTAGCCTGAGGGATTATATCTATTCTGATGAGATTGAGCAAGCCATTGCGGATGTTCTGCATGAGTCTGAGTCGTCTTCTGATGAGGAGCAGCCTGACTCTCCTGCGGGTGGAGCACCTCCGGCTGATGATTCTGCGGCACCGGGGCAACCCTGATTTTATTTGTCCATTTTCGATTTTGATTTGTCCTAGATACAATGACTGTATATTCTTGCCACTTTTGATTACGTGATTCGTTTTCCTTTTCATTTAGCTACTATTTATTTTTCCGATGGATCATGTAAGCCATAAGGCATCAGTACTTTCATTTCTACTTTGTTTAAACTTGTGGATGTGTTTAATGTTTCATCTTTTGATATTACTCGATTTTGCTATCTCTTTTCATTCTGGTGTGATTCCCCGTTTTCCCCGAGATTTTTCCGTGTTTGTCGAGTAGTGCAGGTATATTTTTAGCGGTTGTGTCGAGCTATATTGTATGGTTCAGAGTTCTAAGTGTCACTACGTAGGCTCCGGCCTGACCGACGATTCGAGTATCTATTACAATCAGCTAAGTTCTGTATCGTTTCTTTCGTTCTGCACAACCCGAGGACATGTTGATCTTTAAGTGTGGGGGAGGGGAATGATTTGATATGTATCTACACATTTACTTAACTCGTTATGTTTCTATGAAAAATGAGCTAAAAATGAGCTAGAATTTTTGAAAATTCTTCGACATCTTTGTTTTTGTTTTGTCCCGAGTAGGCAATTCGATTCACTGTTCGTTATTTTTATAGTCATCGAAGCTATATATCATAAGTTTGATAAGTTAGTTGTTTCACCTGAGATCTATTTTTCACGAGCCATAGTGAATGATGAGCTAATTTATAAAGTTATACCCCCTTTTGGACGAGTGATTTTTGATTTTCTTATAAGTCATGTGCTTAGTGCTACGTACATATCTTGAGATTTATGATAGTTTGTATTTAGATCCGAAGTATGATATACTGTGAATATCTAAGGTTTGAATGTGATAAGTAACACGTAACTTATTGTCAAATGAAAAAGTTGAGTTTATAATGAATTAATTGGGTGTGTCGAAAGCTAGTCGATGATTTGAGTGCGATAGGGTGTACCACGTATGTCCTATACCACTATGATGACTAAAAGCTCACGACAGTCAGAAAAAGCTGCCTTATGATTGGAGTAAGGTAGGGTATATCTCGAATATCCTATTCTGCTATGACAAGGCAAGAGCTCACTCTGATGTGTGTTTAAAGTGAAGTAATTAAATCAACTTGCAATAAGAAGTGCTATGAAATGAATGAAAGACTAAGTTATCGTCTATCTTATCCCCAGTAGAAACTGATAGATATGCTGTAGGGATTATCCTCTGAGTATCTCAGAAAGGCCCTAGATATAATCGATCATCCTTTTCTGGATATGTCACGTTTGTAGGGTACATCTTATTAGTGTCATTTATTGCTAGTCTACGAGGGGGTATTAGCTAGTTTTGCTTCGAGTTTCTCAAGTTTGGATTTAGTGGAAGTTTTCTATGGCTTTGCACACACACAATGGTGAACCTCTGATTTATTAGATCTATGCTATATTGTCTTAGATGCTTGTTTTTGTCTCGAGCCCTAATTTTCGTTTTGTTTTGCTCGGGACGAGCAAAAGCTAAGTGTGGGGGAGTTGTTAAGGGTGAATTTATACGATTTATGATGCTATATTCTATGATATTTTCTCCTCATATTCGTATAATTTGCATAAGAAACGAGTGTTTAACGGAAGTATTGAGTAAATGAGGTTTTTAACGAGTTAATCGCAAAATTGGTTAATTTTGGTGTTTTAATCTTGATTTTATGATTATTTGGATGATATTACGTTTTGCGATGTTTTGATGTGTTGTAGGTACATGTTTGATGCTCAAATGTTGATCAAAAAGAGATAATGATGATTGGCTTTGATGATAAAAGAGATAAAGATGGAGAAATCAAGATGAAGTCGATCTCGATCAAGCGCCCGTAAGCTTGAACTAGCGTCCGTAGGCGGGCGTCTACCATTTCAAACGAGCGTCGAGTGATGATATTTTTGATTCGAGTTTGGATGAAATTGCTTTGGACGAGCGCCCAATTTAAAGAAGGACGGGCGTCGATCATGACTCGCCCGATTCAAGTTTGTATGGAAGAGTGGACGGGCGTTCAAGGATCAGACGGGCGCCCAAAGAGCCGACTTTATTGAACCGACTTGAAAATCTATATATAGGCGGCGGTTTCTCAACCCTAAAAAGAATCACACACAATACTCAAAACCCTAATCCTAGTGGGCGGCTTAGGCTGCGGTTTTTCCTTGTTTTTCATCAACTTTTATGTTCTTAAATTCTTAGATTAGATTAGCTACTTTTTATGTCTTTCTATACAATTTCAAGTTTCAAGAGGATGCTAAGAGGCTAGACCTCCATTGAACAAGCGTTGTGAAGCCATCCGATCAACAATTGATTTCTTTTTCGTGATTATTTTGTGAGTATCTATTACGAGTTGTTTCTTTTATCATGCTTTACGTTGTTTATTGCAAATTTATATCGAAAGATGTTTGCTTTGTTGATTGTTCATTTGATGAAAATCATGTTAGACTTTAGATCACCATGATAAAGAATAGATATTTGATCTAAGTAACGAAAGTTATTAGGTTAGATTTTTAGGTTAGAAACGTTCAAAGTTTACACCTTTGGATTAGAAAAGCGTTAATCTTTAGATCGGAAGATAGAGATTAATAGACGAACTACCTAAGAAATTAGAGTTCATACTTTTGATTAGGTGAATCACAACTTGATTAGTAATCACGAAATAATCTGAATTGAAATTGAATGTCGATAGGATAGGTGGATCAATTGCTTGTTCATTCGTAACTTATTGATTTAAAACCCCTTGAATTTGAATTGTTTAGCTTAGTTAGTCTTTTATTGCATATTAGGTTTAGTTTAGTTTAAATTGGTTGAAACATATCTTTCCGGCTTTAGATCATTGATCTTCTCGTCCGATTTACGTTATTGTTATCTTTCTTGTGAATTATTTCTTTGTTTTAGTATCTCATTCGGTTTAGTAATAATCGTGACATAGGTTAGTTAGTTAAACAAAAACTAGGATTACCAATCGTTAGTTCCCCGTAAGATCGACCCGGTATCAACCTCTTACTACGATCCTTGCACTTGAGGTATATCGGATTTATAAATATTTATTACTTGTTTGTTTTTCATTAGATAAATCCATGAACAACAAGCCTCCAAGAAGGTTTGGATCCAGATTTGGTCTTGGCTACAACAGTCAGGATGAGATTGGAAACAATGGACAACACAATTTTGAATCTAGGACCAACAATGGACCAAAATTCAGAAAGGGACAGACCATAGTCTCAACCACTCATTCTGCACCGGTGAAGTCAAAAACCAGTGCAGTGAAAGAGCAGACTAAACCATCAATCCAGTCAACCAAAGGCAAAGACCTTCTGAAAGGTAAAGGAAGACTTTACCTTTTAGAGGATGATTGGAATGTTGCACCTCCAAAATACAAGAAGAAACCAATTCAGGCCATGCATCATGTGTTTAAGAAAAACCAACCAAGGTATGTTCCTAGACACATGAAGCAACATAGGTTTCCTACTACATATTGGAAAGTGAAAAAGGATGCAAATGCACCAAAAAGTAGAGAAAAGTATCAGAATACCTTCAGTAAAAATATTAGAAGCTATTCTTCCATGCCTTATACATATGAAGATGATGACTTCAATTATCCAAAAAGAAGATCATTTGGATATACACTTGGAGTAGGAGGCATGACTGCTAACAAGTATTGACCCAAACAGTGTTGGGTACCTAAACATAATTAATTTGTTTTGTAGGATGTCTGGTACATAGACAGAGTGGATGTTCAGACACATGACAGAAACAAGAGATGGCTCACCTGACTTTAAAGCTTTTGATGGACCCAAAGTCACCTTTGGAGGCAAAGAAAACCCTGGTAAAATTAAGGGGGAAGGCACAATGCTCAAGAACAATTTGAAGATTCAAAATGTGGCATATGTTAAGGGACTAAATTTCAATCTACTAAGCATCAGTCAATTCTGTGACAAAGGCTACAATATACACTTCAACAAGGAAGGATGCAAGGTGATTCACAACCAAACCAACACAAGTGGTTCTCAGCAGAAGAAGAGAAGATAACATGTATGTGGTGGATTGGAAAGCACTAAGGCGTAGAAACATGTTTGCCTGTAAAAAAGAAAAAATCAACCAGCTGGATTTGGCATAGAAGATTAAATCATCTAAATTTCAAGACCATCAACACATTATCAAAGAACAAATTAGTTGAAGGCCTGCCAGAGATCACATTCAAGAAAGAAAGCCTCTGTGATGCATGCTAGAAAGGAAAGGAAAGCAAATCAAAAGCTCCTTCAAATCAAAGCCCTATCAATCAACAACAAGAATTATACATCTTTTACATATGGACTTGTTTGGACCAGTCACACCAGTAAGTGTAAGTGGTAAGAAATACACTCTAGTAGTGGTTGATGATTTCTCCATGTACACCTGGACCATATTCATGAACAAGAAGAAAGAGACACTCAAGAAGCTGCAAGATTTGCTAAGAAGAATTCAAAATGAGAAAGAACTAAAGATTATCAAGATCAGATTAGATCAGATAAAGGCACAAAATTTCTAAATAAAGTTATCAGAACTTATTGCGAAGAAAATGGAGTACTACATCAATTATCTGCAGCAGGAACTCCACAACAAAATGGTGTAGCAGAAAGAAGAAACAGAACTCTCAAAGAAGCAGTCAGAACAATGATTGTAGAAGCATGCCTACCAAAGAGGTTTTGGGCTGAAGAAGCAAACACACCATGCTATACACAGAACATATCAATCATCAACAAATATCATGGAAAGACTCCATATGAAATATGGAATGGAAGAAAACCTAATGTCTCATATTTGCATATGTTTGGATCAAAATGTTTTGTTTTGAACAGGAATCAGTTGCATACCTTTGATGAAAAGGCTGATGAAGCAATGTTTATGGGATATTCAGACACCAACCAAAGCATTGGAATACTCAACAAAAGAACATTGGTGATTGAAGAATCAATACATGTAGTCTTTGATGAACCAAACACAAATGGTGAAAGTCTTCAAGATCAGGAAGAAGAAGCAACACAAAGGGAAGTATATACAAATACAACCATACCAGCTTCCATTCTGAATCACCATTTTGAAAATCAAGATGAGCCACATGTCAATACAACAGAAGAAGCACCAGAACTTAGAGCTCATGCACAGTATGAAGGTGTAGAAGCACCAAGTGAAGAACAACTTCAACCTGACCTCAATTGGCTAAGTGATCATCCTGAAGATCAAGTCATTGGAGACATTCACACGGGAGTTAGAACCAGAAGACAACTGGAGCATATGCTAACATGCTTTCTATCATAAGTGGAACCCAAGACAATAGATGATGCAATTCAAGATGCAGACTGGACCACGGCCATGCAAGAGGAACTAAATGAATTTGAAAGAAATGAAGTCTGGGAACTTGTTGACAAACCAGACATAGCCAACATCATGGAACAAAATGGGTATTCAGAAACAAGATGGATGAACAAGGAACAGTTGTCAGAAATAAAGCAACGCTAGTTGCAAAAGGTTACTCTCAAGCGGAAGGAATAGATTATGATGAGACATTTGGACCAGTAGCAAGATTGGAAGAAATCAGACTCTTTCTAGCCTTTGCCGCACACAAAGACTTCAAAGTCTATCAAATGGATGTCAAAAGTGTATTTCTAAATGGACTTTTGGAAGAAAAAGTATATGTGGAACAACCTCCTGGTTTTCAACTTAAAGGAAAAGAAGATAAAGTATACAAGCTCAAAAAGGCTCTTTATGGACTCAAACAGGCACCTAGAGTTTGGTATGAAACACTATCACAATTTCTGATCAAGAATGGTTTCAACAAAGGAACTATAGATAAGACTCTGTTCAAATTAGAGGAAGGAACAAATACATTGCTAGTACAAATCTATGTTGATGACATCATATTTGGATCAGAGGATGAAAAGCTGTGTGAGAAATTTGCAAACTTGATGAAGAGCAAATTTTAGATGAGCATGATAGGAGAATTAAATTATTTTCTTGGCCTTCAAGTGAAGAAAATGAAGGATGGTATATTCATTAGTCAAGCCATGCACACAAAAGACCTAATACACAAGTATGGTATAGACACAAGTGGCACAGCAGATACACCAATGTGTGCAAGAGTCATTCTTGGAAAAGATAAAGCAGGAAAAATGTTGATCGAGAAAATGTATAGGGAATCATTGGATCCCTACTATATCTAATCAGTGTGCACTGATATAGCATTTGCAGTAGGAGTATATGCAAGATTTCAAGCTCAACCAAAATAATCACATCTTCTAGCAGCTAAAAGAATAATCAAATACCTGAAGAACACCATCAATGTTGGCATTTGGTATCCAAAAGATGGAGGATTCAAGTTGATATCATATTCAGACTCTGACTTTGCTGGATGCAAGATAGATAGAAAAAGCACATACGGAACATGCCGGATGCTAGGCACCAGACTAGTTTCATGGTTCAAAGAAAAAGCAAAACTCCATCTCTACATCAAGCGGTGACCGAGCATATATATAGCAGTGAGCGAAATTTGTGCACAAGTACTGTGGATTAGACAATAGCTAAGAGATTATGGAATGTAGGAGATGACAATTCCAATCATGTGTGACAACACAAGTGCAATATCCATTACTGAAAATCCAGTGTTGCACTCAAGAACAAAGCATATTGATGTAAGACATCATTCCATCAGAGATCATGTTGAAAAATGAGACGTTATTCTAAGATACATACCCACTGAAGATCAATTGGATGACATTTTCACTAAACCACTCAGTCATGAAAGATTTAGCATGTTGAGAACTGAGTTGGGAATGATTGAAATTGACTAAGTACCAAAGAGAGGCTAACTGGAGTAAACAACTAAGTGACTTCACCAGCTGATTAAACCTTTGCCATTACAGGTGATGTAGCAGGCCAGCATCGGTACTCGCCAAGTCAACTTCAGCGATTGTTAGAACACGATTAAATACATCGGCTCAGTGAAAAAGTCACTACACCGACTAAGTGACCAGCTAAGCCACTCCACCGAAATAAAGATTGGAGTCACCAGCAAATTAAAGTGTGACCCAAATCAGTTTTTATACACGTGGAAAACCAAGAAGTTATGAAGGATTATACTGTGGAAGATTACACACGTGGAGATCAATCTACAATCGTGGAGGTAAACATAATATTCTTTTTAATTACAAATGCCTCGATTCCCAGGATCTATCATTACATACCTCAATCCACTCCCCCACTTCACTCGAATATCGGGATTTATATACACAAAATCACGCCAGTATATCACATAATCCTTCCATATTCAACCACGTTCACACCACCCAAATCATCCTATATAAACAACACTTAGAGATTTCTCAAAATTTTTTACGCTCTCTTGCAATTCAAAAAACCTATTTCTCATTGAAAATCTAGTCCTTCTCTCAAATCTTAAATAAATGGCTTCATCCTCTACAATATCTCCCACCGAAAGATTTTATGAAATATCGATCATCACTGGATCATTTTTCAAACCTGAACCCTATCTCTCTTTCTGTGATAATGATGCACAAGCTCGACGCTTGGTTGATTGTTGTTCAAATCTGGGGTTAATGACCTTCCTAAATCCCTCAATCAACGGAATTTGCTATGAAAATCTAATTGCATTCGGGAAAAATGCAATGTTTGTGCCCAAACACAAAAAGAGCGATATCGATAGCATAAAGAGTTCAATCTTTGGGAAAGAAGTGGTCATTACGCCTGGTCTTCTCAACAGATTCCTATACCTACCAATGATCGGTCCGGCTAATGTGAAGTTCGTAAAGATTGACATCAAAACTTCTGGGCTGAAATAGCCAAGAATCCCAAGCACAACAGCAAAACCTAC
Source organism: Gentiana macrophylla (assembly GCA_026214975.1). Taxonomy (NCBI): domain Eukaryota; kingdom Viridiplantae; phylum Streptophyta; class Magnoliopsida; order Gentianales; family Gentianaceae; genus Gentiana; species Gentiana macrophylla. The sequence continues at coordinate 78,832,817 of CM047813.1, read as the reverse complement.
AACCTCCCTAGATCAGCACTCAAACTTCCATTTGTTGAATTTGCACCGGTTATCACCAAGAACATCGAAGGCAGAAAAGGGTCGATGGAAAACTTGACTGAGTTACGGGTCAAGCTAATGGTGATCATCTATCAAGGTATTAACTTTGATTGGGCAACATTTGTCTTCAATAGACTGAAAGACCAGATTCAAAAAGAAATTGATCTTTCAATTACGGCACCAAGCAAAGGTTTGCAGAAGAAATGTGATTTTTGGGAGAGGAAATCACATGGGTTCCTCCTTCAACATCTGTTTGACACACTGAGGGTGAAACCCACAAATTTACAACCTCCACACAAGTCCAAGGTAATGTTTACCTACATCAAGGCATCTCTGAAACCCAAACCCACTGTCGGGAGAAAAAGAAAACAACCTGAAAGCAGCAGATTAGGAATAGGACGAAGAACCAGATCCCAAAAGGAACAAGAGTGCACCCCTGTGATTGGTACCAGCAACCTGAACGATACTGTAGTAATCAGTGATGATACAACAACGGAGGAATAGAAACAACAAGAGGACATCACCATCTGGAAGAAGGTGAGGAAGGATATGTTCTCACTCCATCTTAAGAAGAAGAGATGGATGAAGAAGAAGCTGAGACAGAGGATGAACATTCAGAGGGTGACCACCTTGAAGCTGACCCAGAAAAGATGGAGATATCTGATGATGACCTAACTCTTCAAGAATTACTCTTCAAGACCCTCAACAAAGTTGACAAACAGCCGAGTGAGCCAGTTGATCAAACTCACTTTGCTGAACTTGTCAACACCCCCACTATTGATCAAGGGGGAACACCAGTAGAAGAAATCAAGCCTCCAGCTCATAGAGAAGAAAACTTGCCATCTTCGGTAGAAGGAGAAGCAAGCACCCCCCAGCAACCCCTCAATGACCCTGAGTCTAATGAGGAAGAAAAAGAAGAAGAGGAAGAAAAAGAAAGTGAGAAAGAGAAGGAAGAAGATGCAGATGATGAGGATGAGGAAGTAATTCCAGAGGAAACTGATCCAGAAAGACTGTTTAATCTGGATATTCAACCGCTCATTGTGGACATGGAACGGCAATACCTTAGCAGACAAAACCTGAAAGTTGCCTTAAGGAGTGATGCAACCTCCTTAAACCACAAGATTGAAGCCCTCATCAGTCACATCAAGATATAAGATGAGGTCATGGAAAAATAGGGAAACTTACTTTGCAACTTACAGCATCTCATTCCCTACCATGTCCAAACCATCATTGAGTTTCATGCTGAAAAGATTGATAACAATCTCAAACCCTTGGTGGGTACTCTAAATGCTCACACTCATCAAATTCAGCATCTAGATGAGATCATGCAGTACTCTGGCCAGCAACTCAACACCGTTCTCAAAGTTGGTGAGGCAACCAACAAGATACTGGATAAAAGATATGGTCCCCTCTCTGAATCTGAAGATGCAATCAGGACTCTTGAAAAACGTTTTGATGCTGCCAAAAAGGGGGGAAGGAAGCTCAAAGCCTGAGAGCTCGAGGGGAATGAAGGCAAGACCAACAGACAAGGGCAAGGGCATCAAAGGCAAGGGCATCAGGTTTCAAGAAAAGAAGCAGTAGCCCTTATTATATTAATTTACTTACTCAAATGACCCATGCTTTTGATTCTCAAATAAAAAGATGCAATGTCTTATTGCCCTTAATGGATGAATAAAATTATTGAGCTGTATTATGTTGTTCTATTATGAAAAATGTGGCATACTTATGTTCAGGCTTATGAGGGTTTTGGTATCATCAAAAAGGGGGAAATTGTTAGGAACATTTTGTTATGTTTTGATGATGGTCATACTAGCTGTTATAGCAAGCCTAAAATAAGTTAGAATTCTCTGTATAAGTCTTTACTTAGAGTCTGACATGTTGTATAAGTTGAGTCAGACAAGTATTGTACTAGTTGGTAGGACGGCAAAGTATAAACAGATTTTCGGCAGAGTGAAGCCAGCCAAGTACCAGCAGAGAAGTAATGAAGACATTATGGTCTGACTTATAACCAAGGAAGTCTGTGATAACCTTGGATAAGTCTAAGTTATGTTCCGAGTGATGAAACTTAATTTTTAAATATGGTGTACACTAATCTCACACAAATCAAGGATAAGTGAAGTACAAAGATTCTCCTTTAACTGAAAGAATGAAGGAAACAGTGAATCGGCAAAGTAAACTGACTATCGGCTGAGTGAAGACAAAGCAATGAAGGAAGATCCAAGCGGCAAAGTCAGAAGGATCACTTGACCGATCAGAGAACAGCTAAGTAAACCTTACCTAATCAGATTTTGAAATATGTTGAAGATTCAGAGGATCAAGCATTAAATGCATAATAAATAGAGGATCAATCAAAAGACGGATTTTCTGATAAATATTTGAAGAAAAATCCGATCACTGAAATCAAGGAGAATACAATTAAGGGGGAATCAAGAATAAAATCAAGTATTATTCCCTCATTAATATAGCCAACGGACGGAAATTCAAATCAAGGATTATCAAGGCTATAAATAGAAGGCATTGACAGAAAAAGAAAAAAGAGAGAGGCACGATAAAAATCTGAGCAAATCTCTGTCAAAGTGAAAAGCTTTCTATCTGTGGTAAAAAGATATATCTAGTGATCAACTCAAAACTGAGAGCTACAATTCAAACATCAAGCATTGAGATTGATCAACAAGTTTGTGAATCCAATTCACATCAATCAAGAAACTGAATCAAGTGCCATCGAGAAGGAGTTGTGTTTGTGATAGGCTTTGAAGGATTTGATCCCAAGGAGCAAAGTGAAAGAGCTGAGTCATGAAGTTCATTGCGAGTCAAGGAGTGATAGTCTTGTAGATTGTGAAGCTTGTGTAGTCAGGACAATCGACTATTGTATCTGTGAAAACAATAGTGAATTCCTCCAATCATCACAGGAGAAGAGTGGATTAAGGGATTACACCACCCTGAACCACTATAAGCCTTGTGTCAATTTACTTTCAACAATTTACCTTACTGCATTCATTTATTTACTTATATTATATCTTATATCTGTGATTGCCTATTTACTTTGAAACAACATAGTAAGAAGGGACTTATCCGCTGCCCAAAAGCTTTGAAAAACAAGAAATTTTTTGAAACTCCACTATAGTCATTCACCACCCCCCTGACTATAGTTTTACCCTTCTCTGGGACCAACATCCGTAACACACCAGATGAGCACCGTAGCCTTATACCAAGAAAAAAAACATCGATGACCTAAAACCAACAAAAAGGCCACCAAAAGCCAATACAACAGACTTGTACCAAGAAAAATACATGAACCTGATGATGTTTTTATCTATACAATGCGGAGTACACATGGAACACATTATAATAAAAAGAGATGATTATTTTAACCATAGCAGCCTCTTGCAAGCCAAGTTTGTGAAGAAGGAAAAAAGGTAACAAAATAAAAGAAAGACAACAACAATAAACCTATACAGAATAAATTAACCACCTAGAAGCATGAGAAGAACACCATATTAATTCAGGTCACACATCCAAAGTGGAAGCCAGAAACCCAAACGAAGTTTTCTTATGTCACATGGCCCAAAAAAAACCACAGGATGATCTGTATGCTGTAAAGCATCTCTTTTTCTTGTCATTTATCAAAAGAAAACAAACAATAAACCATATTTGGTATAATTCATAAAAGCTAAAAACGGAATAAACTGTATTTGATAAAGCTGCATCATCATGAGTAAACTAAACACGTAAAAGAAAACAAGCAATTCCAACTAACACAAAGAGAAAAAACAGAGGATCAAGTACATTCCTAACATGAAGAGCTTGCATGCATACACAAACAAAGGGAGCAGAGTTTCTAAAAAAAACCATCAAAAGCCAACATAACAGACTTGTATGAAGAAAAACTACATGAACCTGATCATATTTTTATCTTTACAAAATGTATACAGAATACATTAACCACCTAGAAGCAAGAAAACCACACAATATTAATTTAGATCACACATCTAAAATGAAAGTCAGAAGCCCAAAATAAGTTTTTCTATATCAGTTAACCAAAAGAAAAACATCTAATGAATTGTATGTTGTAAAGCATATATTTTTTTAATGTGTAGAAATGAAACAATGAATGAACTATATGTGGTATAATTTATACAAACCAAACAAGGAATGAACTTTATTTGCTAAAAAATGCATCATCAAACTAACTACACAAGCCAACCAAACAACTTTTTATCTTGCAGGCATCAGACAAGTCAAAAAATTAAATATAGTGGAATATAAATGAAACACATTAAATGCAAAAGCCAACAACATTAATTCTAACGGGCACCACAGCAAAAAAAAAAGAGGATGTAAATACACCTACAATAGGGGAAAAAAAAAGACATGCATACATAAATGAAGCCAACACAGTAATATAGAACCGAAATCAATAAATTCAAACCAACGAAACATCACTGCGAATAGAGAACAAAAGAATTCACATGCTAAAGGCGTCTTGCCTGTTTGGTTGAACAGAGAGAATATAAGAGCATAAGATAGTGTTTGGTGACTGCAAAGACAAACAATAAACCGCTTTATAAAGACTTCAAAGGCAGCTAATTTAAAGAAAAAAAATAAAAAGAACAATTATTGCCATTATCCGGTTAAAAACCTTCAATGAAATACTGTCCATGCAAAACCCTCAGATCGACCTAATATCCGCTAAAATAAACCACCGTATAAAAGTGTTATTCTACTTCCTATCAATCTTTTTTTTTACCCAGCTTTTTCCTTCTTGATTTGACCTAATTCGTCACAAACGTATGCGCATCGGTGAATCCATTGGGTAAAATACAGTATCATATCGGGGGCTGCTATAATCCTTCTTCCCCTTCGAATTCAAAGAAACAGCAGCTGTATTGATGCCGAGTGAAAATACCCATTTTGCAATCCTGCGAGGCGAGGAGATTTGGGGAAGTTTCCCGACCCTGTGCAATGAACGAAAAGAAGAATACAAAAGAAAAAGGAAATAAAATTCATAACTTTTTTTGCAGAAAGAAAATACAATACACGATATCCACTGCTTATTTTACCACAACATCCTAAACAACACAATCAACACCACACATTTTGTTGGGATCCATCACAATAAATATTTGGTCACACAATAAATTTTGATCACTTTAATCAACGAATATCAAACGTGTAGTGATATGTGCGCGCACTACACAAATATGTAGTGCACCTATCATTTTTATTTTATTATATTGTTGATGAGAGATACAGCTGTTGGGAATAAAATAAAAAAAATGAAACCACAACATCCTAAACAACACATTCAACACCACACATTTTGTTGGGACCCATCACAATAAATATTTAATCACTTTAATCAATGAATATCAAGCATGTAGTGACATGTGCACTACACAAATATGTAGTGCACATATCATTTTCCTTTTATTATTGTTGATGAGAGATACAGTTGTTGGGAATAAAACAAAAAATGAAACCATAACATCCTAAACAACACAATAAATACCACACCTTTTGTTGGGACTCATCACCATAAATATTTGATCACTTTAATCAATGAATACCAAGAATGTAAACCATCATTTTCCTTTTATTATTGTTGATGAGAGATACAGCTGTTGGGATAAAAAAATGAAAAGGAAATTATACAATGACACATGTCAGCCTAAGAATTTGTCTTGCAAACTGCCGACGTGGCTTGGTGTGGGGAAAGCAATTTTTTCCTGTTAATAGTAGATATGATAGAATTTTCTTAGGCCTTCTTGGAAGAAGTGAATAACCTTACATGCATGTTGCTAGAAGCATATGCTCTATTTTGTTTTGTTTTTTCTCTCTCTTTTCAAAGGACATTAGATATTCTTATCCCAAAAACCATCTTTCCTAAAAAAGTTAAGAGCATTTTCAAGAAATTGACAGTATGTTCTTGTCGATGTAGAATGCTTTGGAAAAGTAGTGTCACCATTAAGGACCAAATGGTACATTTTACATTTTTGATAGTACATAATATCTTTGTCTGATTCTTGATAGACAGAGTTGTCATTTAGATCATATTTAGTAACATATCTTATCATTTAATATAAATGTTTTAAAATATATTTTGAACGTGTTTGGAGTATTTCTCTCTCTTGGTTGTGACTTTTATGGATGTGAGAAATAGTCCATCTTACATGCCCCACGAGACGGCCCTTTGGCCAAGTCTCAGGGTGGATGCATTTGATTTTAGCGTACATTGGGACGTATTTTGTATAGTTGTGATCCTGTTGAAAACTTGCTATTCTTTCATCCACTATATAAAGGTTACGTTGTGAGATAATAAAAGTTCACATCTTAATAAAGTGAACGAAACAATAACAAGTCTTCAATATAAAATATATAACTGCTTTAAGGGGCCCTCCCCCATGATGGCCCGAATGAACACGAACGTGTGTTGGTTTGGCTTTGATATGATCATGTCAAGTCCCATTGTGGGACAAATAACAACTTTAACATATATACCATAGGAAACGAGGAATCAACCTCAAAATGGTGAAAATATAGCTCCAACAACATATACGAGGAATAAGTTGTTGGAGAGGTAGGTAACTTTGATGTTAAACATAATTGATCTCAACACGTTCATTCAAGTGTCTACCTATTACAAATATCGTGGTCCAACATCAAACACAAAGACATATCAAAAACACTACAAGGACAACAAAGCGGGACCAAATCTAAAGACAATGTTTGCAGAAATGTATAACTCATTTCAAAAGTTTAACTCATTTCTTATACCAAGTTGAATTGTCATATCTTTCAAAAGTTTAAGTTGTTGGGAGGTAGATAATTTACATGTTAAACACAATGAATCTCAACATTAATTTCATGTCCCCAATATGGGACGAATAACAACATTAACACTTATACCATAGGAAAAGATGAATCAACCCTAAAACGATGAATATATAGACCCAACAACATAAAAGAAGAAAGACCTAAATTTTAAATCTTATGCTGCGTGACGGAAGAAAATCCATCTCTCAGTATTTTAGTGAAATAATAGCAAGTCTCTGACGAGCGATAAAATTCAACATTACCCTTTCACACTGGCCCAACTGAACATTGGGTGGAGTTCAATGTATCAAGCAAGAAGGAATTAAACATTCAAGTAACAAAAGGGGAAGAAAAAAAAAAACTAATTGTAACACTAATATAATACTAATAAGGATTAAAATTATTTATCAATACAAGATTCTAAACGGAAAAAAGTGAGAGTAAATATTCCAAACAAGAACAAGGACATGAAAATGAAAGAGCAATGAACCGTCTTGGAGATTTTAGCTAGAAAAAATAAAAAAATATCACCAGCTCTACCTTATCCTTATTTATGTCTTATCATGGAGAGGTATATATCTTTATTTTCCCTTTTTTATTTTGTATGGTACACAAATAATATTCCTCAAATAGCAATCACACAGACACACACTAGTGACCTTTGTCTTTATGTAAAAACTCAATTTGGTAATAAATACGGATTATTCACACAAATTAATTCCTTTTAAGATATTGCAAGAAGGTATCAAATTCTTTTCATGGCAATTACAACACCATTTAATGTTTCAAAGTGCAATATGGATGTTAAATTCCCACGCCGCGTAAAGAATCTCTTCAAAAATGATACTCCCTCCGTTTTTATATATATGTGTCGCAGATACTCCCTCCGTTTTTAAATATATGTCGCAGAGAGAAACAACAGACAAATTAAAAAAATAATTAATAACGATAACCTTTTTGACATATACCATACCCAAGGAAAACACATATAGCAACACGAGAAGAAAGTTTGGACAGTTCTACATGTGGACGAAGAACAAAGCAAGTGGAACCGAAGACTCTTAAGAGAGAATAATTAGGTGTTTGACCAAATAATTGTTAATAAGGAGAAAGGCCAGAGTTATGAGCAATCGGGATACGATTAATAAGGTAAGCGGAGGTGAGGACAGCTTCTCCCCAAAACTCATTTGGAACACTAGCGGATAGCACATAGACCTAGCAGTTTCAACAATATGTCGGTGTTTTCTCTCAGCAACACCATTCTGCTGAGGGGTATCAGTGCATGAAGACTGATGCACAGTACCTTCAGAAAGAAAAAGATCAGAAAGGGTTCCACTAGTGTATTCCCCACCCAAATCAGAACGGAAACACTTAACAATAGTGGAATGTTGAGTTTTAACAAGGCTTGAAAATCAGTATAAATCTTAGTGAACTCATAACGATGTTTCATCAAAAACACCAAAACATAACGAGTATAGTCATCAATAAAGGACACATAATATCTAGACCCCCCTTTGGTAGGAATAGGAGCGGGTCCCCAAACATCGAGTGGACTAAATCAAAAGGCGCACAAGATTTTGTGAAACTATTATGAAAAGGCAAAGCAGAAAATTTCCCAAGTTTACATCCACTACAATCGAAATATCATGAGATTTCAAATCACCCAAAACACCAGTGTTACACAAAAATTTCAAACGAGAGTGTGAAACATGACAAAGTCTAGAATGCAATAAAAAATACTTAGAGGATGAATCAAGTTAAATGAAAATAAGATAAATCAATAGAGGTGGCATTTGATAGCTGTGGAGTACGCAGCTCATCCAAAACATATAGACCCCTCTGTCTACGGCCTGTCCCAATCAGCCTCTTGGAATCGGGATCCTGCACAAAACAAGAAGTGGAAGAAAAATGAACAGATATCCAGAATCACATAATTGACCAACTGATGCAATACTGAGAGTAAGTTTAGGGATACAATAGACATTTGAGAGAGACACGTGGGGAGTGTGAATAGTGCCAATGCCATCTAATGGCAAATGTGAGCTATCAATAGAATAATAGTAGGGAACATGAGTCGAGAAGACAAAGATGTAAACTTAGATGAATCGGGAGACATATGAAAAGAAGCCCCATAGTCTAAAACCCATAGGGATGACGGTTTACTGAGGGATTTGATGAAGGCAAACTGTTGGAGAACGCAGTAGTCATGGCAAAATGCCGAGGCGGCGGGATCGCTCGACTCATCGACTGAGACCGAGTAGCAAGGAAGAATCTCAAATCGCTCGCAAGGGCATCCATAGAAGGATTTTGAGAAGAAGCCACATCCAAATCACCTGTAGGTGCAGCCGCAGCCATATAAGATGACCCACTACGGGTGTCTGCCCCCATCCGGTACCCGTGTGCGTGGTCATCCACCACGGTTCGCTGTCGAGACTTATCACCAGACGTTGAATTCTTCAAGGCTAATACAGGCATCGACTTTTCCAATATCCAGGCTTCTTACAATAACGACACTCATCCTTTTTAGCAAAGATTTGTCGAAAATCGTTGAGATGGTGTCGCTAAAATGGATGCGAAGGGTGGTTGGTACCTTTTCGCTTTTGTGTTTTGCACGAGTTTCTTGACTAACAACTCGTGAACCATTGAATCGACAGAGGGCAAGGGATTACGATGCATAATCGAAGCACGACAAAGGCTTTAATCGGACGAAGTGAGTGTAAGAAATTTGAACAAGATGCGATTCCTCCCGATGAACAATATAAGGTTCAAAGGGCTTCAATTCAGCAGACTCTGTCATAGCCAATCGATCCCAAAGAGCGGTGATTTCAAAGATAAAATTCGAATCTGCGATCATTCTCGTGACAAAGCATGATTTCCTTCTAATCGAAAAAAGCAGATATATTGGTGCGCATAAAGCAGTCTTCCCAAGTAGTCCCAAACCTCTTTAGCAGTTTCATACTTAGCCAATTGCACACCAATCTTAACATCGACAGAATTATTAATCCAAGTAATAATTTTTGAATTGGCACAATCCCACTTATCAATCAAACCAGCATAATTATCAGTACCTGCTGTGGGAGCTTTAGCAACCCCAGAAATATATTTCCACATTTCTTTCCCCCGAAGAAATTTTTTCATCACATAGCTCTAATATGAGTAAATTTTACCATCCAAACGAACACCAATTGACTGCAACGAGTCATCACTAGGGGCCATTGGTGAAACAAAAAAGACCCAAAAAAAAAGGCACAAGTCGAACCTCAAGCAAATCGGACAATACTACACGATGGCCGGAACCCCAAACCAATCGATGCAAAATCGGAACCCCAAACAAAACGAAACAAAATCGAGACAAAAATCGATGCAAAACTGAATAAAAAACTCACCAAAGTTCGATCCGCGACAGTTGTGCTTTAGATGATTATAGGCTCTGATACCATGTGTCACGGATTTTATTAACAAGTAATAATATTTATAATCCGATATACCTCAAGTGCAAGGATCGTAGTAAAGAGGTTGATACCGGGTCGATCTTACGGGGAATCGGAGGTTGTTAACTCTAGTTTTTATTCTAACCGAACTATGTCACGATTACTAAACTAAACAGATACGAAAACAGTAAATAATTCACAAGAAAGATAACAATAACGTAAACTGGACAGAAGATCAATGACCTAAAGCCAGGAAAGATAATTTCGAACCAATTTAAACTAAATCTAAACCTAATATGCAATAAAGAAGATTTGATTAAACTAAACAATTCAAGTTCAAGGGATTTGATCAAGTTATAATGAGCAAACGAGCGATTGATCCACCTATCCTAACAAGTATCAACTCCTATCTCGATTTTATTGTGTTTTTTAACCAAGTTGTGATTTCACCTTGTCTAAAACATGAACCCTAATTTCTTAGATAGTTCACCTATTAATCTATATCTTTCGATTTAAAGATTAACGACTTTACCAATTGAAGGTGTAAACTTTAACGTTCGTAAGCTAGAAATCTAACCTATTAACTCTCGTTATATAGATTAAACATCTATTCCTTATCACGATGATCTAATGTTTATATGACTTTCATCAACATAAAACAATCAAGCATGCACATCTTTCGATATAATCGCAATGAACAATACAGAACATGATAAAGGAAACAACTTTAGATAAAAACTCACAATATAATCGAAGAAACGGAATCAAAACGTGTTGGATAGGCTTCACAATGCTCGTTTGGTGAAGGCCTAGCCTCTAAGCATCCTCTTGCAACTTGAGATTGTAAAAGAAAAGTACATAAAAACTACTAAGTTTAATCTAGGATTTGAATCATAAAAACTGGAAAAGAAAGTGTAAAAACGCAGCCTAAAGCCGCCCCTAGGTTTAGGGTTTTGAGTAATGAGTAATTCGTATCCCTAGGGTTGAGAAACTGCCGCCTATATATAGATTTTCAAGTCGGTTTAGCTAAGTCGGCTACTGGACGCCCGTCCACTCTTTCCGGACGCTCGTTCACTCAGTTCTGGCCTTGCTTCAAACGCTCGTCCATTCAGCGTCCAAACTCTCTGTATCAACTTTCTTCCCCTGGACGCTCGTCCATATCTTCAAACGCTCGTCCATTCTGGACGCCAGTTCAAACTTCTGGACGCCAGTCCAGGATCGACTTAATCTTGATTTCTTCATCTCTATCCTCTTTCATCAATCCAAATCATCATTATCTCTTTTATCATCAATGAAATTCGACTCTTATCTCTCTTTGATCATCATTTGAGCATTAAACACGTACCTATAACACATCAAAACATCGCAAAATGTAATATCATCCAAATAATCATAAGATCACCATTAAAACACCAAAATAAACCTATTTTGCGAATAACTCATTTAAAACACCATTTACTCAATAATTCCATTAAACACTCGTTTCTTATGCAAATTATACGAAATATGAGGGAAAATATCATAAAATATAGCGTTATATATCGTATAAATTCACCCTTAACAACTCCCCCACACTTAGCTTTTGCTCGTCCCGAGCAAAACAAATCGAAAATTAAGGCTCGAAACGTAAACAGACATCTCAGACAATATAGCATAGATCCAATAAATCAGAAGTTCACTACTGTGTGTGTGCAAAGCCATAGAAAACTTCCACTAAATCCAAACTTGAGAAACTCAAAGCAAAACTAGCTAATACCCCCTCGTAGACTAGCAATAAATGACACTCATAAGATGTACCCTACAAACGTAAAATATCCCGAAAAGAATGATCGAATATATCTAGGGCCTTTCTGAGATACTCAGAGGATAATCCCTACAGCATATCCATCAGTTTCTACTGGGGATAAGATAGACGATAACTTAGTCTTATATTCATTTCATACCAATTCTTCATATAAGTTGATTTAACTATTTCACTTTTAAACACACATCAGAATGAGCTCTTGCCCTGTCATAGCAGCATAGGATATTCGAGATATACCCTACCTTACTCCAATCATAAGGCAACCTTTTATCTGATCGTCGTGAGCTTTTAGTCATCATAGTGGTATAGGACATACGTGGTATACCCTATCGCACTCAAATCATCGACTAGCTTCCGACACACCCAATAACTTCATTATATTTACTCAACTTTTTCATTTGACAATAAGTTACATGTTACTTATCACATTCAAACCTTAGATATTCACAGTATAACATACTTCGGATCTAAATACAAACTATCATAAATCTCAAGATATGTACGTAGCACTAAGCACATGACTTATAAGAAAATCAGAAATCACTCGTCCAAAAGGGGTATAACTTTATAAATTAGCTCATCGTTCACTATGGCTCATGAAAAATAGATCTCAAGTGAAACAACTAACTTATCAAACATATGATATATAGCTTAGATGACTATAAAAATAACGAACATTGAATTGAATTGCCTACTCGGGACAAAACAAAAACAAAAATGTCGAAATTTTTTGAAAATTCTAGCTCATTTTGCATAGAAACATAACGAATTAAGCAAATGTATAGGTACATATCAAATCATTCCCCTCCCCCACACTTAAATATCAACATGTCCTCATGTTGTGCAGAATGAAAGAAAAAGTAAAGGACTTAGCTGATTTCAATCGATACTCGAATCGATGGTCAGGCCGAAGCCTACGTAGTGACAATTAAAACTCATAACCATACGATGTAGCTTGACAAAACCGCTAAAAATATACCTGCACTACTCGACAAACACGGAAAAATCTCGGGGAAACAGGGAATTATACCAAAGTGAAAGGATATATCAAAAATGAAGAAAAATCAAAAGACGAAACATTAAATACATCCAAAAGTTGAGACAGAGTAGAAATGAAAGTACGGACGCCTTATGGCTTACATGATTCAGTCGGAAAAATAAACAGTAGCAATATGAAAAGTACAACGAATCAAGTAAGGAAAAGTAGCAAAATAATGCAAACATCGTATCTAGGAGAAAGCAAAATCTAAAATGGAAAAATAAGATCAGGGCTGCCCCGGTGCCGCAGAATCACCAGCCGGAGGTACATCACCCGCAGGGGCATCAGCTGCTCCTCATCCGAAGAAGACTCAGATTCCTCCAGAACATCCGCAATGGCCTGCTCAATCTCATCAGAATAAATATAATTAATGAGGCTTGGATCGAAGATTCTGTCTTCTCTCGGCTGCCGGCCCTCACTGATACACTTCAGAATCGTCAAAATGTTGTTTTGCGTAGTCCGAATATCCTCCATCCAGTTCCGTACACTGTTGGCCATACTCAACCTCATCCAGACTGAGGGAGATGAAGTAGGAAGGGAGGATGCTCGAGGCGGTGCCGAAGAAGAACCAGGCTCACGCGGTGCCTCCATCTCAGAATGTCCCGAAGACTTACCCCTTTCTCTCTGTATAGGTCTCGGGTTCTTTGGTCTGTGATCCGCTCTATACTCAGGCACACCGGCATCAACACACAAACTGTGAATCAGGTGAGGGACAATCAAGCTCCGCGTATAAACCTTCTGATTGATAGATATCTCGTCATATAAATCTTGCCCCACATTCACATTTAATCCAAACGTCAAAGCATATAACATGCCCAGGTCACCGATGTGAAAATGTGTCGATTGTTCTTTGGCAACAACCGACTCAGATGAACCTACACTGGACTTTCCGGTCCTCCGTCCACGTAGTGGTAACCAACTACTTCCGGTCTCCTCCCGGTCTCAATGTCCATGCCACATCCGGGCAAACTTTCAACCGTAACTCCTCCAATGGATCTTGCCCCGCACTCTGCCTATGAACGATCTCTTCCTTATAATCCCGACCTCAAAAGCCGCCAAGTTATACTTTCGATTAATCACGTCCGGCGTAAAAGGAACGCCCACCCCTCTAACCACAACTACTCCCGCCTCCAAGTCGGTCTCTCGAGCAATTAGCATAAAATTCCCGAACTAGGAGTCGTTGATCTGGGTACTCGGAATAGTCATCAAAGCATCCCATTTCCGGTCCTTTAATAACTTGACGAACCCGGATCCACCTTAGCCTCCATCGTAGCCCTCTCAATCAACATGGTCCTAGAGAAATATTGTTTGGTATAAGCGTCGTGGGCTCTAGGATTCACAAATCTACGAGGCATAGGCATAGGGGCTACGGTCTTCGCTTTCTTCCTAGGTTGGGCAGCCCTAGGCTCAGCCGGTTCCTCCTCCCGAGTAGCATCCACAGCCTCCTCAACCCTAGACGATACTCCACCTCTCTAAGCCCTAGGCATCTGTACCAATGGAATATCATCATCCGTCTCAGACCCCGAGGTAGGCTCATCCCTCAAAGTGGCCCTAGTTTGGGTGGCCCTAGGAGGTTGCTCTCTAATGCTAACACCTCGGTTTGGATCGATTAGGTTGGGATCAAACTCCTTCCTCTTCTTACTAGGCTCCTGAGCCACATCCTTACCATGCCTCTTAACCACTGCCTTCTTGTGGACCATGATTCAAGCCTAAACTAAACCAAAACAATCCCCAAACAAAGCAAGGTACCCGTTTAACATCCAAATCGGGATTTCAAAAACAACCAAACCACAAACCACAACCATCCATCAACACCAAGCAACCCATTCATCATCCACCATCAACAACATAGCAAGACACCAACACCAAAACAAGGAGAAAACAAATAAGGCACAATTTCCATAAAAGAGTTGAGCCGAAAATCGAACTCCAAAAAAAACGTGAATTAATCCCAGAAAAGTTACTAGAAACTTACCAATGATGATGAAAGGTAAATGATGAAGGTGATTTGCAGCCCTAACAGTCCCAATTTGAGCCCAAAATTCGACTTTTTCACCCAAAAAGTCGGACCAATGAGGTTTCTGATTCGTCCAAATGAGTGTTGATTGAGGAATAAGGCTTAGAAAAGTGAAAAGAGGGGATCAAAAGCGGTTTATAGCAACTTAAATCGCCCAATTTGGTGCAATATCGAAGAATTTAGGGTAAGAGGAGGCAAAAAGTCGGTTTTCTCAATTTGAAAATCTAAAAAAGTGAAGGTTCATGGGTTGAGGGGGTATATATAGGCAGGGGCTGGACGCTCGTCCAACTCTGTGGACGGGCGTTCAGTGAAGAACATATGAACTGGACGGGTGTCCAGTGTATCAGACGCTCGTCCAAGCATTCAAATTACATACAGGATTGGAGGGAGAATTCCAGACGGGCGTCCAGGGATTGTGGACGGCCGTTCAAGAATTGGGCATGACGGACGGACGTCCAGACATCTGGACGGGCGTCCAAGACAGAAAAAAGCAAAAATTCTAAAATTTCATACAATTTAAATTCAAATTTGCATTTTCTCATTAAACTTAAATAAAACTTCAAAAATACAAATGAAAAACGACGAATTACATAAAATCACTAGAAAATAGGTAAAAACAATAGAAAAATAGTGGGTTGCCTCCCACCGAGCGCTTTTGTTTTACGTTGTTTGCTCGACGAAACAACCTAACAACGCTAGTCATCGTAAATTTCCGCCCAATCTATCACCCGGATAAGACGGCGGAGCATGTCAATCACCGGAGGGAAGTCATACTCATCCTGCAAACCCCAATCCTCACCAGCTATGTCAACACCTCAAAAATGTTCAGCTTGCAGCACTAGCGCTAAATCTGTCAGCATCGGATCATTCAGGATTGTGTATGGGCGTCCTAGAGCTGCCTCGCAACTCCTCGTGAGTGAAGTCTCCACCTCCCGAACATCGGGAACAATAAGAACATAGGTGATAGTCCCGATGCGGTACTATTATCACAGTCTACGTGCAACACTATAGTCCCTCCCGGTCCGTCATCTACACAGTGATAAGTGGGATCCTCCTAAGGAAAGGTAACTCCTCTGGTAGAACTCCGAAATCCATATCTAGAAAGCACAACTAACTGACAGATATAAACAAAAGCAAAACTCAGTAAACTAAACTTAAATACTAAAACTACAAAAACATAAAACAAAAACAAATAATATAACGATATCTAGGTTGCCCCCTAGTGGCGCTTTTGGTTAATGTCGTTAGCTCGACACTGTTAAAAGCTCATCCTGGGTCAGGCCATTTAACTTTTATGCCAGCCACTACCTCGTCGAGACTTGGGTCGATGGTTGGCCGCAGAAACAAAGATCGAACACACGGGTGAAATCTTTGATAGCTTTCCAAACACGTTTAAACTTCCCCATGGTTGACTTCTGCTTCTTCTGAGTCTTCTGATGACATTTTAGCTAACGCTCCCTCTCATACTCTTCCATATCCTAACTACCTTCTAGAACTTCTTCAGATCGACCACTACCGTCATCTTCCGAAAACAGGTCGGGTGAAAACTCATCAAATTCGTCGACTTCTTTAGTACCACACCCGAGGATATCGAGGAAACAAACAATCAAAGGCTTGTCCTTGGGTTCACCAATGTAGTGCTTACACCTTTGACCATTTACTCGAAACGGTTGGTCACCATAACCTCGTAGCTCTAGAACGCCTCCAGGAATAATTTGGAGAATCTCAAAGGGACCGGACCATCGTGTCCTTAACTTTCCAGGAAACAGATGTAGCCTGGAATTATACAAAAGAACTTGTTCCCCGACTTGAAATTCTCTCTTCTTAATCTTGGCGTCATGGAGGAGTTTCATCTTATCTTTTCGATCCCGGCGCCAGAGGGCCGGAGTCCGATTCGCCCAACTCATGCAATCATTGCGATCGATGCTTACCACAAGATTGGGAATCAAAGTTCAGAAACTTTGTAGCCCAATAAGCTCTATGCTCTAACTCGACTGGCAGATGACATGGCTTACCATAAACCATTTGATATGGAGATGTACCCATAGGAGTCTTATAGGCGGTTCTATACGCCCATAGTACATCATCCAATTTCAAACTCCAGTCTTTTCTATGACTGTTAACCGTTTTTTCCAGGATTTTCTTAATGCTTTGGTTGCTTCTTTCAACCTGACCGCTAGTCATCGGGTGATATGGTGTGCCTGTCTTATGACGAACACCATACTTTTCGAGCACTTTTTCTAAGGGTCGGTTGTAGAAATGTGTCCCTTCATCACTGATCAAGGCACGTGGCCATCCAAATCTCACAAAGATGTTATTTTTTAAGAACTTCATGACCGTCTTATGATCATTGTGAGTAGTGGCTTGAGCCTCCACCCATTTCGACACGTAATCCACGCAGACTAAGATGTATTTGTTACCACAAGATGATGGGAATGGTCCCATAAAATCGATGCCCCATACATCAAAGACTTCGCATTCTAGGATGGGTTTCAATGGCATGTCAAAACGCCTTGTCAAAGTTCCGGTTCTTTGACACCTATCACAAGCTTTGCAGAAAGCTTCTGTATCTTTAAAGATCGTGGGCCAATAGAAACCGGATTGGAAGATCTTAGCAACGGTTTTCCACGGACCAAAGTGACCTCCAAGTGGGTCCACTTGTGGCTTCGCTCAATAATATCTCGCCGCTCGATTTCAAACACATCTTCTAAGCACCATCTTTCTGAGATCTTAAAAATGATAAGGTTCATCCCAAACGAAGATTTCAAATCCGAGAAGAACTTTTTCTTCTCCCGATAGGACAATTCGGATCAAGATATCGGGCATGAAGGTAATTGACAATGGAAGAATACCATGGAACATCAGGAGGACAACCATCGATAAGCATAATGTTCTCAGAGGAAAGTAAAGATCTATATAAATCAGTGGTCATCCTTTTCCTCACTTAACATCCTTGAAACATGATCAGCCACTACGTTTTAACGCCTTTTGTCTTTAATTTGAACGTCAAACTCTTGTAGGTCAAGATTCAACGCAGCAGAGGCGCGGTTTGGCCTCTTTCTTCGTCATCGATACCACAAAGCGGCGTGATCACCCACACAATCACTTGAGCTCCTAACAAGTAACTACAAAACTTGTCCATAGCAAAGACTACGCCAATAATTCCTTTTCAGAGTAGTAGTATAGTTAACTTGAGAAGGATTCAATGTGTGACTGGCGTAATAGATTGGCTGGAATTTCCCTTCGATTCTTTGTCCTAAAACAGCACCAACTACATAGTTTGATGTGTCGCACATAAGCTCAAAAGGTAGATTCCAGTCAGGCGATATAAGAATTGGAGCAGAGATTAAACGGTCCTTAAGCTCCTCAAATGCATGCTTGCAATCCTCGTCAAAACTGAACTCAACGTCTTCCTTAAGTAAAGTAGACAGGGGCTTGGCTATCTTGGAGAAGTCTTGAATGAATCTTCTGTAGAAACCGACATGTCCAAGAAAGCCTCTCACTTCACGCACATTCTTGGGATAACACATCTTCTCGATAGCTTCTACTTTTGCCCTGTCAACTTCTATACCTTTGGCGGAGATTTTGTTGCCAAGAACTATTCCCTCATCAACCATGAAATGGCATTTTTCCCAATTGAGCACTAAGTTCTTTTCCACGCATCTGGATAACACTTGATCTAGATTGTCAAGACAATCGTCAAAAGACTGACCAAAGACCGAAAAATCGTCCATAAAGATTTCCATACACTTTTCTACTAGCCCGTCAAAGATGGCCAGCATACATCTTTGAAAAGTAGCTGGGGCATTGCAGAGACCAAATGGCATTCGCCTGTAAGAGAATGTACCATAAGGGCAGGCGAAAGTGGTTTTTTCTTGGTCAGCTGGATCAATGGGTATCTGGAAGTATCCTGAATATCCATCCAGAAGCAAGTAGAATGCGTGTCCCGCCGACGCTCAAGCATCCTGGTCAATGAATGGAAGGGAAAATGATCTTTCATGGTTACCTCATTGAGCTTTCGATAATCGATGCAGACTCTGTAACCAGTGACAAGTCTCAACGCTATTTCCTCTCCCTTCTCATTCTTCTCAATCTTAATTCCACCTTTCTTGGGAACTACCTGAGTCGGGGAAACCCATTCACTATCGATGGCATAAATGATTCCCATGTCCGTAAGTTTGATGATTTCCTTCTTAACCACCTCTTGCATATGAGGTTGAGCCTCCTGGGTTGTCTAACACATTTCGCACCTCATTAGTCTTGATCTTATGCATACAGATGTCGGGAGATATCCTCTAATATCTCCTACTGGCCACCCAAAGGATTTTTCGTTTTTCCTCAAGACGTTGATTAATTTCATTTCCTCTATACGAGACAGTTTGGCAGATATGATCAAAGGAAGCTTGTCACCTTCTCTTAAAAACACATACTTAAGATGTTTAGGCAACGGCTTCAACACCAAATCTGCAGGGGGATCCTCTAAACTTGATCTGAGCTCTCCACCTTTAAACTCAACATCGCTGAGTTTACTTAGCGGTCCCACTGCCAAAGCTTCTCCTTTAAACAACTCATCCTTAAATTCAGCTTCTAACTGCTCTAGACTTACCATACCATGATTATTCAAATTATCAACCAGTCGCTCATACTTAGTTGCCACAGCCATGACTTGATTTTCCATCAAATCATCGAAGTCATCAGACGTATCCTCAATGGAAAAACCGGTTGGAGGACCAGAAGGTATTTGAGTGGATCTGGAGACATTATAGCTTACCTCTTGATCACCAACACGGATCGTGACTCGCCCACCATCACAGTCAATGAGGGCTCTAGCTGTAGACAGAAAGAGTCTTCCAAGAATCAGGGGGACATTTTCATCTTTTTCAATGTCCAGGACGTACCAGTCAACGGGAAAGGTAAATCTGTCGATTTGAACTAGTACGTCTTTTAAGATTCCCGCTGCTTTCTTAGAAGATCTATCAGCGAATTGCAAATTCATGGTAGTTGGTTCTAGAAGATCAATTAAACCCAAATTGTTTACACACGCACAATGGCATGAGGCTTATAGATGCACCTGTGTCACACAAAGAGTTAGGGAAGACCAGCCTCCCATTAACACCTGTAGTTAACGAACTTTCCAGGGTCACCTCTCTTGTCTGGTAGGTTTTCATAATTGATCATTGAACAATCCTCACCAATCAGCCTCTCCATGTCTGACAACTTCCTTTTCGAAGAAACAACATCCTTGATAAATTTTGTATACTTAGGCATTTCAACCAAGACCTCGGATAATGGAAGATTTACCTGAGTATTTTTTAAGAGATTTAGCACCTTTTCATACTTCTTATCTTCACTCAGAGGGATGTTGCTCTTCCTTGGTGGAAATGGAAGCTTTTTCAGATCGTTCTCAGAAAAGACTTTCTTTGAAGATGCACCGATGTGACTTTGTCTTCCAGATCCTTCCACCGAACAGCTTTTTCAATCTTTTTATTAGTCAGGGGATCAACCTCCTGACTTCCACTTGTTTCTTCATTCCTCAGGGGATCAGCCACCTGAGGATTTCCAGCTTTTTCACCTCTCAGAGGATCAGCCACCTGAGTATTCTCTTTCGGCGAAGGGGAGTGTAGGTGCTCAACTTCCCCTCCTGCCTTATCAATGGCAGGAGGGGCTAGTGGTTTCCCTGGTGGGAAGGACCACTAACTTGAGTACCGCTTCTTAGATTCATTGCACTGGCCTCCTCTCTACCGTATGGAATTGATGGTACGAGGTTAGTACATTGGCCATTGTTTAAGTCGGTTTGAGCAACTTGACCGCCCTTTGGATTTTTCTCAGTGAAACTGGGCAGCTACCCTGGGGGTCTAGAAGCTAACTGTTCAGCCAGTTGCCCGATTTGCCTCTCAAGGTTTTTCATTGATCTATTTTGATCCTCCCTAAAGGAGTCCCATTGAGCTTTGATATCACTTGAGAGCCTTGAGAAGTTTGGGGTTCGAGAGAATAGGTTGGTGGGCCGACTTTGGACAGCAGGATTTGAATTGGCGGGCCAATTCTGATTGAACCTTTGATTAGAATTGGAAAGATTGGAATTCTGGTTCTGGGGAAAACCAGGGTTTCTATTGAAGTTTTGATTCTGATTGAAATTAGAATTTGGATTGAAACTTGAATATTGATTGAACCCTTGGTTTTGGAGATTATTCTGGCGAGAAAACTGATAGAACCTTTGATTGTTCTGGCCATAGAATGCATTTACTTCAGCACTCTGCCCGTTCATAGGGCAGAATCTAGATGTATGCCCCACCTCATCACAATTCTGACATGTGACTTGATTATACTATCCATGATCATGAACAACATTCACTTGATAAGGTGCAGGGGGATTGAATTGACATCGCGATCATGTGGCAATCGACAACAGCTCTCACAATATAGAACCTGAGGGTTCTGTGGAAAGGAAGAAGCTTGATTCATTTGATTTGGAACTTGAGAAGTTGCCATCTGCTTCTGCAGCATGGCGAACAAACTTTGCATGTTGACTTCCTCAACCTTAGGAGGAGGAGGTGCTTGAATGGCTTGATAAGAGGGGGCATAGTTGTATTTGGCAATGTCCTCGAACAAAGTGCCCACCCTCATCAAAGCGTTTTCTTCAAAAATGCCCCACTGGATGAACTATTGACCATGCCTTTTGTAAGCCTCGGTCAATCCACTAAAGAAAGTATTGACTTGCCTTTGCAAAGTGGGTGCCATGGTGGGGGCACTTCCTAAGCAGAGACTTGAATCTTTTCCAACAATCGAAAAAGGATTCATTCTCTTTCTGATAGAAATTGAATATGTCATTTAAACACTGGGTTGTTTTTGAAGGTGGGAAGTATTGACTCAAGAACTCTTTTTCAAATTCAGCCCAGGTGGTAAAAGATTCAGCGGGGAGAGAGGTATACCACTCTTTAGCTTCTCCCTTTAGAGAAAATGGAAACAGTTTCAGTTTATTAGCATCCTCACTTACTCCTTGGATGCTTGTGGTACCGCATATCTCTAAGAATGTATGTAAGTGAGTATGGGGATTCTCTGACTGATAACCGTGGAAAATAGATGCATGCCGCATCATCTCGAATAAGTTCGGCTTTAGCTCGAAGG
The DNA here is from genome assembly GCA_026214975.1 of Gentiana macrophylla. NCBI lineage: Eukaryota > Viridiplantae > Streptophyta > Magnoliopsida > Gentianales > Gentianaceae > Gentiana > Gentiana macrophylla. The sequence continues at coordinate 78,810,549 of CM047813.1, read as the reverse complement.
TCCAGGTGCGATTATGGGCGGGATCACAATAGCCGGGTTGACTTTGACTTCGCCTGGGCATGTCGAGTCCGCCAACGACGCCTATCCTCGCAGACCATGATTATGAAGTTTTCGAATTCTTTGGCTAAACGATCCTCTAGATCTTGATCGGCTTCTTTAGAAAGAGCCGCAGAACGGATTTTCCGCCTGTTTGGCCGGACTATGGTCCGCTCTAAGTCAGGGGTATACAAGAATGGTCCTTCGACTTGAGTTTGCATAAACCGAACCAAAATCAGGTGGTTGAAACCTAAAGTCTAAGAATTTAAAAACCTAACTAAAAGTTAAAGCCTAAGAAAAGAAAAAGAAATAAAATTTGTTAAGATAGGGGAACAGACGGACGTCCAGAAATCGACGGCGGGCGCGCCTCGATTGAACTCAGACGGGCGCCTGGAAGTCCAAACGCCGTCTCGATTAGATGAAGAATCTGGACGGACGCCCAAAGTGGATGGACGCCGCCCAACAAAGTTGAAAACGATTCGAGTTGAAAATTTTAGAACAGACGGGCGTCCACTGGTCTAGACGCCCGTTTGGAAGCAGAAAAACGAAGCAGGAACAGAGGAAAAACAACAGGAAAAAGATGGGGAGAAAAATTGAAAGACAGAAAACAGATAGAAAGAAAGTCTAATCCTAAGGAGATTGGAGAACTATAAAAGAAAAACTACGAAAACCCTAATAACCTAAACTATAACTAACTAGAAAAAGAAAAGATTAAAAACAAGAAAAATAAAAACTAAAGCAACCGTCCGGTTCCCCGGCAACGGCACCAAAAACTTGTCACGGATTTTATTAACAAGTAATAATATTTATAATCCGATATACCTCAAGTTCAAGGATCATAGTAAAGAGGTTGATACCGGGTCGATCTTATGGGGAATCGGAGGTTGTTAACTCTAGTCTTTATTCTAACCGAACTATGTCACGATTACTAAACTAAACAGATACGAAAACAGTAAATAATTCACAAGAAAGATAACAATAACGTAAACTGGACAGAAGATCAATGACCTAAAGCCAGGAAAGATAATTTCGAACCAATTTAAACTAAATCTAAACCTAATATGCAATAAAGAAGATTTGATTAAACTAAACAATTCAAGTTCAAGGGATTTGATCAAGTTATAACGAGCAAACGAGCGATTGATCCACCTATCCTAACAAGTATCAACTCCTATCTCGATTTTATTGTGTTTTCTAACCAAGTTGTGATTTCACCTTGTCTAAAACATGAACCCTAATTTCTTAGATAGTTCACCTATTAATCTATATCTTTCGATTTAAAGATTAACGACTTTACCAATTGAAGGTGTAAACTTTAACGTTCGTAACCTAGAAATCTAACCTATTAACTCTCGTTATATAGATTAAACATCTATTCCTTATCACGATGATCTAATGTTTATATGACTTTCATCAACATAAAACAATCAAGCATGCACATCCATCGATATAATCACAATGAACAATACGAGAACATGATAAAGGAAACAACTTTAGATAAAAACTCACAATATAATCAAGAAACGGAATCAAAACGTGTTGGATAGGCTTCACAATGCTCGTTTGGTGAAGGCCTAGCCTCTAAGCATCCTCTTGCAACTTGAGATTGTAAAAGAAAAGTACATAAAAACTACTAAGTTTAATCTAGGATTTGAATCATAAAAAGCGGAAAAGAAAGTGTAAAAACGCAGCCTAAAGCCGCCCCCTAGGTTTAGGGTTTTGAGTAATGAGTAATTCGTATCCCTAGGTTGAGAAACCGCCGCCTATATATAGATTTTCAAGTCGGTTTAGCTAAGTCGGCTCACTGGACGCCCGCCCACTCTTTCCGACGCTGCTCACTCGCTTCGCCTTGCTTCAAACGCTCGTCCATTCGGCGCCCAAAATCTCTCAGATCAACTTTCTTCCCTGGACGCTCGTCCATATCTTCAAACGCCGTCCATTCGACGCTTGATTCAAACTTCGACGCCACCCAGGATCGACTTAATCTTGATTTCTTCATCTCTATCCTCTTTCATCAATCCAAATCATCATTATCTCTTTTATCATCAATGAAATTCGACTCTTATCTCTCTTTGATCATCATTTGAGCATTAAACACGTACCTATAACACATCAAAACATCGCAAAATGGAATATCATCCAAATAATCATAAAATCACCATTAAAACACCAAAATTAACCTATTTTGCGAATAACTCATTTAAAACACCATTTACTCAATAATTCCATTAAACACTCGTTTCTTATGCAAATTATACGAAATATGAGGGAAAATATCATAAAATATAGCGTTATAAATCGTATAAATTCACCCTTAACACCATGTTAACATTCATACAACCAAACAAGAATTGAAAAGGAGAAGATGAATGCTGGAAGCTTTTCATTGTAATATCACAAGCTTCCAGCATTCATCTTCTCCTTTTCAATTCTTGTTTGGTTGTATGAATGCTAACAAATATGTGTATTGGAAATTTCTTTTTTTATTGGAGATGTAAATGTTTTGTTGGTAAAGGAGTATTTAATATTGGGAATGTGTTTTTTTATTGGAGATGTAAATATTTTGTTGGTAAAGGAGGAAAAAATAATAAATGCTGCATTGGAAATGTAAAATGACAGATAATTAAAAAAAATAGCAAAAACTGAAATGTGACAGATAAAAAAAACGGAGGGAGTAGTAGTGTGTATATATATATATACTAGCCTAAAACTCGTGCGATGCACGGAGTTACTTGAATTTATAAAAGAGTAACGAATTTAGACAAACAACGTAAATATATGAATGTTGCTATTCTCATAAGTATTACAAATGAAAATCATTACATATTAGCAATATTATATATAAACAAATTATTAACATATATTTACACACAACATTTGGTATGGTGTACAAACACCACAATATCAAATTACCCAAGCATTACCCATCCCCTCCACCCACTACCAAATCCCCATCCCGAAACATCTTTCACCAAAGTATCCTACTACATCCGAGCCGTCACATGCGAACATGCCCTGGCATGGATATGGTGCACTGGTGCAGCCAATTATTCTGATCGTTAATTACTTTATACCCCTACACAAATAGATGGACATTGAAACATCAAGTTGATTTCAGTAAACATAACAACAAAGAGGCATTTACATTGTCCTTTGATTTAAAAACAACAAATATTTAAATAGACATATTTAAAGCAAACTATAAGATGCATTGTATTTTGTATTGTTTATACCACCAATATTCAGAAACATACGGGACTGTAAACATGATTTTCGTTCTGTGGAAAATATTTTGAAAAAACGGAGAAAGTTCAATATAAACACTTTTTCCACTATATTATTAACATCAGACTCTAAAACCTAACGTCGTGGACCATCAGAGAATTTACTCTTCTAACCAGGGCCGGCCCACGCTTTTTTTGGGCTTAAGACCAAGTCCCCGAATTGGGTCTTTTAGTTGAAGTTGTTTTTTTAAAAACATATTTATTGTTAGATATTTTTCATAAATAAATATTTTGATTATCATTTGCATACGAAAGCCGTATGATGAATTAATGTTATCGCAACGAAACGAGGTTCGACCTGATATGTACAGACCAATGCATGCATTAGTTCATCGAACAGATATGTACTTACCCTTTCGTGTAAGGGTTGCATGCTTTCATCCAGTGAACAGTGACAACCCTACCCTTTCGTGCAAGGAGTACCTCCATTCGTTTATGGGGTACTTGCAACCTATAAAAGACATAAGTATGCAGACGGAAATTCATAAGTTTGACAACATCATCAGAAAAACTTTGTGTGTCCTCGAGTTTGATTCAAACAAGTCACTGTTTGAATCAAACACCTCTATTGTATCCAGAAAGAGATCTTCATTTGATCCCTCAGTGGCAAATCGTGTGGACGAAACATCTCTTAAAAGACAACGTTATTAACGTGTTTGGAGTTTCTAATTATCTGTCAAATCCTAAGTACTACATTTTTTCCAACACTTATCGCGTTTTTAACATCCGTAAATACAATAAATTAATAAAACTTATTGGTATGTCTATTTTATTTTTTGGGCTAAGTAAATTTTTTTATTGGAACATTTATCGATTGGTGTAAAAAATTTGGGTCTTTATCAAAAGAAAAATTAACATATTTTATTAGGTTGAATCTGATTAAATCTACACGAATTTTTTCTTTTCATTTAACGAAACATGTACCGTTGGGCCTTCTGCTTAAGACCTGGGTCTCGCCGGCCTCACTATAGGGCCGGCCCTGCTTCTAACGCAACTTGTATTTTTTATTTTGTGATCGGACAACTTGTATAATTCCAACCCACCTATAAACAAAACCAAAGTCCCATTTCAACCAAAAGATTCTTAAAAAAATAGCGTGGACAATATTATTTAAATAATTCTTATCGGACATATGTTGGACACTTGAGCAATAAAATAATTGAGACTGAATGCTAATAGTAAGTAGTAACTTTTTCCAAATAAAAAAAAAGTTGTAGTAGCATTGGATGAAAGCAAAAACAAAGCATTAATTGAGGAAAAATCCGGCAAAGTCTAATGTAAAATAAAATGTAATGACTAAAATAATGAAATAGAAAAAACAATAGCGAAAAGTAATAGCCTTATGATATGCGATAAGAATCGATGGTCGACCATAAATACGAGACCTGCAGGAAATCGCCTTTAGTTTATGAAAAATACAATAGTCGAGTGGCGATATAATCAGTAAGGAAGCTCTTTAAGATCTGATCACAGTAAGAACAAAAGGCTAATGTGAATACTAATCGACAAATAATATGTATTTCAACTTACAACAGTTGATCCTGGTCTAGCTTCACCATGTCAGAAATAATCCACTGAATAAAATTGGAACAATATTATAAATTTAAGATAAATTTTTTTTTTCCACAAATGGAGGATCCATGTCAGCATTCTCAGTTTTTATTGGATACGATCCACCATGTCATAATTATGTTGGACCATGATAAAATTTTCGTTCAACTTAAAGTAAATATTACACCACATCTACGCATACTAACAAAGATTGGGGCCAAAACTTTTTATATGAACATCAAAGATTGGTCATATGACTGTCCAAGTCCTCCAACGTGTATATGGCAAGCAGTACTGTTGGACACCATTCATCACCTACAATTATAGAAAAGTGGGAAGTAACATACTCCTCTTAGTAGAACATAGAACTGCTGGAATTGTTCAGGCATTTGTAAAAAATACAAAATGGACTGACTTTACCCCAGAAAACATTTTTAGAGGCATCATTGATGGCTTCTATACTATGTTTTTAGGAATCAATTATACGACTGATAAAGTCAATGAGATTCTTAAACAACAAGAAAAGGCTAGAAATCGTCTTATCAACTTACAATTATGTGATGTTTGTCACTTAGACACCTTTACATATGATTTTGAATCAAATCTTTATAAACTTCCTAGCAATGAGTGTATTGGATTTATAAAACAATATTTGACCAAAATCCCTATTGTAGGATAAAAATCCTTCAAAGGTTTGAAACGGAAACCATTGGGATTTGCATTATGATCTTAGCTTCGCTAATAGAATTGTTAAGGAAGAACTCACAAAATTTGTGATTTATCCAAACAACGAGAAAAAATTGAAGAAATTCAATAAAAAATGTTGTTTAAACGTTATGGATGCACCTACGGAGTATGGTTGCATACCACAAAAAACTTATACAAAGAATAAGTTTAAAAAACATTATAAGAAGAAGAAATTCTCTTATAAAATAGGAAATAAACGGTTTAAACCCGATAAGTATTTTAAGCCACGTCAGAAATCTGACAAAGGAGATAAAAATACTGACAAAAAGGAATTTTGCCCCAAAGGCAAAAAGAATTGTAGATGTTGGATCTGCAATGTTGAGGGTCATTATGCTAATGAATGTCCCAATAAACAACAATATCCTCATAAGGTTAATCGTATTGAGGAAATAATTGATTTAGGTTTTGAACCTATAGAAGATATATATGAATCTTTTGCAGAAGTCTATATCTTTAATGAAGACTCTGATTATCTTGTTGATGAATATAATTATTCACCAAATTATTCTACTGATGATTATAACTATTCACCAGATGAATACGATACAGAGAATTAAGACTAATTTAGCCATTCAAGAAGAAACCTAGAATGATGAAGAATTAGTAATAACTAGAAATGTTACTAATCCAAATTCCATTTATATCAAAGGACAACTAAAGTTCTCTGGATATAAACATATAAATTTACATTGTTATGTAGATACAGGAGCTAGTCTTTGCCTAGCATCAAAATTTGTTATACCTAATGAGCATTAGGAAAATGCACCCAATACCATTCCGTTAACAATTGCAAATAAAGAAACATTACATGTTTCTAAAGTTTGTAAAAATCTTAATATACAAATCGCATGTGAAATATTTCACATTCCTACGATTTATCAACAAGAAAATGGCATGGACATTATTCTTGGTAACAACTTATGTCAATTGTATGGACCTTTCACACAATTTACAGATAGATTATTTTTACCCTAGATAATCATCCAGTGATTATTGGAAAAGTAAGAAAAGCCTTTACCATGGCACAACATGGGTTTTTAGAATCTATGAAAAATAATTCTAAACACCTTACACCAGCACCCATCCCGGTCATCTCTGAAAAAAATCAATTTTTTAGAGGGGGGAGATAGAAGAGTGTAAAACAGAGTGTAAACTGAGCAAGAATTTAATCATGAGAACATAAAGTTCAAAAAGATTAACGACTTGTTAGAGAAAGTTTATGGTGAAAATCCTATAGACCCTAAGAAGTCTAAAAAATGGATGACTGCGACCATAAAACTTATAGATCCAAAGACAATAGTCAAGGTTAAGCCTATGATCTATAGTCCATTGGACAGAGAAGAATTTGGTAGACAAATTCAAGAATTATTAGACTTAAAAATTATTAAGCCTAGTAAATCGCCTCATATGTCTCCAGTATTCTTAGTTGAGAATGAAGCAGAGAAAAGAAGAGGAAAAAAGAGAATGGTTGTCAACTATAAAGCCATTAATACGGCAACAATAGGTGATAGTCATAATCTTCCGAATAAAGATGAACTCTTAACTCTTATTAGAGGAAACAAAATCTTTAGTAGTTTTGATTGTAAATCAGGCTTCTGGCAAGTATTTCTAGATGAAGAATCACAATTATTAACTGCATTTACAAGTCCCCAAGGACATTATCAATGGAATGTTTTACCTTTTGGGTTAAAACAAGCTCCATCTATATTTCAAAGACATATGCATAATGCATTTAGATCTTTTGAGAAATTCTTATGTGTTTACATTGATATATTAGTCTTCAGCAACACAGAGAAAGAGCACTATATGCATGTGGCAATGGTACTCAAAAAATGCGAGAAATTAGGAATAATCCTTTCATTAAAGAAAACACAACTCTTTAAGACCAAGATAAACTTCCTTGGATTAGAGATTGACCAAGGTCAACATAGACCTCAGAATCATATACTGGAATATATTCATAAGTTTCCAAATAAGATTGAAAATAAAAAACAATTACAGAGATTTTTAGAAATTTTAACTTATGCTGAAAGTTATATCCCTAAACTTGCTGAAATTAAGAAACCTTTACAGGTTAAACTCAAAGACACTACACTTTGGGATTGGACAGAGGTTGACACAGCCTATGTAAAGAAGGTTAAAAATAATTTAACCAGCTTTCCAAAACTATATCATCCTTTACCATATGATAAATTAATCATTGAAACAGATGCTTCAGATGATTATTGGGGAGGAATCCTCAAGGCAAAAAACTCTGAACAAGAGTTAATTTGTAGATATACATCTGGTAGTTTTAAAAACGCCGAGAAAAATTATCATAGTAATGAGAAAGAATACTTAGCTGTTATTCGAGTCATTAAGAAGTTTAGTGCTTATCTTACTCCGGTTAAATTTTTAATTAGGACATTTAACAAAAACTTCACTTACTTTTTAAATACTAATTTAAAAGGTGATAATAAACAAGGTAGACTTGTAAGATGGCAGATGTGGCTGTCAAGATATTGCTTTAATGTAGAGCATATTGCAGGTAATAAAAATATATTTGCAGATTTCTTAACACGTTGTTGGAAATAAAATTTATGTTTTGATGATAATTCATCTTATTTGTTAAAATACTATCTGAACCAAAATTAAACCGTATGAAAACGCTTCATATTGAGGTCTCTTTTCTCTTTTCAGAATTTCTTTGAAAGTTGTAACTTTTAGAAAATCCGCATTGGAGATCAATTTTGGTGGAGGTGTGTTATTTGCCTTAGCATAAATGTCACCTGCAACCTTTGCCGCTATAAGCGATTTAAAGCTCTTGTGTCTTACACCAGAGATTCCTTTTGTTGCTTTTTCTGCAACTTCCCCTGTTGTATAGATACCTGCATGAGGACCATTATAAACAACATAATAATTATTATTTGGCATTGGAATTTCCATATCAGTTTGCACTGAAGTTGTACCAAGACCTGATATGTCCTGGGTTTTTGGTCTAAAACCGTAGATCAAATCTGTAGGTTTAACCAATTTAGTAGATGTCTGTACATCTGTTACATCTTTTTCCAAGATGCTAGGAATCAACGGATTTGATGATTCTTTACCGATTTCCTTTTGCATCGGAATAGCTGATATTTCGCTACTATTGCTAGTGCAAGGAATATCAATTTCCTTTTGTTGTTTATCAGATTCTTCTAATAAACAAATTCGAAATCTTAGAACTTCAAGTTCCAAAATCATCATTTTTTCATGAAGCTTAAGCTTCGTATTTCTTCCATTTTGGAAGTCTGTATGATAATTAGTCCCTGGGTTTTACCCCTTTTATCTCCTGATGGAGATTCTTTTGCTCCTTAACCTGCAAATTCACGTGTTAAGAAATCTGCAAATATATTTTTACTACCTGCAATATGCTCTACATTAAAGCAATATCTTGACAGCCACATCTGCCATCTTACAAGTTTACCTTGTTTATTATCACCTTTTAAATTAGTATTTAAAAAGTAAGTGAAGTTTTTGTTATCTGTCTTAATTAAAAATTTAACCGGAGTAAGATAACCACTAAACTTCTTAATGACTCGAATAACAGCTAAGTATTCTTTCTCATTACTATGATAATTTTTCTCGGCGTTTTTAAAACTACCAGATGTATATCTACAAATTAACTCTTGTTCAGAGTTTTTTGCCTTGAGGATTCCTCCCTAATAATCATCTGAAGCATCTGTTTCAATGATTATCATCTGGTAAAGGATGATATAGTTTTGGAAAGCTGGTTAAATTATTTTTAACCTTCTTTACATAGGTTATGTCAACCTCTGTCCAATCACAAAGTGTATTGTCTTTGAGTTTAACCTATACAGGTTTCCTAATTTCAGCAAGTTTAGGGATATAACTTTCCTAATTTCCTAATTGAATCTTGATTCCATTTGTTCAATGGTTTCATTTGGTTTCATTTTGAAGTCTTGGAACTTCTTCTTTGCCACACTGATTTTGTTCTTCTTGATAGCATCAGTGCCTTCACAGATTAATTATAACTTATCCCAAAGTTCTTTTGCAGTCTCGCAATCCTTCACCTTCATGTACATATTGCTATCAAGGTTCTGTACGTGATATCAATAGCAATATTGTTGAGGTTTTCTCTTTTTCTATCTTCAGCATTCCACTCCCTTTTTGGTTTTGGAATATACTGAGTTTCTGTTCCCACTGTTACTGACTTGGTGATCTCCAGTGGTCCATCAGTCAGCACATCCATCATCTCATTGATCGGGGTCAATCAGGTTATAATATACTCGACCACCATAAACCAGTACTAGCAAAAGGACTAGGCCCATCGTAGTATAGCTATAGTGAATCAAGGTCGATCCCACAGGGAACCAATTGTGGGTCATTTCATATACAAACAATTAATTAAACATGTCAAGGAAATAGAGGCGGTCTACGACCAACAAAGGACAAGAAAAGATAAAGACACGACTCGACACAACGTAATTAACCTCCCCAATTATAGTCTTTATCGTTTGGACCTAGATAATTTATATAATAAATCGAACTTATTAATCGTCAATCCATTTGTATCTATCTTAGATTGGCTACGGGAGTCATCCTCTTTAACTTGACTTAGCACCGGTTAGGTTACTAGATCACCGTGTTATTGTTACGTGACTTCGCTTTTTAAGGCCTCCATCTCATATAACTCACACGCATTACGACACTAAGGATGCCGATATTAATCGTACACCTCGTCAGGCAACATTCCTATGGTTAGGCGTGCATTTCTAAACGATCGCTCAAGCCTCGCCCAACTAACAATTACCAAGTATAGTCTCATGCTAGTCTACGATCTACGATAATCGGTGCTAGCAATTCCCAAATATAAACCTACCTAAAATAACGCCGAACGTCCGTGAAGAGCAATTCATAAGCCTACCTAAGAGTTTTATATTGGTATTTCCTTTTACACGTTTTAATTAAACTAAGCGAGTAACGTAGCCATAGCCATACCTCATCGAGATAATAAATTCTATTAAGTTAACCTAACCATAAAGACGTGGCTATTTAACGGATTAACTAATAGACAAACAGGGCTTGGTCGACCGAAAGATAGACACTCGGTCGATCGAATGATTCCATTCGGTCACCCGAACGATTTCATCCCCAGATTCAATCCCGAAATATATTTCTCGGCGTTTCATCATACGAGCGAGTTAACAAAGAATTCGTAAAGAAATCATATAAACTACGTGAGATACGCATTAATTAAACTAAGCGATTCATGGATAGAAACTAAACATATGACGTAGGTTATGGGATCCTCATAGACAAGGCGTCGCCACATCCCTAACGTCATAGCCTAGATCTACATCATCTAGCTATGAATTAACTAACTCAAACAATAAAGCATAATTGGGGGGGACTAATTACTTAAAAGAAAGAAACAGAAAATAAGAGCTTACATATTTGCAGCCCTTAAATTGCTGGAAACCCTCAAATTATTCTACATTGTATCAAAGCTATAATATTGAAGAAAGAATGAAGGGATGTGTTTGTGTTTTTACAAATTTCGTAGCCACTGCTTATATAGGGGTTTCTGCCGACTTATGAAGGATCTAGAAGATAAATACGAAAAAATCCGAAAAGTGACCGAGCCGACATACTCGGTCGACCGAATGGATAGGCTCGGTCGACCGAGCCTTCTTCTGCACGCGTTAATCGTTTTTCTCGTCTATCTTGCTCCCCACTGCACGCTTGCGTGTTGATCTGATTAATCTTTCATTTAATGCTCCGATTTCCTTCATTCCTTATCTTGAGATAATTGATTGAATGACATTAATCCTCTCGATTTGTTGTGATCTGCAAAATCAATAATTATCGCACAATAAATCGGCTTTAAATAATAAAAACAGCTAAATACCAAATATCATATTAATAATCACTTAACATTAAATAATAAATATAAACGAGTGATTTAATACGAAATATATATTATTTGGCTCGATTTAAGGATAATGTTGATGACATTTACGGGTATAATTTGACCGTCATCAACTACCCCCCACTTAGACTTTGATCGTCCCGAACAAAGCATCAATAAGTCATTCCCCAAGACAACATTTTCTATGGTCAAATCATACTTACACAAGAAACTCAAGTCAACTCATACTAGTCATGCTCATAAGATATCCATTATTCACTTCCTGACTATGAATCAAGTGATGTGTGCATGTGCATTTAGTTTTATATATTCGTAGCAAGATTAGAGTTTATTCCAACTTCGTAATCTCAACCTACCAACCTCAGCATTCATACTTCTCAAGCCTTTAAATTTTTGAAGCACTAGAGCAATAGGCAAGAGCGTATCTATAGGGTTTTTGGACTTGGAGACCGAGTACTACTCAAAGCCTCTTAAAGAGTTGAATATTCTTTTCATATCTTCATATTTTTCAAATACTATTAATCTCAATGAAGAAAACTTTTTAGAGTATCCCCCTATCTTAGATCATGTATAGCATCGAATATTACCACAAGTGCGGGGCTACTTTGGTAATGTTACTACAAGCCCAGTGTCTAACATTTTGCTAAAACACAGGTACGTCTCAAGCTTATTACTCTGCTTTAATGGCTAAAAGATAAGAATGCATCAGCAGATAGATATTGATACTAAGTTCACATAACCAATCATCTATGCAATGTACACGTAATTTCTTCAGTTATTATGATTTGCGCGGTATACTCGATTCACAGATTGAGTAATTGAATAATAAATAACTACTCGCAAAAACGGGCATGAATATCCTTAAATTTACTTAACATAAGTATAAAATGATCACGTACTCATGAAACTTGGTTCCTTTCCTATCAATTCTTAGCTAGGAACTCACAATTCTAAGGGTACGAGATAAATAATGTGGCATTTATTTAATTTTTTTCAATCATGTGCCGTTTCATTCAATTTTCAATTATAACATAACATGGCTAAGTCTCCTACCCCCCACTTAAACATGGCATTGTCCTCAATGACAAAAATAAATGAGAAGTTAAGAAAAAGACTTAGCTCTGGAAACGGCTCTCAAGTAGATGCAGAACATCGGAGTAATCCTCAGCACGTCGTGGAGAGACAGACACATCCTGCATAAGCAAACAAACTCCACGAAACCGTTAATAACACCATGTCTATGGAAGTTATAGAATAATGTGGCAGTAATTAGGTATGAATACCGAAAAACATTTTAAGCCACTTTATTTTATACAACCAAAGACAAGAAAAATACTAAATAGAAAGAAAAATAAACAAGCAACGAAAGATGGTAGTCTTCATCTAAAAACCGGGTGGATAAGACAAAGATCAAAAGCATAACCCCATGTGGGAAAACACGAGTTGGACCTGGCTCACTATGTATTCATTCCAAAGATAAAAGAGAAACTTGGTAAGGTATAATGATTGAATGCGACCTATTGACTAAAGATAAAATCAAATACTTAGCGCAGAAACTTCTCGCTTGCATTGGATATCAACAACTTAGGGAGATGTAGCTACTCCTCGAAATTACTAATAACCCAATGTATCACGTAAAAGTCATAACCGTCATCAACAAGGTCGGATCTGTGTGATATTTCAGAACAAAACTTATCATCTAGAAATGCCGGAATAGACGGAAAAGTGTGAAATTTAAAACTTCCGGTAGAAAGATAAGTTGTACTTTGATCGAACCAAAAACCTTTAAAATCTAGCTAGGGTCAGAGCTACATTTACCCTAACTAGGATCATGAAAATCAAAATGATAAAAGATAATCATTAAAGCTTAGCAATATTTCAAATTCCGCAACACATAGGTATTGTGTAAACAAAATGGAGGTTGAGAGTATGATGGGTTTAGAAAAAGATACACATAAGGTTGGGAAGAAAAGATAAAGGGTGGGTAAGAAATTGTGTTTATGGGTTTGAGAATTGTTTAAAGGAATGGGATTGGGTGGGAGAGTGAACCGGATGGAAAGAAAGAGAGGCGATGAAAGAATGGTTAGAAATGTGAACTGTCAAAGGGATTGGTGAGAGGATCGAAAAGTTTGAAGGTGAAAAAGTGTAAAGGGAAAGATAAGGATAATTGCAGAATGAATTGCACATCACTTTGGATTTTCACTTGGATCACCTAAAAAGTTTTAGAATTTGACCAAGATTGTTCTTGTTCGCACCAATCATTCTCTGTTACATTTTCAGTAATTCTCAAGCTCTCTTAATGCTTCCATCTTAAGATTGATTGCTAAATTTCCTTTTCTTTAGCAATTTTCTGACTCTCCTACGGAACTCTATTTCACGTGGCCTATATTGAGTAAAAAAGTTCTGCACATCCTTAGCCCAATGGCCATCAGAACACGGAAAAATAAAAAACCTCAACATATTTCACGTTACTCTTATTTGACTCAAAGAAAGAAAAACCTAAAATCCTAAAAAGAAATCCTAAGGGTTTTAAAGAAGTAGTTCTGAGTTTAAAGTCCTCAGCTCGACTTTCCAAAAATTATCCTTGTCACTTATCATTCTTGGATTGCCGGACTTTGACCCTCTCGAGCACTATTAGAGGTGGGCTTGTTGCTTTTGCGGATTAATACCCTTCCTTGGTTGTGAGACCTAGAAATGACATTTATCCATACCATTTATACAAAGCTCTTACTCGGCTCTTGTTTTAGGAATTAGTGAATTCTAAGAAATTCGGTTAAAATTACGGTTTTGGCCTTGACAATAAGAAACAATGAATCAAAGTACTCGAATAAGGTCGGTTATGTAGGCAAGCCTACACCGCCTTATTCGTTGGAACATATGTGACAGATTCAGGCCAATCCGTCAAGATTAAGCCCGTTTAGCCTGAAGGCTTATCGGCTATGCTAAGTCTTGTTGAATCTGAAACGCATCACACACACACGTGGGGAGTCGATTGAGCCAAGCTCGGTTAAACTCGCTTGACCATGGTTAGACCATTTCCGAACCCATGTAATAAGAGTCTCCGATTTCTAAATTGTCACCCAAAGCGTAATCTCGCTTTCATTTAAGGTGGGTTCACCGAGAAGCCATCACCATAAAACTAAGCGAGAAGATTGTGTTCTCTCAAAACTCAACGTCTTCTTTAGATTGTGAATGATTAAACTACACAATTTGTTGCTCCCTGGCCGTAGAAGCAATCTCATGCATAGGACAAAGAGATTTTAATGTAACTACGAGAAACTCTTTATTCTTTGCTTCCTTCAACTACTACATGTTTCCTTACACCTACAGATGAGACATGATTTGGGGCGTAACCTTCCACACTAATAAAATTAATCTTATGAACCAACTCCGGGCTAAGATTCATACTAAGGTTCATGTATAGGCTAACTTATGCTCAAAAAACCGTAAGATAGTAAAACATAAGCAAAAAGGTAGTACCTTGCCTTCAACATTGTACCACGAAGAATTTAAGCCTTTAAAATTTTTTCGAGCCATCTTGGTGCTTTAAAGGTATTGCTTCCATCGCCTTTCCTTCTTAGATTCGTAGCTCCACATGTTTCTTTGGGTTATTTTCTCGGCGCCCAAAATTACTCGACTCGAGAATATTGCTTCCCTGGTTTCGCAAACGTAAGAAAAACAAAAACAAATGCAGACCGTAGATCGATTTTAACATGGTTTCCCATGTCGCTATCAGACTCACGGATTAAACATACTGAGGATAAAGCAGACACGCCGAAATTCCAGCACTCGAAAACACAAATCGTAAAACCGTAAAAGCGAGCAGAACAAGAACAAAACAAAACAAAACAAAACAAAAGTTCTAAATTCTCGTCGACCGAATGAGGTCTCTCGGTCGACCGAATAAATATATTTTTTTTTTTTTTAAGAATGGAATTTCGAGACGAGCAGGATAAACCAGAGGACATAAAAACAAACTCTAAAGCAGTAAAACTTGACATGAATAAGAAAATTATTTATATATAAAATTGACCGTTGGTTCCCGGCAACGGCGCCAAAAACTTGATCGGGGTCAATCAGTTATAATATACTCGACCACCATAAACCAAGATTTAGCAAGAGGACTAGGCCCATCGTAGTATAGCTATAGTGAATCAAGGTCGATCCCACAGGGAACCAATTGTGGGTCATTTCATATACAAACAATTAATTAAACATGTCAAGGACATAGAGGCGGTCTACGACCAACAAAGGACAAGAAAAGATAAAGACACGACTCGACACAACGTAATTAACCTCCCCAATTATAGTCTTTATCGTTTGGACCTAGATAAATTATATAATAAACTGAACTTATTAACTGTCAATCCATTTGTATCTATCTTAGATTGGCTACGGGAGTCATCCTCTTTAACTTGACTTAGCACCGGTTAGGTTACTAGATCAACGTGTTATTGTTACGTGACTTCGCTTTTAAGGCCTCCATCTCATATAACTCACACGCTATTTACGACACTAAGGATGCCGATATTAATCATACACCTCGCCTCAGGCAACATTCCTATGGTTAGGCGTATTTCTCTAAACGATCGCTCAAGCCTCGTCCAACTAACAATTACCAAGTATAGTCTCATGCTAGTCTACGATCTACATTATAATCGGTGCTAGCAATTCCCAAATATAAACCTACCTAAATAACGCTGAACGTCCGTGAAGAGCAATTCATAAGCCTACCTAAGAGTTTTATATTGGTATTTCCTTTTTACACGTTTTAATTAAACTAAGCGAATAACGTAGCCATAGCCATACCTACTGAGATAATAAATTCTATTAAGTTAACCTAACCATAAAGACGTGGCTATTTAACGGATTAACTAATCAGACAAACAGGGGCTTGGTCGACCGAGCATAGACACTCGGTCGACCGAATGATTCCATTCGGTCACCCGAACGATTTCATCCCCAGATTCAATCCCGGAATATATATTTCTCAGCGTTTCATCATACGTAAGCAAGAGTTAATGTGAATTCGTAAAGAAATCATATAAACTACGTAGATACGCATTAATTAAACTAAGCAGATTCATGGATAGAAACTAAACATATGACGTAGGTTATGGGATCCTCATAGACAAGGCGTCGCCACATCCCTAACGTCATAGCCTAGATCTACATCATCTAGCTATGAATTAACTAACTCAAACAATAAAGCATAATTGGGGGGGACTAATTACTTAAAAGAAAGAAACAGAAAATAAGAGCTTACATATTTGCAGCCCTTAAATTGCTGGAAACCCTCAAATTATTCTACATTGTATCAAAGCTATAATATTGAAGAAAGAATGAAGGGATGTGTTTGTGTTTTTACAAATTTCGTAGCCACTGCTTATATAGGGGTTTCTGCCGACTTATGAAGGATCTAGAAGATAAATACGAAAAAATCCGAAAAGTGACCGAGCCGACATACTCGGTCGACCGAATGGATAGGCTCGGTCGACCGAGCCTTCTTCTGCACGCGTTAATCGTTTTTCTCGTCTATCTTGCTCCCCACTGCACGCTTGCGTGTTGATCTGATTAATCTTTCATTTAATGCTCCGATTTCCTTCCTTCCTTATCTTGAGATAATTGATTGAATGACATTAATCCTCTCGATTTGTTGTGATCTGCAAAATCAATAATTATCGCACAATAAATCGGCTTTAAATAATAAAAACAGTTAAATACCAAATATCATATTAATAATCACTTAACATTAAATAATAAATATAAACGAGTGATTTAATACGAAATATATATTATTTGGCTCGATTTAAGGATAATGTTGATGACATTTACGGGTATAATTTGACCGTCAGCACTCATCATGTGTTGCAGCTAGAAAAGCCTGCATACAATGTTTATACTCATCAAAACGATCTAAAGAACACTTCAACATTGTTCTAGCATACAGGTTGTTATCCATTATGCAAAGCTTTGAAAATCAGAGACTTGAAAAAGTTTTCAAAGTATTTTCACAAGCACAACAAGTAGGATTACTTCAGAACAGAAGCATTGCTCCGATACCAATTTTTGGTCCCTTGAAAAGGCTTTGGTTAAGTTTAGAGCGGGGGGTGAATAAACTTAAAACTTAAAACTTTTGGAGTTAACAAACTCAGCAAGTTCAAGAGCTGGCTTGACCGCTCATGAGTCTCACGATCGTTGATTTTCTTGAATTTGTTGCAGCGGAATATATTCAAGTTAAGCCTTATTACTTGTTGTTAAAATATGATACCAAGTATTAGATACTCAGTAGTGTGAGTGTGTGATTCAGTTGCTAGTTTCAGTAGGTTGATGTGCTTAATATAATAAATGCAGAAATTAAATGCAAAAAGTAAGTAGGCAATTTTTATAGTGGTTCCAGATGATGTAACCTGTCAGTCCACTCTTCTCATGTGATGTTGGAGGTAATTCACTAGAGATCTTTGAGGTTGCAGTTACAAAAATCCCTTAGTTGTCTGTCCTTCACCAATAACTATGGCTTCACAAACTGAACACTTGAAACAGGTAGGATTGCTGCTCCAAAGTATTCCACTGGTCCTTGAAGGGTAGAATTGCCTCTTCACTAGCTCCACCACAACCAACAGTCCTTGACACTTAAGTGCTTCTCTGTCTTCAGTAGGTTTCTTGTAAAAGAAAGTTTGAATCAAGTAAGTGATTCAGCTTTCAGCAGCTTGATCAGGATGAAATGATCAGCAGACTTGATGTCTTCAAGTGTGTAAACTTGATGTAACTTGATAGCAGGTTACACTTGAAGAATTTACTAGATCAGTAGCTTTAAGCTCAGTAACGTCAGCATTGTGATTTCTTGATAAGAATCTGATAGCTCAAGATTGATTGTTGTTTTTCATCAAAATTCATCACTTGTTTCTATATCAGGTGTCTTCTATTTATAGGTGAGAATCCTTGTGACTTATGTTTGAAATTCAAAACATAGCCGTTTCAGATTTGTCCCCATCTTGACTTGCATTTCGTCCCTCAGACATAGTAATCGACATCGTCGATTTACTTTGTGATTTTGATCATCAACCCTTTGACTTGTATCCATTGGATAAAGCTCAATCTTTCAAAAGTAACACCGATAAAGGTCGATGACGAATGACGCAGAGGTAAAAATTAGTCAAGATAGAGGCACTCAAACGCCTATATTTGAAATTCAAATTCAAGTCACAGATTCACATCTATAAATAGAGGACTCTTGATTGATTGAAGATGATGAACAAGTGAAAAACAAGAAAGTAAATAACGCAAGAAATTTATTAAGTGAAATCCTACCTCTTTGAGCATCACCGAGTAATCAATTTGTTGATCAAGATTTTCTTCAAGTGTTTCCTTCATCAAGTTACATCCAAAGATACAAACTTGAAGACTATAAGTCTTTGATCATATCATCTTGATCAAAAGTCTCTTGAAAATTTGAATCACTTTCTTGATTCAACCTTCTATTTCAAGAAGTTTGTCAAGACGTAAAAGCACTTTTGAAGTGTTAGAATCGTTGTTTGTGGTGGAGCCGGTGAAGAGGCAATCCTACCTTCAAGGACCAAGTGGAATACTTTGAAGCAGCAATCCTACCTGTTTCCAATGTTTAGTTTGTGAAGCCATAGTTATTGGTGAAGGACAAACAGTTTTGGGATTTTTGTAACTGCAACCTCAAGAATCTCTAGTGAATTTTCTCCAGCATCACAGGAGAAGAGTGGACTGTCAGGATTACACCACCTGGAACCACTATAAATCTTGCCTACTTTACTTTACCGCATTCACATTCTGCTACTTATTTTATCTGCATGCTTATCACATCAACCTGTTGAAACTAGCTACTGAATCACACTACTTGAACTAATGAGTATCAAATAATTAGTATCATATTTAGAACAAGTAACAAGGCTTAATTTGATATATTCCGCTGCAACATATTCAAGAGTTTTGTTGGGGAGGATTTTGCATCATAAAAACAAAAGAAAATTTATAAACCTATACTTAACATGCAAACTAACTCCTAACCGACCAAATATCGGGTAGTTGATAGCATAGTAGGGTAAGTACAGGGTCGATCCACAGGGAATTGGGATGTAGAATCTAATTTCACTAATTCCTACCAATTGCTACTCAAGAAACGGCAGAAACGAAAAGCAAAAACATAAATCAAAAGAACAATCAAAATAAATCTAACCTAAGAAAAATAAAAACAATCTAATCTAAAGACACATGGGATCAAACAACCAATATACAAACCTATTTGATCTCAATTCTAGTTCAATTCATGATTCTAATTCAAGTTGTGGTTTCACCTTTTCACGAGACATAAATCCCTAATTCCTTAGTGAATTTATTCTCAAGCTACGGATTCCTAATTCCTTAGTAAATCCAATTTATCAATCTCTCATCTTCCGAATGTTGAGATCAATATTACATACAAAACGAAGGTGTAGATTCAGGTTAACTCTCGTATTTTAGAATCTAACAACCTAGAAATCTAACCAATTAATTTGTCACATAATTAATGATTAAAGATCCTATCTTTCTATGGTGATCTAATGTTCATGCAACTCTCGTATTGTAAACATCTATCGTGAACTAATTTCTCAATTTATTCACATAGCCATACAAACCGCATAGAAAAATACAAAAAGAACCAAGATCATGAATAAAAACTGGAATTAAATAAATCAAGAAGAACTCACATAGTCTCATACATTGAAGGATCCAAGAACGGAAAAGAAAACATCTAATATACTCCTAATCTAACCTCGGTTCACCCGAGCACAAGGCTCGGGTGACCGGCCTTCGAATCTCCAAAGTCGGCTGCTGGCCTCTCTTTTGATGTGAAGAAAAATTGTGTATCTTTAGGGTTTGGGGCGGCTGTGCTTTTATAATAAAACTAAGTCGGCTGCTACAGTAACCTAAGTCGGTTCTGCTGAATGCGGCGGTGGACGCTCGTTTAAATAACCGGACGCCCGTCTGGAATCTTAAACGCTAGTCGGACGCCCGTTCAGCATGCATTTGAACTCTCTGTTCTGAATTCCTTCCCCTGAATGCTCGTTCACTTGGATGACCACCCGTCCATAATGGGTATTTGCGATGGACGCCGTCCAGCATTTTTGGACTTCGGTTTCTTGATCATTATCCTTTTCTTCCGCCATCTTTATCCTCTTTCTCTCATCTCTATCTCTTCAAAATCACTTCAAACAACTTCAACTTTGATTTTGACTCTTCCAAATCCTTTCCCAAGTTAAAGATATGTATCTACACACATCGAAAACATACCAAATCGTAACACGATTCCAAAATAACATAAAATCACCAAATAAGCATATAAATCGATACGTTTTCATATTTAACCATTAAAAACACCATTTACTCAATATTTACATATATAGCTCAAAATCTATGAAAATCATCCAAATGTAGGGGAAATTGATATAGAAAATATCTATAAAAATCACTATAAATTAGCCCTTAACAACACCCCCACACTTATCTTTTTGCTCGTCCTCGAGTAAAACAAAACAAAGTCAAGCTCGAGACAAATAAACATCTATACAAATATAAAGTATATTCAATAACTTAGAAGTTCACCCAAGTGAGTGTGTGCATAGCCATAATAAACTTCCACTAAGTTCCATAATTTGAAAGTTATTCAAAACAAAACTAGCCCGGTTTCCCATCTAAGTTAGAAATAATCAAAAAAAATAACAGGCACTTTACAAAACATACATATCCCAAAAAGAAATAGTAGAGAATATCTAAAACATTTCTGACAAACTCAGAGGATAATCCCTACAACATATCATTCAGTTTATACTGGGTATAAGATTAACGATAACTAAGTCCTTACTTATTCATAATAATATATTTCAATTTTTTTTTTCACTTTTTTCTAACACACATCAGAATAAGCTTTTGCCCTCATAGTAGAATATGACATTTCAAGATAATCCCCTACCTTACTCCAATCATAAGGCGACTATAAACGTGGTCGTCGTGAGCTTTTGGTCATCATAGTAGAATAGGACATACGTGGTATACCCTACCTCACCCAAATCATAAACCAGCTTCCGACACACCCAATTAATTAAGTGATTACTTAGAGATTTCTGGCTGGCAGTGGTAAAGATTATTTTCTAGTAACACAGACCACTGAGCATAACACCTCAAGTAAACAATTTATTACTATTGCAAAGACTTAATCACGTTTCACTTATCACATTCAAACTTACAGATATTCACAGTATGTCATACTTTAATCCTAGAATACAAACTACTAAACTTTTCAAGAATTGTACATAAGCAAAGAAACATGCTATAATCATCAAAAATCTCCAACTAAAATGGGGTAGGCTTTCAACATTTAGCTCATCATTTACTATGGCATGTGAAAAAAAAAGGTGTCGGGTGAAACAACTAAAATTACTAAATATGCAGAATATAGCAAAAATGATATAAACTCAAGCAAAGATATGCCTTTGTCTACTCGGGACTTAACAAAAAATTTGAAAATTAAACACTTTTCATAGAAATACTAAAGATATGAGCAAACGAAAGTAGATACATAAATCATCTATCCCCTCCCCCACACTTAGATTGCAACTTGTCCTCAAGTTGTACAGAAGTAAAGAAAAGGGAAGAGTACTTAGCTGATTGGATGCTGGCAATTCTGGAGGAACCAACAAGAACCAGGATTGCTTGCATAGCTCAGTAGACTGTGGAGCATCACAGGTAAACTAAATACATCGTGAAAGTGCACAATCGCTATAGAAAGTATCCTGCAGACTTGATCGATTGCAAAAGAGTCTACGGGAAAAGATTAGACTTATACAAATAAAGCACATAAGGAAAAGAATTTATAGAGATATTCAAATTATGCTCACATAAAGATGGACACATATACATGGAACATTACAAAACAAAGAGGCTAGGTGCAACTACATGAAAATATACTACAATGCAAGCCTACATGATATGCAATAATAAAATAATGATGGCATATGGAAAACCAACAAGAACCATCATGGAAAAACGCGAGGTAGTATTACGAAACCGGCGATTAACTACGCCAAGAAAAATAAAAGAAAATAGAGAAACAATGCAACTAGATGATATGCGGCTAAATGATATGCATCTAAGTGATATGCAAAAATAAAAGAAAATAAAAGAAAGAAAACTAGCCCACTCATTTGCAACACGACATATATAAAATAAACGTCTACCAAATAATGACAGGTTACGATAAACGACAGTGTTGTTCATTACATGCAGTGTAGACGCGCTTTAAGACTCGTCAAAAGTGATAGCATTATGGAAAACCAACAGTTAGCTATACTAAACAGATATAACTCATATGGACTAGACGTAGCATACGGAAAACCGACAGTAGCTACCCATATGAACTATAAAAAAAGGAAGCACGTAAGTCTTAAAAGCTAACAAGATTCATGACAGGATATGCAGCCTACGTAAACGACATTAGCCACACTAAAAACAAAACATAACAACTATAGCATACGTGAAACGACAGTTACTATAGCATGCATGAATCAAGGAGAAGAAATAAAATCATTTATTCAACATGGATTCAGTAGATGGAAGGGTATAAACATGTATGTTCAGAACATCTACGTAAAATGAAATAGCCACAGAAGCTCTAATGAAAGTAATCCAAGTTAAATTAAAGCATCAAGAAAAACAGAACCTGGACTGCATTCCGGATGAATGTTCAAAGGAAAGCTCAGCACTGGATGGGCGTTCCACCTTGCAGACGCTCGTCTGCCTTGAAAACCGACCAGACGGGCGTTTAGAATTACAGACCCCCGTCTGATTCTTCAAATCAGAGCAGGATTGAAAATTCTGGAACCGAAGAACGTCCCATAATTCCAAACGCTCGTTTACCTGCACGTTAGGGACTGGACGGGCGTCCAATAAACCAGACGCTCATCCATACAACGAATATGCATAGAATAACAGAAAACCCTAACTATAAACCCTAATTAACTTAGAAGATCATCATACATCAAAAACGCAAGCAGCCACATAAAATTAAAGCACAGAGGGTTAGACTAGATAACAACTAAACACAAACTTCACGTAAAACAGATTGAGTAAAAAACTTTTGCACATTCTTAACCCTACGGTCATCGAAACACGGCAAAATAAAAACTCTCAATCTATTCGACGCTACTTTTATTGAAAACGAAAATAAACGTAACAAAATCGAGAAATTAACAAAACCAGATTCAACATGACACCGATTCCCCGGCAACGGCGCCACTTTTGTTGGGGAGGATTTTGCATCATAAAAACAAAAGAAAATTTATAAACCTATACTTAACATGCAAACTAACTCCTAACCGACCAAATATCGGGTAGTTGATAGCATAGTAGTAGTAAGTACATGTGGTCGATCCACAGGAATTGGGATGTAGAATCTAATTTCACTAATTCCTACCAATTGCTACTCAAGAAACGGCAGTAAACGAAAAGCAAAACATAAATCAAAAGAACAATCAAAATAAATCTAACCTAAGAAAAATAAAAACAATCTAATCTAAAGACACATGGGATCAAACAACCAATATACAAACCTATGTGATCTCAATTCTAGTTCAATTCATGATTCTAATTCAAGTTGTGGTTTCACCTTTTCACGAGACATAAATCCCTAATTCCTTAGTGAATTTATTCTCAAGCTACGAATTCCTAATTCCTTAGTAAATCCAATTTATCAATCTCTCATCTTCCGAATGTTGAGATCAATATTACATACAAAACGAAGGTGTAGATTCAGGTTAACTCTCGTATTTAGAATCTAACAACCTAGAAATCTAACCAATTACTTTGTCACATAATTAATGATTAAAGATCCTATCTTTCTATGGTGATCTAATGTTCATGCAACCCTCGTATTGTAAACATCTATCGTGAACTAATTTCTCAATTTATTCACATAGCCATACAAACCGCATAGAAAAATACAAAAAGAACCAAGATCATGAATAAAAACTGGAATTAAATAAATCAAGAAGAACTCACATAGTCTCATACATTGAAGGATCCAAGAACGGAAAAGAAAACATCTAATCTACTCCTAATCTAACCTCGGTTCACCCGAGCACAAGGCTCGGGTGACCGGCCTTCGAATCTCCAAAGTCGGCTACTGGCCTCTCTTTTGATGTGAAGAAAAATTGTGTATCTTTAGGGTTTGGGGCGGCTGTGCTTTTATAATAAAACTAAGTCGGCTGCTACAGTAACCTAAGTCGGTTTTGCTGAATGCGGCGGTGGACGCTCGTTTAAATAACCGGACGCCCGTCTGGAATCTTAAACGCTAGTCGGACGCCCGTTCAGCATGCGTTTGAACTCTATGTTCTGAATTCCTTCCCTTGAACGCTCGTTCACTTGGATGACCGCCCGTCCATAATGGACGCTGCATGGACGCTCGTCCAGATTTGCTGGACTTTGGTTTCTTGATCATTATCCTTTTCTTCCGCCATCTTTATCCTCTTTCTCTCATCTCTATCTCTTCAAAATCACTTCAAACAACTTCAACTTCGATTTTGACTCTTCCAAATCCTTTCCCAAGTTAAAGATATGTATCTACACACATCGAAAACATACCAAAACGTAACACGATTCCAAAATAACATAAAATCACCAAATAAGCATATAAATCGATACGTTTTCATATTTAACCATTAAAAACACCATTTACTCAATATTTACATATATAGCTCAAAATCTATGAAAATCATCCGAATGTAGGGGAAATTGATATAGAAAATATCTATAAAAATCACTATAAATTAGCCCTTAACAAGTTTCAATAGTCAGTAGACTATTGACCCTGCTGAGTTTGTCAACTCCAAAAAGTCTTAAGTGTTAAGTTTATTCAACCCCCTCTTTTAAAATTAACCAAGCCTTTTCAAAGTACCAACAATTGGTATATGAGCAGTGCTTCTGTTCTGAAGTAATTCTACTTGTTGTGCATGTGAAAAGTCTTTGAAAACTTTTTCAAGTTTCTATTTTCAAGTTTTTGCATCATGGATAACAATCAGTATGTGCTCTCTAGATCGTTTTGATGAGTATAAATGTCGTATGCAAGCTTATCTAGCTGCAACTCATGATGAGATGATGGATGTGCTGAATGATGGACCACTGGAGATCACTAAAGTGATAATTGTGGATGGTCAAAATCAGATTATTCCAAAGCCAAAGAGAGAGTGGGGTGCTAAAGAGAGAAAAAAAAAAGCAAACCTGAATAATATTGCTATTGATATCATTTACAGAACTCTAGATAGCAATATGTACATGAAGGTGAAGGATTCCAAAACTGCCAAGGAACTTTGGGAAAGATTGCAACTCATTTGTGAAGGCACTGATGCTATCAACAAAAACAAGATCAGTGTGGCTAAACAAAAATTTCAGGAGTTCAAAATGAAATCAAATAAAACCCTTGAACAGATAGAGTCTAGGTTCAATGCAATCATGGATGAACTCACTATGATGAATGTTGTATACACAAAACAAGAGATCAACACAAGAATTCTAAAAGCCTTACCTGTAAAGGAAGTTTGGGAAATGAAGGTTACTGCCATGGAAGAGTCCAGGAGACTGCATGAATAAGACACATTCAAACTGTTCTCTGATCTTAAAGCCTATGAATTCAGCAAGGATCTTGTTCCAAATGGTGAAAAGGAAGCAACAAAAACAACAGCATTGGCTGCTGCATATAAAGAAGAATCATCAAGTATTCAAGATGATGTGCTAGATGAGATGCAAGAGCAAATAGCCCTGCTGAGTAAGAAAATTAGAATGATGAAATCTGGAAAGGGATCTTCAAGGAATTTCGACAAGAAATCAAGTGAGAAAAGGGAAGAATCCAAGAAGGATCATGACTTTTTGTGCTTTCATTGCAAGAAACTAGGACACTTACCTGACTGTCCAGATTTGAAACAAAAGAAGGATCCTGACTACCTATGCTTTAACTGTAAGAACCCTGGACACTTTAGACACATTCGTCGGACTCTCATCAAGAATAAGAGTCAACAGAGGAGATCCAGCAAGAAAGCTTTGTTTGCGGATGATGAATTAGGATATGAAGTAAAATCTAAAAAAGGAAATGAATCTGATGATACTGCACTCTTTGCACAATTGGATGTTTATGCTTTAATGGCTAATATGCATGAAACTGATGAGGTGTACAACTCTGTATCTATAAATACTCCTGCTGAAAGTGATTGTGAATCTACTTGTAGTTCAAATCCTAAAAATTTCTGACAGTGAAGAATGTCTAGATGACCTCCTTAATCAACTGAGGAAAATACAATCTGGTTATGAGATTATGAAGGCCGAAAGAGAATTACTTCAAGCAGAAATCCAAAGATTAAATGCTAAATTAAGAAGTCTCAAGGGTAAGGAAAAGGATTATGGGATGAGAATCAACCTAAGTCTGCGCACACACTGTAGTAGTCTGCTGAATCAGAGCACAATCCAGGTTCCATTAAGCGCATTCAAACCGGAAAGCCTTATGGTGATAGAACAGGCCTTGGATTTGAAACTCAACAATCTTCTAAGGGTGGATCTAGTAAGGCTACTGAACCTAGTACCAGAATTGGTCCTAAGTTTGTACCTGCACTAGATCCAACTCCTCAAAAGGTTGTTGAGACAGTAAAACCTACTTAGAAAGCTTCAAAGAAGCAAAATCAGAAGTCCAAAAGGACAGCAGTACCTAACAAAAATGGTACATCCAAAGGTAGGACTGATGGACCCTCTAGACCTGTTGCAAAGTCTGCTGGACCACAAAAAAGGAAAAACCAGAAATATTCCAAGGATAAGAAAGTTAAACCTAAGAATATTAATCATTCGAGGGATACTTATCTTAGGGGGAAAGGCCGATTGTTCCCTACTGATGAAGATTGGAATATTCCTGCCTATGCTGCTAGAAACAATATATATAACCATATTGCTAGGGTTAGACCTCAGAAGTGGACTCAGCAAAGGACTCAGCCGAGGCCTCACCAGAGACCCCAACAGAGACCTCAGCAGAGACCACAATACAGGGTTGTTCCTAACAGATAGCAACCTTATGGTTATGCTAGTGTTTTCAACAACAAAAATCACTTCAAACAACACATTGTACCAAAAGGCTAGAAACCATATGTGAATGCTACACAACCAAATGTTAGATTCTATAGAAATGTAGCATACATATATGAAGAAAATTGCAACACTTTCCAAAGAAGACCTTATGGAAATTTGCCAAGGGTTGTGCTTACCACTGACCACTATGGACCCAAACAGGTTTGGGTACCTAAAACAAATTAAATTTGTTTTGTAGGGTGTCTGGTACTTTGATAGTGGTTGTTCCAGACATATGACAAGGAGTAAGCACTGTTTGACAAATTTTGTGGCAAAGGATGGTCCAAAAGTCAATTTTGGAAACAAAGACACACCAGGATATACAAGAGGGTATGGAACACGGGTGAGGAATGGACTGACAATCAGGAATGTTGCATATGTTGAAGGCTTGGACTACAACCTGCTGAGCATTGGACAATTCTATGACATGGGTTACAAAGTCACTTTTGACAAAGGCTACTGAACTGTCATGAGTGAAATGGGAGAACAAGTTTTGTTGGTTGGAAGAAGACAACAAAGCATGTATGTACTAGATTAGACTACTGTTATTCCTAAAACAAGTCTTATTATGCATACAATGTCAGAACTCAATTTGTTATGGCACAAGAAATTGAATCATCTAAATTTTGATGATATTAATCAGTTGGTGAAAAAGAAGTTGGTGATTGGTTTACCTGACATCACATACAAGAAAGATGGATTATGTGATGCCTGTCAGCAAGGTAAACAAACAAAGTCAAGTTTTAAGTCAAAGACTAAACAATCAATCAAGAGAGTGTTGGAACTGATGCATATGGATCTATTTGGACCAGTAATACCAACAAGTATAACAGGAAAGAAGTACACTCTGGTAGTTGTGGATGATTATTCAAGATACACTTGGGTAATTTTCATGAACAAGAAAATTGAAACACTTTAAAAGATGTCTGAACTTTTGAAGAGATTACAAAATGAGAAAAGTGTGACAGTAGTGAAGATCATTTCAGACAAGGGTACTGAGTTCCTAAACAAATTCATAAGAGAATACGGTGAACAAAATGGTGTGCTGCATCAATTAGCAGCTATTGGAACACCTCAGCAAAATGGGGTTGTTGAGAGAAGAAACATGACTTTGAAGGAAGCACGGAGGACTATGATATGTGAAGCATTGCTACCTGAAAGATATTGGGCCGAAGCAGTCAATACAGCATGCTACACACAGAATAGAACCTCAGTGAACAAAAAGCTGCTGGAGACACCTTATGAAATATAGAATGGAAGAAAACCAAATATACCATATTTCCATCCATTTGGGAGTAAATGTTTCATCTTAAATCATAAGGAGCAACTGAAGACTTTCCAACCAAAATCAGATGAAGGAATATTTTTGGGATATTCTTCAGTCAGCAAGGCATTCAGGGTACTGAACAAAATGACACTAAAACATGAAGAATCAATACTTGTTTTTTATGAACCTAAATTCACTGGAATGGAAGATGATGAAGTTTCAGAACCTGCTGTGAATCTAGAAGTTACTGATCCAGAATATGTTGATGTTCAAAAGAAGATAAGTGATTTAAAAGTCTTTGATTCTCGGAATTGAAGGAGTCCTCACGAGGAACTCCGCTAGTAACACTACCGATGCAACAACAGATGCACATCAAGGATCCTGCCGATCCCTCATGAATCAACAATGACCCTATCAAGAAGAGGTTCCTATAAATCAAGCAAATCGAGATTTAAAATGGTTGAAGGACCATCCTGTCGAACAAGTAATTGGTAATACACAGCAAGGTGTAAGGACAAGAAGACAACTAGAAGCAATGCTTACTTGTTTTTCTGTCTCAAATGGAACCTAAAGTTGTTGAAGAAGCAATTTATGATCCCGCTTGGATAATTTCTATGCAAGAAGAATTGAATGAGTTTGAAAGAAACCAAGTTTGGACACTCTTCAAGAGGCCTAATCATACAAATATAATTGGTACTAAATGGGTATCTGAGAAACAAATTGGATGAATCTGGTACCATTATTAGAAAAAGGCTAGACTAGAGGCAAAAATCTATTCTCAAGTGAAGGAATAGATTTTGATGAGACATATGCCTTGATTGCAAGATTGGAAGCTATAAGACTATTTTTGGCATATGCTGCATATAAAAACTTCCAAGTATACCAGATGGATGTCAAAAGTGAATTTTTGAATGGCATTCTAGAAGAAGAGGTTTATGTTCAGCAACCTCCAGGTTTTGAAATTAAAGATCAAGAAGATAAAGTGTATAGACTCAACAAAGCACTTTATGGACTAAAGCAAGCACCAAGAGCATGGTATGAGACCTTATCTCAATTCTTGGCGAACAATGGTTGTTGGGAGTAGCACCCAAAAGTCAATTTATGTAATTGTATTTATAATCAATAAATGACAGATTTATTCTCATCTTATTATGTGCTTCGTGCTCATAAGTAATACACTGCTTAATACCCCAAGTTGTATCATATGTAGCCATATAACTTAGTGTGTGTCATACGCGAGGATTAAGTTTATGGTGATACACTTGAACTATTAGTCCATGGTGAACTTAATCAAAGTATGGGGACTATTGATTAAACCATCATTAATGCCCCCAGAACACTTTATGGTGTGACCGTCTTATCCGGACTGTCGACAGTGGTTGTTTAAGTGGGCATTTATATATGATGAGAGTCATAGACTGGACCGATTTAATCTGCATTTCTCATATAATTCCGTGATTGAGAAATCTTATTAAATCACAAGATGATCATATATGGATTAACCTTAATCCTGAAGTGATTTCATACTCCTACTTGTTTCAAGATAGGGTTTTATGTGTTCGTTAAGGATTGCTAAGAGGCGCGGTCCAAATCACTTTCACGTTGGCACTATTCTGGAATGAGTGAGGGTGTGTGACTCACATATATGGAATTCATTCCTTCATGCGGGAAGTAGAAGACAATCCCCTTATGTGTTGATCCTAGAAACTGATTAATCGGCCGAGTTCATATTGGTTATGAACTAATTGATCACTAGTGGATTAATGGTAAATAAGGATAAGATGTAATGAAGAAGGTTTACAGAAATAATCCGGCTTCGTTACGGGTAACCTATGGAGGGTTGGTCTATATGTAATGATTATATCAATGGACACTTATTGACTCGACGCTTTCAGAATAAGTTATATCTATAATCGATAGAGTTCAGTTTCGGATTTATGGTGGCCTAATTCTAGAATTAATAAGTTGAGTATAAATGTTCTGTTCAATGAATATTTTATTCAATTTATTGTCGCTACTGGTTATAGGTTCATGGTCTCCGGGTTGGCTCCTAACACGTGACTGAAGTCTTGTTTTGTGGAAACTCGAGAATAAAATAAATAGTTGGTCTATTTAATGAATATGTGATTATTATTTATTTGGTAATGTTGGTCCCTTGAAAAGGCTTTGGTTAAGTTTAGAGGGGGGATGAAAAAACTTAACACTTAAAACTTTTGGAGTTAACAAACTCAAGAACTTCAAAGAACTCTTGATACTTGATAGTCAGCGATTGTGAGTTTCTTGAATTTGTGCAAATGGAATAATATCAAAATTAAGCCTTATTACTTGTTGTTAAATATGATACCAAGTATTAGATACTTAGTAGTGTGTGTGTGTGAATTCAATAGCTAGATTCAGTAGGTTGATGTGTTGAATAAACTAAGTGCAGAATATAAATGCAGAAAGTAAGTAGGCAAGTTTTATAGTGGTTCCAGGTGGTGTAATCCTGTCAGTCCACTCTTCTCATGTGATGTTGGAGGTAATTCACTAGAGAGATTCTTGAGATAGCTGTTACAAAAATCCCTAAGATGTTTGTCCTTCACCAATAGCTATGGCTTCACAAACTGAAAACTAGGAACAGGTAGGATTGCTGCTCCAAAGTCTTCCACTGGTCCTTGAAGGGTAGGATTGCCTCTTCACCAGCTCCACCACAAACAAAAATCTTTCACACACAGAAGTGCTTCACTGTCTTCAGTAGATTTCTTGTAAAAGAAAGATTGAATCAAGTGAATGATTTTGTTGCAGCAGCTTGATCAAGATGATATGATCAGCAGTTTGATGTCTTCAAGTGTGTAAACTTGATGTAGCTTGATTGCAGATTACACTTGAAGATTTTCTCTGGATCAGAAGCCTTAAGCTCAGTAGGGTCAGCAGGGTGATTTCTTGATAAGAATTTGAAGCTCAGGATTATTTATTTTCTTTTCATCAATCTCTTTCTCTTTATAGGTAGGAGTCCTTGTGACTTGTATTTGAAATTCAAATATAGCCGTTCCATGTTTTGTCCCATTTGACTTGCTTTACATCTGCTCATGTTCATCAATCTTGACCAGATCGCTTGCGCTTTTGATGTGAATGCGATCTGTCCATCCTTTGACTTGTATCCATTGGATAAAGTCCTGAATCATCCCAACGTCCCTTTAATATCAACCATTGATTTGTTTGATAAAATCAGAGGTTGTTAGCTGTCCTTATCCTTGTTTTCTTCCAATGTAATCTTGAATAAATCGAGGTATATGTATCAGCAGGTTCATGAGTCTGCTGAGATACATATCAGTCAGCTGAACCATAATTTGCTGTGTTTAAAACACAATGCAGCTGACTTCCTTTATCTAACTTTTATTTGTGAAGTTAGGTTACACCATTTAATCATAACTAAGTTCCAGTCACTATCCAACTTATGGAACTTAGACCTTGTACACAAGGTATATATAATCAGTTTAGGTCATCACAGACTTGCCTAAATTCTGATTCCATATCCTTGACTTTAATTACAAAGTTTGATCCCTTAGCCTTCAATTACTGAGTTTGAGCCCTCAGCCTTCAGTCTTTAGCACGTTCCTGACTAGTCTACTGACCTAGCTACCCTACTGATATAGACCAGTCTACTAATATAAACCGGCTGACTATTACAGTGCTTGTTTGATCTAACCTATATAAAGATCAAACTCTAATAAACCTATACATTTGATCTAAACATCTTTTTGCCTTTGTACTATAACAGCTAGTCTGGCACTCATCACTAAAACTTAAAAATAAGTCCACCAATTTCCCCCTTTTTGGTGATGATGCCAATGTTAGGTGTAGTGCCCAAAAGACAATTTGTGTAATTGTTTTTAATAATGAATGACAGAATTTATCTCACCTTATTACTTGCTTTGTGCTTGTAAAGTAATACACTACTGCAAACCCTAAGTATATCTGTATGTAACCACTTAACTCAGTGTATGGATTACACGTGAGGATTGAGTTAGTGGTGATATACTTAAACTGTTAGTCCGTGGTGAACTTAATCAGAGTTTAGGGTCTCTTGATTAAAACACCAATAATGCGCCGAGAACACCTTAGGGTGTGATAGTCTTATCCGGTTTGTCGGTAGAGGTACCTACGTGGGGCATTTATATATGATGGCATTCATATAGATGGACCGATTTAATCAATTTCTCGGTATAATTCCGTAATCGAGGAATCTTATTAAATCATTAGATGATCATATATGGATCAACCTTAATCTGAGGTGATCACGAGTGGTTCGCTTGTCCCGGGGTAGTGTTTGATGTGTTAGTTACGGTTCACTTAAATATGTGTTCCAAGCCACTTCTCATTGGCACTATCTCCGGATGAGTGAGTAGTTCGATTTTCACAGACATGGAATCCATTCCTTCTCGTGGGAAGTAGAGACATCCCTTATTTGTTAGCCCTAAGAAAGTGATCGATCCCGGGAGTTCGCATTTGACTATTTAGCTACTAGTCGATATGTGCACTAATTGATCATCGGGGTTGATGGTAAATAAGGATAAGATATTCGAGTCGGGTTCACGGAGACTTCCCTCGAGAATGGACGATCTATGGAGGGTTAATCCGTATGTAGTGATTATATCGATGGACACTTATTAAGCTCATGGGTTGAGTATAAGTATACATCTATAATCGGTAGAGTTCGATTTCGGGTTTATGGTGGCGTAATCCCGGAATTAATAATTAATGTGCTTATTCTTCGATGAATAATTAATTATTGGAGCTACACTGGTTATAGGTCCATGGCCCCCGATGTGGCTTCGTAATTCGGACTAATAATCTTGTTACTTGGGCTCATTGATAATTAATTGGTGGGCTAATTAATTGATATGCATGGATATTATTTAGTTGGGCTAAATAATATAATACACATAAAAGACATTTTATGTGGGCTTAATTAACCTAAAAGTGGCGCCTCCTCCTTTATTAATTATCACAAGAATTATTTTT
This sequence comes from Gentiana macrophylla, assembly GCA_026214975.1. Classification (NCBI taxonomy): domain Eukaryota; kingdom Viridiplantae; phylum Streptophyta; class Magnoliopsida; order Gentianales; family Gentianaceae; genus Gentiana; species Gentiana macrophylla. The sequence continues at coordinate 78,776,585 of CM047813.1, read as the reverse complement.
TGTGATGTGGAAAATAAAAGATATTCTGGTTATATGATTGGTTGGATGACTTGTTATTTGATTTCCTATTGGTCAATACATGTCACAATTAGTCATTAAGGAAAATATCTTTTATTTTGTTTAATTAATTATTTATTTAATTAATTAAAACTTGGAGGTTAAGGATTTACTCTCCTATAAAAGGAGAGTTATTCCAAGGGTAATTCACAAGTGTGAATTTAGACTACCACCACTAAAAGGAGAGAAATAATTAGTTTTTCTCATCTAGGGGTTTGTAGAAGAAAAACTCTAAGTTTTTCTTGAGTGTTGCATATCAAGGAGGCTTGAGTATCAAGAAGGGTGTCCACCAACCGCTGTTTGGAGAACACATCGGAAGATCTTGGCTTCTCTTCCTACTATTGGTAACATGATCTTAACCCCTTGTAGTTGTTAAATCCTTTAATTATGTGTTGTGATGTATAAGTCGTGATCCATCCGCTGCGCATAGATCTAATTCGTTTAGATCTAAGAACCTGCATCCTTCATGTGGTATCAGAGCCAGGTTCCACGATTTATATAGTCATAATCATAATTAAACGATTTAAATGAGTGGAATTGCATGTAGGTGATATTTTTCTTATTATTATGTATTAATATTTTTTAAATTGCTATGGTTGAAGAGATGGATTGGGGTTGGCACCGTTTTCCCGTGAGATCTATTGTAAACTCATATAAACGATGAAAATTCGTTCATATGAGTATAGGAAATTATGTAATTCATGTATTATTGCAATTTTAATTTCCAGAAAATAGATCTGTACATTAGCTGTTTAGTCTTTCCGTTTTTTCCGTTGTTTGAGCCGGTAAAACGAAGATCCCTCCGGTCAGAATCAAGATTGGAAGTTGATGAACAATCCCACAAATTTTGGTGTCGATCAGAGTCCGTTTGGGTTTCCGTTCGTTGCTACGAAGTGGCTGCTGTAACAGAAAAACACAGGATTCACAGAAACCCTAACTGTGACTTCTTCGATTTTCTGGGAACAATTGGACCGTTCAAATTCAAATCCGACCGGTCAGATCGATAATCATGGAGTTTTGGACGTGAGATAAAATTTTCAGGACGATCGGGATTCATCTTGATCCCCGATCGTCCTCGGGAAGTAAATGATGCGCTGCTGTGAGAGTCTGTTTCAGCAGCAAGTTGGGCGGCTCACTGAGGAAGATTGACAAGTCAAAGCTCCGATCCAACCGTCCATCTTGAAGTCCGAAGAATGAAGATCAGATCTGGAAAGTTTCATCGTGATCCAAGTTCGTTTGGTTTGCCGATCGTCGAAGATTTTGAACAGCTGCAGATTTTGTTAGAAAGTAGTAAACCCTAGTTAGGGGTTTCTTATTTATTTTCTAATAGGTTAGATCTGGGGTGCCAACGGTCCATCTGGTGTTTTTTTCCGCACTAGAATACATGTGTAGATTGTATGAGTAGAACCGGAAAATTGCCATGACATGCATCATATCATGAATTCCACTCCATATGCATACATGTAGAAATTAATTTGAGGAATTAGTTAGGCATGTATAAAACACACTATTAGTTTTAATTAATTGTTTGATATTAATTAGAAACTAATTAGGGTAAAACCGAGGAACACGGGTTTTTCAATCGTCGAGGTTGGGTGATGGATTCTCGGTGAATCCCACTCTGCGAAAGCATAAGGAGTAAAATCCGAAACCTCGTGGTTAAGGTGTTGGATTCTCGGTGAATTCCACCTTACCTAAGACGAGATTACGTTTTTGTTCCGTAGTGTCTACGTGAAAGTTTGATGTTTAAGGATTGGATAATCACGGGCAAACAGGTCCGAAAGTGGTTTAACCACGGTTGGGTGGTCAACGATGAGCTACGGCTCAATCGACTTCACCTCCACGTGTGGCGTTTGCACGGGGTGCAGCAATCTTGAGCCATCCGAAGAGCCACTACGGCTCAACGGACCTCTCCTAGCCTTGACCCGTCCGGCGGCCACATATGTTCTAACGAATAGGTCGGGTGGGCTAGCTAGCCCACATAACCGACAACATTCGGGCCTATGATTTATTGTTCCTTAATGTAACATCAAGTCCAAAAACGTGATCGATAAACCCACCACTTTTTCAAAATATTGAGTGGGAGCGGGAGAGGCGAAACCGACCCCACGGCCTCTATCGTTGACACAAGCAACGTGAGAGAATGGTGACGCCTCGTGCCGGCTCGGGACCGGCCTCCTAAGGAAGGCCTTCACCGCTATCAAAATTCAAGGCTTGGTCTCCGAAAGGATAGGATTTTGGGTACTCGTCGGGTCACCGACCGACCCTAAAGCGCACACTCGGGTCTATCTAAAAATCTGAGGCAGAGGTCACACTCATAAAGAGGTATTTTGGTAGTACCTTGGCTGAAAAAGGAAAGGTGATTGACGATCACAAATGAGATGTTCGATTCTCAATCGATCTTCAATATTAATCGAAACCTCTTTGACCTACCCTAAGGCGGCATCGAGGCATTAGATTAAATCCTTGGAACGGTAGGATAGACTATAAGTACTTAGTTTATGTTCCTAAAATTTTAGTAGTGTATGATTTGGATTTATTTTCTGTCAATTTTATTTACAACTGTTATATATATCTCTCTAAGGTCCTAGACTGCTAGTGTAAAATTGACTAGTAATGACTTCGTTAAAAAGTGGTAAGTAACTAGAACGTTGTATTTATTAATCTCACATGCGATTAATTTTTCGGAAGAGATATTTCTCTTGAAGCCTTCAAAACTTAAGTGACGTAAATAGACATGTCATCGCTTTGTCACTCGTCGTGAGCGAGAGACAACCATGATTAGTTTGAAAGATGATTGGGACGATAAAATTCTTCTAGTGAATTGTGTAGTGTTCTACACGAGAAATTTTCTCGATAGAAAATTGGAGAATCATAAATTAAAAGTGTCGCTAGTTAGACGGTATTTGGAACCGATAAACTAGTGGGAGCTTTTATATTATGTTTTTCTAATTTATTAGAAAATCATTCCCTTTGGGTAACACTTTCATTAGACATCCCACAGTTCACGAGTAGTGTCTACTCAAACGAATCATTGGTTCAAGACTATTTCCTTTTAAGGAAAGTTGAGAATGGGAAAGAATGTCTATAAGTGTTAATCATCTTAACTAAAGTTTTGAGGCTAAACCGAAACATTAATTAAAGAAAGTATAGGATAAGGAAAGTGATTTGGATCACTAACCAATGAATCTTAGCGACTTTCTTAACCGAGTAACTTGACTCGGCAACTTAGTTCTTAGGAAGAACAAGGAAGCTTTGCATTAACGATTAATAGAGTAACAACGGGCGTAATTTCAGCTATATTAGTGGGAGTGATATAAGGAAATGAATTTTGATTCTATCTTGAATATCACGAAAAATTTATTTTTCTGCTTACTGATTCGTTGAAACAAATGGATTCACTTTCATCTCGATACTACGATTTGCCTTAAACAAAGTGAAGATGACATTTGTAGTACGAATCTGTGACTGACTTTTTTGATAAAGTCGAACCACTTAGAAAAATTGAATAAGTATGTGTAACACATCTAAAACTATTAAAGGTAAAAGGTTTCCGTATTAAGATAAACGACCCTTCAAAATCTATTAATTAGTGCATATATCATAGAGATAAGACTGACGATCGGCTAAGGGTGATTCCTATCTCCCGTCTAGAACACTATCTCAAAGGAACAATGACTAAGTTTCCTTTCAATCGGAAAGGGTAATAGATTTGAAGGGTAACATAGCTTGTTCACCATGACCTTCGGGGTCTAGTGAGAGATACAAGCTAGTGGGAGGTTTTGAGTGGTGACATTTTGTCTGATGACTACTCGAAACACGATTTAGTTTATCAAAAGAATACGAGGAGGATTCTCTGATTTTAGCAGAGAATAGAGTATTCCATGCTCATAAATAGGCTATAGCATAGTCTTGGGATGATGCTCACCGCCGCCTAAAGTGGAACGTTTCACTTTGAAAAAGAAACCATAGACTTGCCTGATATAGTTATTAATGTGCTACAATACACTGTTAAACTCGATTAAGATAATTGGTTGCAAAATAACGGTTAACATTATTATGTAAACCGAGAAGTATACCTAGAAGATGCCAGTGAATTTATGGATAATGAGTGAATTCGGTTCACACCACTTCCGTAAATGTAGGCATTTAGCATTTAATGCTTGAAGGTAGGATCGAGATTTTGCGCATGCGTTGATTTTATTTGTTCGTGAAATATCTTAATGCGTCGAGTGAAGGTTGGTTATAAGATTCTTGAGATCGTAAAGTGACGGTTGAACTCGTCACAAGCCTTTCGATAGAATTTATAAGTAATGACCTTAAACCTTGGAGTATGGTTACCCAAAGGTAGTTACTATCGATTTAATCGGACCACGCCCAACATTAGTTGTTGGTGATTACACCGATAAATACTACTAGATCGTAATGTTAATCCACCCAAGACACAGTGGGAGTATGGTTTAACCGTTGACCCATTGTGATTTTGTGGACTTTATAATCTCTTTGGGGTGATTGATAACCTATGGCTCTTGTTGGGTTGTATAGGATTCGATTATAGAGGTTGGTTTAAAAACCTTAACCCGTGAATGGAGTTTTGGTACTCAGGTTGCATTCACCTCTTATAGAACCACTGAGTGTCTCAGCCCAAATGGGAGCAATTGGATCTACACAGAGTAAAGAGTCGAATGAATAGGAAAGTTTAAACTTCAAATAGCAAAGTTGAGTGGTATAGGGTGATTCCACGACAAGCAGAGAGTTAACTGGACCTTGAACTCTCTCACCACTCGCCTTGCTAGATTTCGTTAGAAAGCGAAAAAAATAGGGGTGATTCCTCGAGACTTTCTTGCCGAACAACGGAATCGAATTCATTCGAATAGAAGGGTTTTAGCTGAGAATGAATAACGGATTCGTTACAAAGCAGAAGATAGGGGTGATTCCCTAATACCTTTTTTTGCGAGACTAACGATATCTTAATTTATTCAGAAAGAACCATTGGTAGGAACCTGCCATGGCTTATATCCTTTGTGGATTTAAGAGAACCTCTCGGTCATTAAAAGTCGCATGTTTTAAAATATGTGGACTTGACCAGAATATTGATAAGTCTTTTGTAGACTGTGTATCAATATTGGTAAAATAGTGGTATTAGTGTTCATGAATGATAACATTGAAAGAATTGGAAACAACATGTGTGTGCTATCTGAAGTCAGAAACTAACACGCTAAGATTCTCTGGATGAGAGAATTGGACTATGTTCTAAGAATCTGATTCGGTCAAATTCACAAGAATGAGTCATTGGCTATCCCATCCGTCTTATTGGTTAAGATGATCATGCATATACGTATGCAACATTCAACGAGAGTAGTCCTACCTTACATCTCAGGAATGATTCTCCAAATCTTCGGATAAAGAGAAAATGGGATAGAGTCTCTCTGGGATAAGGGCAGGTCAAACGAGTCAATTGCAGGTGAATCTTGGATTCAAGCAATAAGTAGTGGTTTAGTACGTCCTCAAGTATCGTTAGAGAACGAGGAATCATATGCTTGTATATTCAGTGCAAACTTGAATATGGTTGACCACAATCGATTCGACTTGTAGTCGACAAGGATGATCATTAAGTTGATCTCGGGCTCAGTGTTTACTCATAGTGCTTAGAATTTCCTTGTTGGTCTGGGAGTAATTCCAGGTCTAGTGAGCCGATATCACTTTATTGTGAAAACAATGAAGAGATAGCTTAGAAGGATTTTCTCGATCCTTTAGAGGTCAAAAGCATATTGAGAGAGAGTACCGCTGATTAGATGGACCGGCAACGCTTCGATCCTAAAGATCGCCTCGGGCCGACAACCAAACGATCGATGTACCAAGTCTAGTGCTTGGGAGGGTACGGCATTGAGGAATATATCTCATCTGCTTTTAGAGCAAGTGGGAGAGTGTTGTGAATAAGATGAGAAAGGGTGTGCTCTAAAAACAATCATTACTTGTCATTTCGTGCAAGTGGGAGATTGTTAGGTGTAGTGCCCGAAAGACAATTTGTGTAATTGTTTTTAATAATGAATGACAGAATTTATCTCACCTTATTACTTGCTTTGTGCTTGTAAAGTAATACACCTTTCTTGCAAACCCTAAGTATATCTCAGATGTAACCACTTAACTCGGTGTATGGATTACACGTGAGGATTGAGTTAGTGGTGATATACTTAAATCATAGTCCGTGGTGAACTTAATCAGAGTTTAGGGTCTCTTGATTAAAACACCAATAATGCGCCCAGAACACCTTAGGGTGTGATAGTCTTATCCGGACTGTCGGTAGAGGGTACCTACGTGGGGCATTTATATATGATGGCATTCATATAGGACTGGACCGATTTAATCTGAATTTCTCGGTATAATTCCGTAATCGAGGAATCTTATTAAATCATTAGATGATCATATATGGATCAACCTTAATCTCGAGGTGATCACTGTGGTGCCGCTTGTCCCGGGTAGTGTTTGATGTGTTAGTTACGGTTCACTTAAATATGTGTTCCAAGCCACTTCTCATTGGCACTATCTCCAGATGAGTGAGTAGTTCTGATTTTCACAGACATGGAATCCATTCCTTCCTGTGGGAAGTAGAGAGACAGTCCCCTTATTTGTTAGCCCTAAGAAAGTGATCGATCCCGGGAGTTCGCATTTGACTATTTAGCTACTAGTCAGATATGTGCACTAATTGATCATCAGGGGGTTGATGGTAAATAAGGATAAGATATTACGAGTCGGGTTCACGGAGACTTCCCACCAGAATGGGCGATCTATGGAGGGTTAATCCGTATGTAGTGATTATATATCGATGGACACTTATTCGCTCTACATGGGTTGAGTATAAGTATACATCTATAATCGGTAGAGTTCGGGCCGGGTTTATGGTGGCGTAATCCCGAATTAATAATTAATGTGCTTATTCGCATTCGATGAATAATTAATTATGGAGCTCATGGTTATAGGTCCATGGTCCCCGATGTGGCTTCTGTAATTCGGACTAATAATCTTGTTACTTGGGCCTCAGTGATAATTAATTGGCTGGGCTAATTAATTGATATGCATGGATATTATTTAGTTGGGCTAAATAATATAATACACATAAAAGACATTTTATGTGGGCTTAATTAACCTAAAAGTGGCGCCTCCTCCTTTATTAATTATCACAAGAATTATTTTTTGTGATGTGGAAAATAAAAGATATTCTTATTATATGATTGGTTGGATGACTTGTTATTTGATTTCTATTGGTCAATACATGTCACAATTAGTCATTAAGGAAAATATCTTTTATTTTGTTTAATTAATTATTTATTTAATTAATTAAAACTTGGAGGTTAAGGATTTACTCTCCTATAAAAGGAGAGTTATTCCAAGGGTAATTCACAAGTGTGAATTTCGACTACCACCACTAAAAGGAGAGAAATAATTAGTTTTCTCATCTAGGGTTTTGTAGAAGAAAAACTCTAAGTTTTTCTTGAGTGTTGCATATCAAGGAGGCTTGAGTATCAAGAAGGGTGTCCACCAACCGCCGTTTGGAGAACACATCGGAAGATCTTGGCTTCTCTTCCTACTATTGGTAACATGATCTTAACCCCCTTGTAGTTGTTAAATCCTTTAATTATGTGTTGTGATGTATAAGTCGTGATCCATCCGCTGCGCATAGATCTAATTCGTTTAGATCTAAGAACCTGCATCCTTCAGCCAATACCCTCTCCTAATCTGCAAAGCAAAAAGATTTAAACAAAAACAGAACAAACTTGGTCATTTCTCATTATAATCATTTGTTCAAAAGTTATTACAGACTAGAATCAGCAAAGATAAAATAGAAGTAGTATGCTGATTTATTGTCTTCTTTCCCTTTCTTCCCTTGCCTTCTCCACTTGCTCTTGATAAGTTCTTATCTCTCTTATCATATCTCTCATCCATTCATTTTCAATCAGAGAGAAATCAATATAAGGATTCACTTGTTTCCACCAATGCCATGCTTCAGGTAGAGTTAGATTTATCTGATGTACTCTAAATCCTAACCGCATGTAAACTTCTTTAAACTCATTCAGTAACTCCTTTGCATTTGTGGTAGTTAACTCCTTCCACCTCTACCACCTCTTCCACCTCTGTGTGCTGCCCTCAAGGCTTTGACCCTTGTTTCCCAAAACTTGAGTCCAATAAAAGAATTGAGTCCCTCATGGAAACCTTTATCATGATAAGGTCTTCTTTTCTTTGTTGTAGACTCTCTTGTATTCTTTGAGAAGATCATCAAGAAGTGGAAGTATGCCAGTGCGAGCTCCTAAAAGCATTAGTATCATCTTCCTATCTTTTCTCAAAGAAAGATTCTCGCAGCCTCTTTTGCTCTCTGCTTTGTTTGGCTCTCTTCCTCTTATTGACATCATCAACAAAACGGGACAAAGAGCCATGTACACTCTCTGTTTAAGCACTAGGTTGTTTAGTTGACCTTCTATAATTTCGATCCTAGTGTCAATAAATTGTGATCCTTCCTTGCAAAGTTTGCTCCAGAAGATTTATCCTCTCAAGAACTTTAGGATCCAAGACAAAGAGTTGCAAGTGTTCCAAAGACCTCAAGAGCTTAGGTGACTCAAATGAGTTTATCAAGTTTTTATGAATAGATGCAAATTGGTCTTTCAAAACTTGTTTTTCAAAGATGTATTACCTTGCCTAATCCTCTTACATCTTGAGCAAGGTCAAGAAGAGCATATTGGATGGAGGTAATATTAGAAACAACAGATTTCAAAGTGGTTCTTCCTCTATTCTCCACTAAGTTCTTTAAATCTTCAAATCTCTACTCTTGCCTGTCAAGTTGAGTTCTTAAGTTTGTTATGTCATTCCTGACAGCCCTCAACTCTTCCACAACATGTGCTGGTACCCCACCAGCCATTCCTCCATCAGCAGGCTCTTCTACATTGTATTTTTGCCTCTGTCTGCTGATAACTAAAGCAAAGCTCATATCCCTTCCAGCAGGGTTAGGTCCTTGGAATTCTTCCAGAATGGGATCAAGAGCAGGCTCTTCAAAAACTGGTACAAATGCCTATTGAGGTTCTTCATCAATAGGGTCTTCCTCAGGCACTTGAAACTCATCATCACTGTAGTTATAATCCAGCAGCTGCTCCTCCTCATCAATTGCAAAGCGATCACGACTATCTTTCCTTCCGGTGACCTTTGCTCCAAGAGGGGCTCCACTACAAAGAGCCTCTTCAACAACAACACCTGGGGTTTCCTCCAAACCCATAGATAGTTCCAACCTATGTCCAGTCTTTGTTTGAGACTCAAAGAACACTACAAGAGAAAACACACCATTAGCCACAAAAGTTTAATGAGAGGCACAAATCTAATCATTAAAAGACAGTTTACAATGAGAGGAAAAAAATCACATAGCTAAAAGGTAATTAATAATGATATATTGTTAATTACCGGAGTAAATCCCATCACTATTCGTATATGATAAATAAAAAAATGATGCCCTCTCATTATTTCTCAAATTTATAAAACATAGTATATACATAATCATACAAGACAACCGTGACTCCTTATCACTCCCGTCTTCGTCCCTTTCTGTTCCTCTGATTTAGGGTTTTAACCGCCTCCGCCGCTGATCCACCTCCGCCGCTGCTTCGCTTCCGCCTCCACCTCCGTCTGAGACCCAGAAAGAAGTGATTTGTCATCCCTTGTGGAGACTTGTATAGCTCGATTCCGCCTCATTGTTCTTTCATTTGTCTTCTCTTTCGAATTCGGCCGCACTAGTTTTCAAGCGCCACTGACGGCCTCTGGGTCTCCTGCTACCAGCCGTGGACTACAGGGCCTTGTAAAATATCCGTGTTCTTCTGGTAGAGTTCTCTCATAGAAACCTAGAATCAAGGCGGTTTGCTCGACTAGTAGGGTGTGAAACTTGTAAATCGGTGACAATACTTGACACGGTGGGAAGGATTGCTTATACCGTCAGCAGGACGATTTTGATGAGAATGGACTCCGGCACCATACATTTACTGCCCGACATGATTCAAATTGTTTTAATTAATCCATTTATCAGGTTTGTCTTAGTTGTGTATTTTATTTAATATCTCTAGATTTATTCTGAAAACAGTAATCTTCTTAGGTTTTGATGACCTATTCTACACATTGTTGTGTAGATATGATGACATATTCAGATCGGATTTTGAAGATGAAGATGCTCTGCTGCAATTTGTACTGTTTGACATCCAAGTTGGGCTTTTGTTTTGCAAAATCAAAGTTGATATGGACACATAAAACCAATTTTGTCGAGGGAAGTATACACTCCAGAATTCATGAATAAAGAATGAGTTATCTTGGTATACTATTGCTATGTTCCATATATCAAGTATGAATGATTAGTTTCATCTGTTCTTTGATAATTTTGATATTCTAAATGACTCATTTGTTGCCTTGTTTTTCTCCCCTGTTTTGATCTAGTAGAATAGTGTGAAGTTTTAGTCTTTTCATTTCATTTTGAAAAAGCATAATGTTGTTAAGGAGAATTTCATATTTAAGGTGTGTGCACTTGTGCTAATTCTATAATAACTACCTGATTAGATTATAAGCTTTCGCTTACATTGGAAAAGCCTTGGCAAGAATGTTTAAATGCTTAGTTTGTTGAGGTTTGTACCCTCTTGCATTGTATTGGGATTTTAATTTTTATGATATAGAGTCAAGAATTCAGGAATAGAGAATGACTTATCTTGGTATTCTACTACTATGTTTCATATGTCATGTATGAATGATTAGTTTCATCTGTTCTTTAATAATTTTCATATTCTACATGACACATTTATTGTCTTGTCTTTCTCTCCTGTTTTGATCTTGTAGAATAGTGTGATGTTTTACTTTTTTTTTTTTCATTTCATTCTGCAAAAGCAAGATGTTGTTAAGGAGAATCTCATATGTAAGGTGTGTGTGCACTTGTGCTAATTATATAATACCAAGTTACCAACTTGATTCAGTTATAGGCTTTCAGTTACATTGGAAAAGCATTGGCAAGTTGGTTGAGGTTTGTACCCTCTTGCTTTGTATTGGGGTTTTTCAATTTTACGATGTACACACTACTAGTTATACATAAGCTCATTAATGTTACAAGAAATTCTGATCAGGAAATTTGCATCTCATTTACATGCTTGAAGACATTATTGTTTTTTTTTACATGATATTGTATTGGAATTATCTGAATTTCTTAAGCTTAGATTTGTTTGATCTACTGAATTGGGGTGCGAGATGGGCGAGTAAGATTTGATTGAAGTTTTGTTTTTTCCGTTTTTGAGCTTAATTTTTGAGTTTCTGATGTGTTTGTTCACTTTTTGTGGTTCATGGTGTATGCCTTTTGAGTGCTTTAAAGTAGTTCCATTATTACAGTTGGAGAGTCTCCCTTCCATGGTTCTTTGGAGTTTGGTCAAACGATGGCAATATGCAGCATTGGAAGCAACTTACTGATTCCATAAATTGCTCTCAATAGGTTTCTTCTTGATCTTTATTTTTGCAATTGTTTTATTATGTTTTGTTTTGGTTGAATGATCCCCTGAGTATATCCTGTGTCCCTTTGATTTTTGTACCAGAGAGAGGCCCTCCAATTGAGGAAGTTATTCGATGCGGTGTTGTACCTCGGTTTGTTGAGTTCCTTATGAGTGAAGATTTTCCCAACTTCAGTTTACACTCGTATAATTATGATCTAGTCCATTTCTTGTCCATAAACAGTTGATTTGGAGATACTATTTTCTTAATTATATTATAAATTTCTGCGATTTGAGGTTGCTTGGGCTCTTACTAACATTGCTTCCGGAACTTCGAGAACACAAAGGTGGTGATTGATCATGGTGTCGTTCGGTTTTTGTTAAGCTACTCGGTTCACCAAGTGACGATGTTCGTGAGCGAGTAAATAGCTTGATTAATTGCAACTTTTTCAAGAATTTATTTTAGAGTAACTAATAGCTTGAAACTTGCGCTTGGAATTGGCTCATTAGATCTGAAAATCCTTTTCAATTAAATTCTTTACATTTGTGTGGGCATTAGAAATGTTCTTTGGTGATTCTCCGAGGTGCCGAGACCTTGTCCTTTGTCACGGGCTATAATTCCTCTATTGGCACAGATTGAATGAGCATGCTAAGCTTTCAATCTTTGAGAAATGCTACGTGGACGTTGTCAAACTTCGGGGAAAACCACAACCTCCATTTGAGGAGGTTGGCTATTTAACTATAAGCTAATGTCATGCTCTTGAGGAATGGTCATTGATTCTTTTTGATTAATTTGATAGGTGAGGCCAAAGACTCCTCGCACTCAGGCTCTCGTGTGCACTCAAATGATGAGTGAGGTTACATGAGGCATCTTTGGGCTCTCTCTTACCTCTCTCGATGGAACTAATGACAAGATTCAAGCCGTTATTGATCTCGGAGTCCGTCCACGACTTGTGGAACTCCTCATGTTAGTGCCTTCTGAGAGTGTGATATTCTTTTATTTGTTTATTTGGTCCTATGCTTATTCTGTTGGTATACGTATTTATTTGCAGGCATCCTTCTACTTCTGTGCTAATCCCTGCGCTTCGCACATGTTGGTAATTAACATCGTGACAGGAGATGATCTCCAAACTCAAGTATATGTTTTAAACTCTTTCATTGTTGGTACTAGAATCATTATATCCTCTGACGTCGAATTCCAAATGTTTAATTACTATCAGTTTATGGCAGTGTATGGTAGTTAATTCAATGACTATGTTTCCATGGAGAGTTGTCTGTTTCGTTTCTTGATTATACTTCTCAACATCTTGTTGATTCTATCAATAAATCATTTGTTGGTATTAAATAAATGCATGTGATATTCTTTTTTGAACAAGTTTTTGTTTACATTTGTTCAACATGTGTTGTCAATATAGCATATTCTTTTGACAGTACCATATTTATTTGTAAGAAGTTTGTGATGGAAAAGTCCTCTCATTGGATGTATTTTAACAAGAATGAGGGACGGAATTAATGAGGGGCTCACTATTAGGAATGAGAGTACATTTCATCAATAGAATGTTTATAATGAGGGCAAAATGACCTTATAATGAGGAAAACTATTGTCATTAAATCATGATTTTGTGATGGGCGATCACCTTATAGTGAGGCTATAAATCATCATTAAATCATGATTTAGTGAGGGCTAAGTGGAGAATAGTGATGGAATTTTTCTTTGTTAAAAATGTTTTAGTGAGAGTACCATTCCTGTCATGAAATATATTTTAATGACATAACCTTTACCGCCATTATTACTTTTACATAGAGAAGCAACAATGAAGGGCGGTGAGGGTAAATTTCCCGTCATTAAAAGTCTTTAACAACGGGAAATAGACATTTAATGAGAGGATTTCCCCTCATTAAAACTCGATTTTCTTGTAGTGCAACCTATACCTCATGTTCCAACCTTTGTTTAGGTGTTGTTTGAACCTCAGCAGCCTGAACCTCCTGAATCATCAGTGGGGATCCTTCAAATCCCATAACCATATCCAATATTTGTGCCACCACTGTTTGCTCCTCAGTGATCAGCACCCTCTGTACAAGGATTGCAGGGAATTCAGCCATGTTTTCTTCTTGAAATCCTTCAGCATTGGCAATTCTTCTCAGTGTATTTACAGTTTTAGATAGGGTTCCTTCAGTGTCAATCCAGTCTTGATATAGAATTGAACCCTCAGAATTGACATCTGGTTCACTGTGATCAGTAACCCTCTCATCATCCAAATTCACATCTTGCTGATCTTCAGGTTGATCAACAGGTTTTGCAAAAAATGAAGCATCAGACTCACCAACCCCAAGATTTATACCCTCATTTATTAGTGCCTCCAAATCATCCATGGTTAGATCCTCCACATATTCATTCATGTCTTCAGTTTGTTGCCTTTCAAGATCTTATCGCCCAAAGATCGTGAGATCGCTCCATTCTTGGTTCAATTATCATAGTTGTTCCACTGGTTCTGTTGGTCCCTTGGAAAGGCTGACACAAGTTTAGAGGGGGGGTGAATAAACTTGTCACCAAAAACTGAGTTTAAAACAAATTATGGTTCAGATAAAAACTTGTGCGGAGTTGAGCTGACTAAGCTGAGATTAAATCAAACCGACTTAAGTCAAACCGAGTCAATCGGCAATGGATATAATTTTAGCCTTTAAAGTGATCTTGTTATTCATTATGAAAACCGAGTGTTGTGAATTTCAGTGAATGTCGGCCAGATTGTGAGATGTATAGCAATCAAATATCACAATGTTGTAAGTAAATGCTAAATAAATAAGTAAATGCGTAAAGTAAATGAGTCGGATGTTATAGAGGTTCAGGTGGTGTAATCATGTACGCCCTCTCTTCCCTGTAGTGCGGAGGAAAATTCCACTAGAACTTCTTGAGATAAATCTATTACAAAAAGTCCTAAACAATAGTCCTTGGCTAATCCTTAGCTTCACTATCTCGAACAATTGTAGAACAGGTAGAATTGCCGCTCTCCAAGTGCTTGAACCACTCGGGTCCTTAGAGGTAGGATTGCCTCTTCACCACTACCACCACAAACACAGTCTACCCGATCGCTGTCACAACTTGCCCTTGACAAAACCTTCTGGTTTGCTTCACGTCTAAACCATTGAAATAGAATCAAAGTTAATGAGAATCAATGGATTGATTCTTGTTTGTGGTTCTTCAAAGTGTTGAATCCTTGATAAATTCTTTGTAGCTTTGAACACTTGAAGAAATACTAAATGTGATCTTGTTGTAGTTCAGTGATGATAACAATTTAAATAGAGTGCACAAATTGCTTGTTAAATCTTGTATATGCTCTTGTTCTCTATATCTTTGTTGTAGGTGCAAAGTCTTCTATTTATATTGTGAACTCCAACGTTCATCTGGCTTTTATTTGAATTGTATATCTTGCAACGGTTATATTTTCTGACCGCTTCTGATGTGTCAGTGACTCATCCAATGAAATTTCTTTCTTTACAACGTTCGATTGTACTTTCAGTTTGTTGGATGGCTGACCTATAAAACTGAGTTTCCTTGTCAGTTTTTCACTTGTCAGTTTCCTAATTGACTTGGAGCATTAACTGAGATTTTATTCTTCTTCAAATATCAGTACTCCAGTTTTCATCTAATTACAATTGACTTAATCAGAGTACACCATGATACATTTATCATCTAAGAATTCATTGACCTTATGATTCTTAGGTCTTCATACAAGATCTATAAAGTCGATTGAGTTACCACAATCTTGCTCAAGTCCAACTTACAGCCTCGACTTTTAATCTTCATAATCGAGTTTGATCCCTCAGTTCTTCATTCTTCAATAACTGAGTCTGTGTCTCTCAGTTCTTCCATCTTCTAGATAAGCCAACTGAGTCTGTAACTCTCAGCGAACTTACCTTCTTCAGTAGGTGTATCTGAGTCAGTTTGTTTGTCTTGATGAATTCCAGTTTTCTAATTGATTCCCGCCGCTTTTACAACACACTAATAATTACAGTGCTTGTCTGATGTAACCTATACAAAAATCAGACTCTAATAAAACTTATACATTCAGTTCTAGACATCTTTTAGCTTTTCACTATAACAGCTGGCTTCAGCACTTCATCAAATGGGGTTAATACAACATTATAATAAGTAAGATGAATTATCATCAAAACATATATTTTATTTCCAACAATTTCCCCCTTTTTGATGATGCCAAAACTCTCCCTAAAAGAAAAGCTTAAAGATCAATACAATAATAAAAACTGTAAAACTGGAAACTGGTTTTCAATAGGATGAGCAAAACCTGGATACAAGCATTTTGTTCAAATGTCTATGATTAAAGACTGAGCTTCTTCTTAGCTTTTTGCATAACTAGATCATATCTTTTTGTCTTGTCATACAGAAGAAAATCTTCTTCAAGTTTGGAGTCTTCCTTTGAAAAGGTCTTGTTGTAGTCAACTTGACTACTTTCTTTCCATCTTCTCCATTGAATTAGCTTGGATAAGCTTGAGTCTTCCAGATAGTATTTTTCAAATTCTGTTATGTCGGCTTTCATTTGTTCAACTTTTTCTTTGATCTTTAGTTTGTCTTCAATCCTTCGATTCTTCTTATGTTGTGCAATCTTTTGCTTTGAGTGAATATCAGACAAAAAGTAGTTCAAGGATTCTTCGAATGTTCTATCCTTGTACTTGGCTTTGATAGGATTGTAGTCTTTGACAAATCAGCGTCCCACTGATCCTTTGTAAGAGTAACTCTTCTATCTCCGAGTTGATTGTATTTTGCAATGAGTTGATCTTGATTAACTCTTTCTTCAAAAACTTAGGATCTGATCTGTATCTTTGTAGTTCTTCTTCAAGTTTCTTCATTTCTTTGAGTAATTTCAGCTTTTCTTCTTGAGCTTCCCCTTTTTGGCATCATATAACTGATCTACTAGGGCATGGGTTGCCTTTTGATCTTCTGAAATTTGTCGCTGAGAGTCAAGTACTTCCTTGAGTTGAGTTTCTAATCCGTAGATATGCTGATTAATATGCCAATGAGCTTGAGCATGAGTTTCTCTATCTACTGGTTGAATCTTCAAGGTGTTGTTTGAGTAAAACAATTTCGAGGCGTAACTTGAACTTGCTTTGTGAATCATCTCTAGTCTTGCATGAACCGAAACATCGATTCTAGTTCTATAATCAAGATATTCGAGAGATGTTTGATAAGAGACCATTCTGTGTATCTCTTAGACTGAGTACTATTTTCAAGTTGTCATGAACTTTGGCCAATTCTTCCTTAGATAGAAAATCAGAGGGATCATATGTAGCTTCCACTTGATCCTTGTCCTGAGTATCTATAACCATCAGTTGTCTGATTTCATCACCTGCTTGCTGATTGACATTTGTCTGGTTTTCAACAGACAATGCTTGTAGCTGTGGTGCAGTTTGCGTTACTGGATGTTGTGATTGAGTGATTGCTTGCAAAACTGTAGTATCATCAGCTTCTTTTCTTGGCCTATCATGATCGTCATCATCCTTTTTCTGTGAACTGTCTTTAGACGATGTGCCTGATTCTCTTCTTTTTGCTAATTCAGTAAATCTTTTGAAACAATTGTCCATAAATTCCTTAATAGGAAACAGAGAGTAAAGATCTCTTACTTCCAATTTCTCCAAGAGTGATTTTTCTTCAATCTGTAAATTTGCATCACGAGAGTCTTCTGGTTGAAGTTTCATTTTCATCAGCTTTATGATTTTGTCAGCTTCGAAGACTGGTGCCAATTGTTGAACTGACTGCTTTTGTGTTTGAGAAGTGAGGTTAGCAATGACATCCTCTTCGGTATCTTCAGTTGTCAATTGTTGTTCCCCCTCAGTAGGCGCTATCTCACTTGAGATTTTAGGGTACAAGCATCTTACAACTGATCTTTCTTCTGTGGATACTGATTTTCGCTTGGTCCCTCTGTATTCAGTTTGCTGCTGAGACACAGTTGACCGTTTTCCTTCCTCTTGGAAAGTTGCTTCTGTGATTTCCTTTGATGTCACTGTTTCCCTTGCTTCCTTTCCTTCCTTGATTCTTTCCAAATAAAATCGAATGATTCCACTAAGAGTTTTCTTTAGTCGTAAATCGCCATCGCCATTTGTCCTTGACTTGAGCTTTTGCCATACTTTCTAATTCAGCAATATGTTGCTTTTTGAATTGATTGAAAACATAACCTGCCCAATTGAATTCAATGTTCTCCCAGATTATGTTCATTAGTAAAATATTCCGAAAGTATACTAATCCCTTTGGATTTTCCAATGACGTGTTTCTTTGAGCCATCCACGAGGTGTCCAAATTTCGCTTGATTTTGTCGACATGAACTCCAGGTACGATTGGTTCTGTAGACGAAGTCATCATTCTGAGAAAGGCTTCTTTATCCAATGGTAGGGTTCCTAATTCTATTGAAGTTGCTGCTGTATTTGCGAACCCAAAGAGTGATCTCATGACTCTTTCATTGAGTACAATTTGATCTCCACGAACGGTAGTAGTTAAGGAGTCCCTGACCAATCGCATATTTTGCCAAAACTGCAAAATTCCTTCCACATCTCGTCTTGCTTTGAAGCGAACTTCGAGAAGGTTGTTCAACCCTGGTTGCTTTTCGATTTTATCTCGTATACAACTGGCTAATAGAGTGTTTTGACACATAGCTTCATACATGTCGAGTGTTAGTTCATCCAGCTCTGTGATTAAACGACTATCTTTCGAATCAATTGCGGTGTCCATGTTTGAGTGTGAACACAGAGAAATTTGATTTGGAAGGGTAGGTTTGAAAAATTGTGAAAAGAAATTGAATAAATAGGTGGGATATTCTGGCGGTTGAATGGTACAACTTTTCAAATTCCATGATGGTTTTGATAACCGATACATGTACTGCTTTCCGACAATCGTGGGGTGTACACACGAAGTTTCGACAAAAAAAGAATCGTGGCAATTTAATGCGATATAACCCTTGTTGATTCTATCTTATCAACTTTTGACCAAATATGAAAACTGATGCTGAGGTCAGTTTCAAATATAATTCAGTTCTTGTCAAAATTTTCAGTTTTGCCAAAATCTTCCAATTTGTCAGTTTGAGATTGTTGATGTCAATGACTAGTCATTAAGTGAGCGCACTCCAAAGATAACAAAGATTAATCCCCTTGACGAATCTCTGGCTTAACTGACTTTGATTATTCCCAACTCAGTTCTTAGTTTTGCAAATCTCTCTTTGTCCAGTGGCTTAGTGAAGATGTCTGCCAACTGATCTTCAGTAGGTACATAAAGAACTGTTATATCCTTCTTCTCTGCATGATCTCTTATAAAGTGGTGACGTACATCAATGTGCTTTGTTCTTGAATGTAAAACTGGATTATCAGTAATTGCAATTGCACTTGTGTTATCACACATTATGGGAATTGTTCCTTCTTCTATCCCATAGTCTCTTAATTGTTGTCTGATCCATAAAACTTGAGCACAACAACTTCCAGCTGCTATATATTCAGCTTCTGCTGTTGAAGTTGAAATTGAGTTTTGCTTCTTGCTAAACCATGACACAAGTCTATTTCCTAATAACTGACATGTGCCTGATGTGCTTTTTCTGTCCACTTTGCATCCACAGATAATCGAATCTGAGTAAGAAATCAGCTTGAATTCTCCTTCTTTTGAATACCAAATACCAACTCCATCTGTATCTTTTAGATATTTCAAGGTCCTTTTTACAACTGTGAGATGGCTTTCCTTTGGTCTTGACTGAAATCTTGCACAAACACCGACAGTAAAGGATATGTCTGGCCTACTTGCTGTAAGATAGAGTAAGCTTCCAATCATCCTTCTGTAGAGTGTTTGATCAACATCTTTACCTTCTTTATCTTCATCTAATCTGATGTTAGTCCCCATTGGTGTAGAAATTCCAGTGGATTTCTCCATACCAAACTTTTTGATAAGTTCTCTTGTATATTTGGTTTGATGAATGAAGATTCCATCAGCTAGTTGCTTAACTTGCAAACCTAGGAAATAATTTAATCCCCCATCATACTCATTTGAAATTTGCTTTTCATCAAACTTGCAAATTTCTCACATAGCTGTTCATTTTCTGATCCAAATGGGGTTAATACAACATTATAATAAGTAAGATGAATTATCATCAAAACATAAATTTTATTTCCAACAGGTTCCTCCTGGACCTGATAGATGATCACCTTCAGAATCAGAAGATGATGAGTCATCACTATCATCTCTTGGATCCCTGAACTTGATACCCTCTTCTTTCTGTTGTTCATCAAACATATCTATCAGCCTTGATTGCAATAGAGAGGTATCAATCAGATCTAACAAATTTTCAACTCCCAACTTTTCAAAAGCCCATTCTTCAAAGTTTGTCATTGGTTCTGCAGCTGGCTATTGTCTTTTATAGAAACCAAACTTCCATTGGAAGTAATCAGCAACCATTAGGAGTTTAGGGTCAACAAACTTCTCTTTCCTCTTCTTCTCATGCCTCTCAAATGCCATGGTTGGTTTCTTGGGAGCTTTTTCAGTACTTGCTGACCTCCAAATGTCTCAACAAGAAAATTTAGAGTCTCTTCCACAGATGCTTCTAGGTCAGTAAGTTGTTCAGATTGTACAATTGTTCCTACTACTTCCATCTGTACCACACTTGGTTCCCCCTGACTTATATGCTCATCAGCAGGGTTA
Organism: Gentiana macrophylla; assembly: GCA_026214975.1. Classification (NCBI taxonomy): domain Eukaryota; kingdom Viridiplantae; phylum Streptophyta; class Magnoliopsida; order Gentianales; family Gentianaceae; genus Gentiana; species Gentiana macrophylla. The sequence continues at coordinate 78,756,353 of CM047813.1, read as the reverse complement.
GCAGCAGACTGCTCTTCCCCCTGAACTATTACAGGAATTGTAGGGTCTTGTACCAATGTCTCAGTTACCACAGCAGGTGCAGACTCATTAGTCTGATGTGGCTCTTCAACAAGTTGCTCAACAAAAACATGGGCATCTTCAGTAGACTCAGCAGCCTTTGCAGGTAAGGATTCAACAGTTTCTACAAAAAGAGCTCAGTACAATGAGATTGTGATTCTCCAAAGACAGTTGCTCAACAACAACCTCTACATCCTCAGTATGCTTGATAATAGTTAAGGGTTCAGCCTCAATAGCCTCTCCTTCTTCTTCTTCTTCTTCTTCTTGTTGTTCTCTCTGACTTTCCAGAATTCTCAATTGTTTTCCTTTGCCATGCTTCTTCTTTTGGAAATTTCCTTCATCCTTTTAGAAAGATCTTACGCTTCAATTTCAGTGACTTTCCTCTTCCTTGTGATTTCAATTTAAATCAATAACTTCAACGATGAATTTTCTTTGTCTTCCTAGGCTTTAACATTTCTGTGATTTTCCTTGTATCAGCAGCCTTTCTCTTTTCAGTGACCTTTTTGGGTGCAGCAGGTTTAACAACTTTCTTAACTTGCTCACCACCAGCATCACCATCATCTCCACCATCATCCCTATCAGTGGCCTCGTCATCCACATCTTCATCATCATCCCGACCAGGGATAGGAGTACCAATTTCTAGCTTGAATCTGGATTGATTTATCTTTTCAGATGAAATATCAGGTATCTGAAAATGATTTAACAAGGTCTGAATCATTAGACCTAAGGGCTTGACCTGGGATTTCCTTGTACCATCTCTATCTTCAATGAACACATTCTTCATGTAATGTACAAAGAATCCAGCCCAAGCAAACTTCATACTCCTGCAGATGATGATCAGCAAGTCTATTTTAGGTCCAGACAGTGTATCTAGACTTCCAACAAATCCCAAAATAGTTTTGGCAATCAATTTGCTCAGCAGGTTGTACTCAAAACCAATATGTCTCACATTAATTCCTAAGCTTGAAGGTATAGCATCATTGGTCTTTATCTGATCCACAAACTTCATTCATGGTAGATTCATTGCCTCTGGATTAGTAGGAGCATCATTTCCAGGTGCCAAATGAAAAACTTCTCTCAGCAGGTATGAGGAAATTTCTATCTCTCTCCTATTTACAGTTGTAGTGAAGGCCTATCTACCTTCATATATAACAATGTTTCTCCAGAATTCCAGTACATTGATGTATGAAATTCTCTGCAATCTCCTGTTGCTAATACTTTCCAACCCAGCAAATCGTCTGATTCTCCGTCCAATGTTAATGGCTAAATCAGTAGAGTTACAATCATTGACATAACCTCTCACACTTTGACTGGTGCCAATATGAACATCATCCTTAGGTGCCATGATAAATGAAAAAGATGAAGAAGAGAGTGTTCAAATCTGTGTTCACACAAAGAAAATTTGCAGAGTGATAGCAGATTGAGAGTTTTGAGTATCCTCTGTGTAAAGATCTGTATATATAGACAGAGGTAGATGTAACTGTCAAATCGTGTACTGTGCATTAACCACGATTAAATTTGAGTGAATGTTGTTTTGACACGTGGCCCATAACTTTTCCATAATGTCAGATAACCGTTCGATCGTGTTAACTGCGGTTGTAAATAGGAAATAAATATCCAGCCATTTTGCTTTTTGACTTTTGTAGATTTGACTGAGTAAAGAATCTTGGCTGACCTTGTCATCGAGAGAGTTGGCTCAGCGGCCATTGACAAATATGTCTCGATAGCTGCTTGCCGACAAAGGCAACTCAGCGATCTTTGATTCCACCTTATTTTGTTCAATTGATAATACAAGATGATGTTTAACACCAATGACTTACCTGTCAAGTGAGCTCACCCAACAGGACAAATACCAATCCCCTTGGCAACTTCATTTGCTCAATTGTCCAAACATCAGTACATGGAATTGTTGATACCAATGACTAGTCTGCTAAGTGAGCTCACCCAACATAGCAAAGACTAATCCCCTTGGTGAATTCCAGTACATTGCTGATTATCAGTCAACCTTTATAATTCCAAGTTCAGTCCTTAGTTTAGAAAATATTTCACTATCTAATGGTTTAGTGAAAATATCAGCAAGTTGATCTTCAGTAGGGATATAAAGAACCACCACATCTTTCTTTTCAACATAATCTCTTATAAAATGATGTCTCACATCAATATGCTTGGTTCTTGAGTGCAAAACAGGATTTTCTGTGATTGCAATTGCACTTGTGTTGTAACACATAATTGGAATTTCTCTTTCTTCAATTCCATAATCCCTTAATTGTTGTCTTAACCACAGATTTGTGCACAAAGAACTTCCAAAGAACAATGTATTCAACTTTCAAAGATGGAAGTTGATATTGAATTCTGCTTTCTTGCTAAACCAGGAGATCAGTCTATTTCCCATTAACCCATTGTGTTCTGTGGTGCTTTTTCTATCAATCTTGCATCCAAAGATAGTCGTAATCTGAGTAGGATATAACTTTGAAGCTTCCATCTTTTGAATACCATATCCCTACTCCCAAAGTCTCTTTTAGATACTTGAGAACTCTTTTGACTGCACCTAAATGACTTTCTTTAGGTTTTGATTGAAATCTTGCACAAAAACCTACAGCAAAGGATATATCAGGTCTGCTAGCTATGAGGTACAGCAGACTCTCTATCATCCTTCTGTATAGAGTCTGATCAACATCTTTGCCTTCTTTCCCTTCATCCAATCTAATATTTGTGCTAATAGGAGTTGATATCTTGGTGTTGTTTTCCATACCAAACTTCTTCAGTAACTCCTTGGTATACTTGGTTTGATGAATGAAGATTCCATCTTTCATCTGTTTGACTTGCAATCCCAAAAAGTAGTTCATTTCTCCCATCATACTCATTTGGAATTTACTCTTCATTAGATTTGCAAACTTTTCACATAGCAACTCATTTTCAGAACCAAAGATTATGTCATCAACATAAATCTGTACCAGCAGGGTGTTGTTCCCTTCATTAATTCTGAAAAGAGTCTTGTCAATGGCGCCTTTTGTAAAACAATTGTCCACCAAGAATTGAGATAAAGTCTCATACCATGCTCTTGGTGCTTGTTTCAAGCCATAAAGTGCTTTGTTGAGTCTATACACTTTATCTTCTTGATCTTTAACTTCAAATCCAGGAGGTTGCTAAACATAAACTTCCTCCTCTAGAATGCCATTCAAGAATGCACTCTTAACATCCATTAGATATAGCCTTTTGCTACTAGTCTGGCCTTTTGCAATCTTGCAACAGGGGCATATGTCTCATCAAAATCTATTCCTTCTGGTTGAGAATAGCCTTTTGCTACTAGTCTGGCCTTATTCCTTACAATGGTACCAGATTCATCCAATTTGTTTCTGTATACCTATTATGTACCAATTATATTTGCATGAATAGGCCTTTCCACTAGTGTCCAAACTTGATTTCTTTCAAATTCATTCAATTCTTCTTGCATAGCAATTAACCAATCTGGACCTGAAATTGCTTCTTCAACAACTTTAGGTTCCATTTGAGATAGAAAGCAAGTAAACATTGCTTCTAATTGTCTTCTAATCCTCACACCTTGCTGTATGTTGCCAATAACTTGTTCAGCAGGGTGATCCCTTAACCATTGTGGATTCTGGTTAGATTGATTCTCTGGAACATCATCTTCAGTAGGGTCTGCTGTTTCTTCAACAAGGGTTCAATGAGATCCTTGAATTGCCTCGCTTGTTGCATCAAGTAGTATCACCACAGGTGTTCAAAGAGGGCGAATCGAAACTTTTAAGTCATTGAATCTTTCCAAAACTTCAACACATTCGGATCGAGTGACTTGTTGATTCTCAGCAGGTTCTGAATCTTCTTCTTCCATTCCAGTAAACTTAGGTTCATCAAATACAATATGTATTGTTTCTTCATGTTTCAGTGACCTTTTGTTCAGTACCTTGAATGCCTTACTGACAGAAGAATATCCTAAGAAAATTCCATCATTTGATTTTGGTTGGAATGTCTTCAGTTGTTCCTTATGATTCAAGATAAAACACTTGCTTCCAAATGGATGGAAATAGGATATATTAGGTTTCCTTCCATTCCAAATCTCATAAAGTGTCTTGATGAGCTTCTTGTTCACTCGAGGTTCTGCTTTTGTGTGTATAGCATCTTTGTATTAATCGCTTGACCCAATATCTTTCAGCGGACAAGTGTTTTTGTTTACTGTATTAAACAAAAACAATTTATAAACCCTAACCTATATGCAAACCTAACTCCTAACCGGCCGAATACCGGGTAATTGCTAGTAAAGCGGGATAAGTAAGGGGTCGATCCACAGGAATTGGGATGTTGAATCTAATCTTATTAATTCCTTAAATTGTTACTTACTTAAAACAAATAAACGAAAGAACAAACATAAAAACACATAGAAAAATAAACATAAGCTAAGAATAATAAAAACGACCTAAACTAAAGATACATGGGATTAAACATTACACAAACTAAGTGATTTCAATCCAAGTTCATCTCACGATTCTAATTCGATATTGTGGTTTCACCTTTACACGGGATACAAACTCCTAATCTCTTAGTGAATCCGTTTCTCAAGCTATGAATTCCTAATCTCTTAGTGAATTCAATTATAGATCTCTCCTCTCTCGAATGTTGAGACCAATTTCCATACAAACCGAAGGTGTAGATTCAAGTTAACTCTCGTATTTTAGAATCTAGCAATCTAGATAATTAACCAATTAATTTGTCACGAACTAACGATTAAAGATCCTATCTTTCTATGGTGATCTAGCCTAACAACGATTCTCATCTACGTTAGACAACGATTAGCAACCAATCTCTCGATCTAGTCACACAATAGCATCATAAATCATAGAAAGATACATAACGAATCAAGGATCATAAGCATAAACAAATGATTGAATAAATTAAAAAGATAAACTCACATAGTTTGGTACAATGGATGATCTCCATGAATCAACAATGAAAAGAAAAGCATCCTAATCTAACCCGGATCACCCGAGCACAAGGCTCGGGTGACCGGCCTTGAGAGCCTCAGAAGTGCGGCTGCTGTGTGTATTTTGGTGTATATAAAAATCTGATGATTTTTAGGGTTGGGGCGATGCGGCTATATATAGAATACTAAGTCGGCTGTGGTTAAGTCGGCCGTGGGCGCCCGTCTGTCAATCTGACGCCCGCCCGTCGAATCGTTGAACTTTCGAGTCGGGCGAGTCTTTCGCCGACGCCCGTCCTATGCAATTTTGGACGCTTGATCCATCGAAAATCTGAACATCCACGAATGTAAAGCTCCTCCGGACGCTCGTCCAAAGCATGTCAAACGCCCGTCCCATCTGGACGCTTGGTTTGATGAATCGGACGCTTGATCCGGTGGTTCAACACTTGATTTCTTTCCTTATATCCTCTATTCTTCCATAAATCGATTGATTCCTTTCCACTCGAATTTATCTCTTTAAAAATCATCTTTTCCATCAACAATGTGTATCTACAATGTAGGAAAAACATACCAAAGCGTAACGATATTCCAAAATAATATAAAATCACAATTTAAGCACATAATTCGTTACGTATTGCAATTTAACTATTAAAAACACCATTTGCTCAATATTTCAATATAAGGCTCCATTTCTATGAAAAACATCCACATATGGGGGAAATTGATATAAAATATATCGTTATAAAACGTATAAAATCACCCTTAACAACTCCCCCAGACTTAGCTTTTGCTCGTCCCGAGCAAAACAAAACGAAAACCAAGGCTCGGGAAAAGATAGACATCTCAGCACATATACCACATATGCAATAACTTAGAGGTTCACCCCGGTGTGTGTGCAAAGCCATAGAAAACTTCCACTAAATCCAAACTTGAGAAACTCAAAGCAAATCTAGCTAATACCCTTTCGTAGACTAGCAATAAATGACACTCATAAGATGCACCCTACAAACGTAAAATATCCCGAAAAGGATGATCGAATATATCCAGGGCCTTTCTGAAATACTCAGAGGATAATCCCTACAGCATATCCATCAGTTTCTACTGGGGATAAGATAGACGATAAATCAGTCTTATATCCATTTCATAACAATTCTTCATATAAGTTGATTTAACTATTTCACTTTTAAACACACATCAGAATGAGCTCTTGCCCTGTCCTAGCAAAATAGGAAATTCGAGATATACCCTACCTTACTCCAATCATAAGGCAGCTTTTTCTGACTGTCGTGAGCTTCTAGTCATCATAGTGGTATAGGACATACGTGGTATACCCTATCGCACTCAAATCATTGACTAGCTTCCGACACACCTAATTAATACATTATAAACTCAACTTTTTCATTTGACAATAAGTTACGTGTTACTTATCACATTCAAACCTCAGATATTCACAGTAAATCATACTTCGGATCTAAATACAAACTATCATAAATCTCAAGATATGTACGTAGCACTAAGCACATGACTTATAAGAAAACAAAGATCACTCGTCCAAAAAGGGGTATAACTTTATAAATTAGCTCATCATTCACTATGGCTCGTGAAAAATAGATCTCAGGTGAAACAACTAACTTATCAAACATATGATATATAACTTGGATGACTATAACAATAACGAACATTGAATTGAGTTGCCTACTCGGGACAAAACAAAAAACAAAAGTGTCGGAAAATTTTGAAAATTCTAGCTCATTTTGCATAGAAACATAACGAATTAAGCAAATGTATAGATACATATCAAATCATTCCCTCCCCCACACTAAAATATCAACATGTCCTCATGTTGTGCAGAATTAAAGAAAAGATAAAAGAACTTAGCTGATTTGGTAATGATATGAAGATAGGCTGAAGAAGGATAGATAATCGATCCGCATTTCCGAGGCACGAGATGTCATAGGTATTCCTCTCCAGATTCACTTCCAAGGCTAGCTTAACAAAAACAGCTAAAAATGTGCCTGCACCACTTGAAAAACATGGCAGTATCTCGGGGAACACGGAGGAATATAACATATCGCTAAAATATAATGAAAGACAAGAAGTAAGCACATGATATAATTGCTCAGATGGAAAAATCACCACACAGGAAAACACAGGACACCTAAGCGTCAAACATAAAGCCACAGAAGCTTTACAAGACAAATAAGGTCCCACATGTGCATAAAGAACTAAGGATAGAGGACACTACAAAGTAGCAGGGCTAGGTGCACTAAAAAGAAAAAGAAAAAGAAAAATAAAAATAAATAAGAGAAACAGAATAAAATACAATGCAACTAAATGATATGCAACTATACTAAAAAGGCAAAATGAAAATAAAGAAAATAAACTAGCCCAACTAATTCCATAGATGTCGCCCTAATCTAAGCGAGGTCATAAACATCTACTCAATAACGCCACAGAAGCGCAACAAAATTCGATTATGCAAAGCCACAGAAGCTTGCCATGTGAGGTGTAGACATGCCTTTAACAACCCTAACACCCTAGATAGACGACAAAAGGAACAGCATAAATCAAATTGGAATCACATCTAACTAGGTGAATTACTCAACATGGATTGCAATAGATGGAAAGAAAACCATAACGGTGAAAGAACAGGACATCTACGCATATACAAAGGCCACAGAGGCTCACATTAAAACATCCATGTCAATTAATGAAGCATGTACATAAAAATTAATCAATTATTTAACTATTCATTACATCCCCGGCAACGGCGCCACTTTTGTTCGGATGGTTTTGCATCATTAAACAAAAACAATTTATAAACCCTAACCTATATGCAAAACTAACTCCTAACCGGCCGAATACCGGGTAATTGCTAGTAAAGCGGGATAAGTAAAGGTCGATCCACGAGGAATTGGGATGTTGAATCTAATCTTATTAATTCCTTAAATTGTTACTTACGAAAACAAATAAGCGAAAGAACAAACATAAAAACACATAGAAAAATAAACATAAGCTAAGAATAATAAAAACGACCTAAACTAAAGATACATGGGATTAAACATTACACAAACTAAGTGATTTCAATCCAAGTTCATCTCACGATTCTAATTCGATATTGTGGTTTCACCTTTACACGAGATACAAACTCCTAATCTCTTAGTGAATCCATTTCTCAAGCTATGAATTCTTAATCTCTTAGTGAATTCAATTATCGATCTCTCCTCTCTCGAATGTTGAGACCAATTTCCATACAAAACGAAGGTGTAGATTCAAGTTAACTATCGTATTTTAGAATATAGCAACCTAGATAATTAACCAATTAATTTGTCACGAATTAACGATTAAAGATCCTATCTTTCTATGGTGATCTAGCCTAACAACGATTCTCATCTACGTTAGACAACGATTAGCAACCAATCTCTCGATCTAGTCACACAATAGCATCATAAATCATAGAAAGATACATAACGAATCAAGGATCATAAGAATAAACAAAGGATTGAATAAATTAAAAAGATAAACTCACATAGTTTGGTACAATGGATGATCTCCATGAATCAACAACGAAAAGAAAAGCATCCTAATCTAACCCGGATCACCCGAGCACAAGGCTCGGGTGACCGCCTTATGAGCCTCGAAGTCGCGAGGCTGCTTGTGTGTATTTTGGTGTATATAAAAATCGATGATTTTTAGGGTTGAAGCGATGCGGCTATATATAGAATACTAAGTCAATTTGTGGTTAAGTCAGCCGTGGGCGCCCGTCAAGGTGCTGGGCGCCCGTCGGATCGTTGAACTTTCGAGTCGGGCCGAGTCTTCGCCGACGCCCGCCCTATGCAATTTTGGACGCTTGATCCATGAAAATCTGAACATCACGAATGTAAAAGCTCCTCACGGGCGCTCGTCCGACATGTCAAACGCCCGCCCCATCGGCGCTTGAGTTTGATGAATCTGACGCCAATCCAAATTTGGTTCAACACTTGATTTCTTTCCTTATATCCTCTATTCTCCTATAAATCTGATTGATTCCTTTCCACTTGAATTTATCTCTTTAAAAATCATCTTTTCCATCAACAATGTGTATCTACAATGTAGGAAAAACATACCAAAGCGTAACGATATTCCAAAATAATATAAAATCACAATTTAAGCACATAATTCGTTACGTATTGCAATTTAACTATTAAAAACACCATTTGCTCAATATTTCAATATAAGGCTCCATTTCTATGAAAAACATCCACATATGGGGGAAATTGATATAAGATATATCGTTATAAAACGTATAAAATCACCCTTAACAGCAATGCTTCACAAATCATTGTTCTTCCTACTCCTTTTAATGTTCTGTTTCTTCTTTCAGCAACCCCATTTTGCTGAGGTGTACCAGCAGCAGCAAGTTGATGTAGTACACCATTTTGTTCACAATATTCTCTTATGACTTTATTGAGAAACTCAGTACCCTTGTCTGATCTTATCTTTACTACTGTCAAACTTTTCTTATTTTGTAATCTCTTCAAAAGTTCAGGCATCTTTTGAAGTGTTTCACTCTTCTTGTTCATAAATATCACCCAAGTGCACCTTGAATAATCATCCACAACTACCAAAGTATACTTCTTTCCAGTTACACTTGTTGGTGTTACAGGTCCAAATAGATCAATATGCATCAGCTCCAAAACTCTTTTAGTTGATTGCTTGGTTTTTGATTTGAAGCTTGACCTTGTCTGTTTACCTTGTTGACATGCATCACATACATCATCCTTCTTGAATGTGATCTCAGGTAAACCAGTCACTAGTTTCTTCTTCACCAACTGATTGATATCATCAAAATTTAAGTGGTTTAACTTGTTATGCCATAACCAATTGAGTTCTGACTTGGTATGCACAATCAGGTAGGTTTCTGGAATTGCAGTAGACCAATCCACAATGTACATGTTTTGTTGTCTTCTTCCTGCTAACACAACTTGATCACCTCTTTCACTAATGACAATACAAGTGCCTTTTGTCAAAAGTGACTTTGTATCCCATGTCACAAAACTGTCAAGTGCTCAGCAAGTTGTAGTCCAGTCCTTCCACATATGCAACATTCCTGATTGTTAGTCCATTCCTCACAAGTGTGCCATATCCTCTTGTGTATCCAGGTGTATTCTTGTTTCCAAAATTCACTCTAGGACCATCCTGTGTCACGAAGTTTGACAAACAGTGCTTATTCTTTGTCATATGTCTGGAACATCCACTGTCAAAGTACCAGACACCCTACAAAACAAAGTTAATGCATTTTAGGTACCCAAACCTGTTTGGGTCCATAATGGTCAGTGGTAAGCATGACCCTTGGCCAATTTCCATAAGGTCTTCTTTGAAAAGTGTCATACTTTGGTTCATACATGTATTCCACACATCCATAAGTTCTAACAGTTGGTTGTGTAGGATTCACATATGTTTTCTGGCCTTTTGGTTTATAATGCTGTTTGGAGTGATTTCTTTTGTTAGAAGCATTAGGATAACCATAGGTTTCTTTGTCTTTTTAGAACAAATGACCTTGTAATATGGAGTCTGCTTGAGGTCCTGTGAGGTCTAGTATAAGTCCTCTGCTAATTCCATTGCTTAGGTTTTACCACTAGCGGTATGGTTATACATCTGTTTACAAAGTAGGTGGGAATATTCAATCATCATCAGTGAGGGAATAATCTACCTTTCCCACGAGATAAGTATCCCTTGAATGATTTGCATTTTTGGGTTTAGGATTCTTATCCTCGGAATATTTCTGGTTTTTCCCTTTTTGTGGTCCAGCAGACTTGGTAGCAGGTCTGCTATCAGTAGGTCTAGAAGGCACAGCAGTCCTATTTTTGGATTTATTCCTTTTATTAGGAGCTGTTGACTTCTTTGACTTCTGATTTTGCTTTCTTGAAGCATTCTCAGTAGGTTTTACTGCTTCAGCAACCTTACTAGGAGTTGGATCTTGTGCAGGCACAAACTTAGGACCAATTCTGGTACTAGGTTCAGTGACCTTACTAGATCCATTCTTATTAGGTTGTTGAGTTCCAAATCCAAGCCCTATTCTGTCACCATAAGGCTTTCTAGATTTGAATGCAGTGGAAGAACAAGATGATTCAGCAGACTCAGAGGCTACTGAATGTATAGTAGGCTTATGCTGAATCTGTCCACCTTCTTTTTCCTTACCTTTGAGAATTCTTAATTCAGCATTTAATCTTTCAAATTCTGATTGAAGAGCTTCTTTTTCAGCCTTCACAATCTCATAACCAGATTGTATTATCCTCAGTTGATTAAGGATGGCATCCAAAGTTTCTTCATTGTCAGAATTTTTAGGATTTGAACCACAGGTTGATTCACAATCACTTTCAGCAGGAGTGTTTATAGATACAGTATTTTATACCTCCTCTGTTTCATCCATGTTGGCCATTAAAGCATAATCTTCCATTTCAGCAACCAGTGCAGTATCATCAGATTCATTTCCTTTTTCTGACTATACTTCATACCCTGATTCATCTTCAGCAACCATAGCCTTCTTTCCATGTCTTCTTTGTTGTCTCTTGGTCTTCAGTAGGTCTGGACAATCAGGTCTAAAATGTCCAGGCTTCTTGCAGTTAAAGCAAAGATAATCAGGTTCCTTTTTCTGTTTTAACTCAGGACAGTCTGGTTTGAAGTGTCCTGGTTTTTTGCAATGATAACATAAATAATCATTATCTTTCTTTGAATCATCCTTCTTCTTTTCACTGAATTTCTTTGTGAAATACCTTGGAGAACCTTTTCCATTTTTCATCATCTCGATTTTCTTGCTCGGTAGAGGGCCGCTGCTCTTGCATTTCATCCAACAGATCATCTTGAGCTCCTGATGTCTCTTCTATATGTGAAGCAGCCAATGCAGTGGTCTTTGGCTCTTCTTTTTCAGTTTCAGGCACAAGCTTTTTGCTAAATTCATAGGCCTTAAGATCTGAAAACAGTTTGAAGGTGTCTTCTTCATGCAAGCTCCTCATTTCTTCTATGGCAGTCACCTTCATCTCTCAATCTTCTTTTGCAGGTAATGCTTCCAAGATTTTTGAGTTGATTTCTTCTTGTGAGTACTTCACACTCAGCAAGGTGAGTTCATCCATGATTGCATTGAACCTTGATTCCATTTGTTCAATGGTTTCATTTGGTTTCATCTTGAACTCTTGGAACTTCTTCTTGGCCACACTGATCTTATTTTTCTTGATTGCATCACTGCCTTCACAGATTAATTGCAACTTGTCCCAAAGTTCTTTTGCAGTTTTGCAATCTTTCACCTTCATGTACATATTGCTATCCAAAGTTCTATAAATGATATCAATAGCAAAATTGTTGAGATTTGCTCTCTTTCTATCTTCAGCAGTCCATTCCCTTTTTGGTTTTAGAATGTACTGTGTCTCATCACCCACTGTTATTAACTTGGTAATCTCCAGTGGTTCCTTTTTCTGCAGACTTAGGTTGGTAATCTCCAGTGGTCCATCTGTCAGCACATCCATCATTTCATCATGTGTTGCAGCTAGATAAGCCTGCATTCGATGTTTATACTCATCAAATCTATCTAAAGAACACATCAGCATAGTTCTAACATACTGGTTGTTATCCATGATGCAAAGCATTGAAATTCAGTAACTTGAAAAAGTTTTCAAAGTATTTTCACAAGCACAACAAGTAGGATTACTTCAGAACAGAAGCACTGCTCCGATACCAATTTTTGGTCCCTTGAAAAGGCTTTGGTTAAGTTTAGAGGGGGGGGTGAATAAAATTAACACTAAATCTTTTGGAGTTAACAAACTCAGTAACCAAAGCACCGATACTTGATGGTCTCAAGCGATCCTACGACTAGTTTCTTGCCGATTGTGAGTTTCTTGAATTTGTGCAAATGGAGTAATATCAAAATTAAGCCTTATTACTTGTTGTTAAATATGATACCAAGTATTAGATACTTAGTAGTGTGTGTGTGTGTGTGTAAATTCAATAGCTAGATTCAGTAGGTTGATGTGTTGAATAAACTAAGTGTAGAATATAAATGCAGAAAGTAAGTAGGCAAGTTTTATAGTGGTTCCAGGTGGTGTAATCTGTCGGTCCACTCTTCTCTGTGATGTTGGAGGTAATTCACTAGAGATTCTTGAGATATTTGTTACAAAAATCCCTAAGATGTTTGTCCTTCACCAATAGCTATGGCTTCACAACCGAAAACTAGGAGCAGGTAGGATTCTTTGCTCCAAAGTCTTCCACTGGTCCTTGAAGGGTAGGATTGCCTCTTCACCAGCTCCACCACAAACAAAAATCTTTCACACACAGAAGTGCTTCACTGTCTTCAGTAGATTTCTTGTAAAAGAAAGATTGAATCAAGTGAATGATTTTGTTGCAGCAGCTTGATTAGGATGATATGATCAGCAGTTTGATGTCTTCAAGTGTGTAAACTTGATGTAGCTTGATTGCAGATTACACTTGAAGATTTTCTCTGGATCAGTAGCCTTAAGCTCAGTAGGGTCAACAGGGTGATTTCTTGATCAGAATTTGAAGCTCAGGATTATTTCTTTTCTTTTCATCAATCTCTTTCTCTTGAATTTGGAGTCCTCTATTTATAGGTAGGAGTCCTTGCCCTTGTTTGGTTTGGGACTAGGTTGATCCATTTGGATCCCAAACCAATATTTTATTCACCCTATTAACTTATTTATTATTATTTTATTAATTCTATTATTTTATTATAAATTCTTTCATCAATCAATCAACATCAACAAATAAAATAATATTAATCCATCACTTTATACACTCATTACACTATTTAACCATTACTTTTTCAATATAATATTTCAAATCAACAATCATTACTTTAACTACACAAATTTCAATACAACTTTTCAACTTTATCATCATTACTTCACTATATTTTATAATTCTTTCTCTTTCTTGGATCCAAATGGATCCAGTCAGTCCGAAACCAAACGGAGCCTTGTGACTTGTATTTGAAATTCAAATATAGCCGTTCCATGTTTTGTCCTATTTGACTTGCTTTTGGTCACTTTGTTCATAAATCGACATAATCGATCGCTTTTTTTGTGAATGCGATCTGTCCATCCTTTGACTTGTATCCATTGGATAAAGTCCTGAATCATCCCAACGTCCCTTTAATATCAACCATTGATTTGTTTGATAAAATCAGAGGTTGTTAGCTGTCCTTATCCTTGTTTTCTTCCAATGTAATCTTGAATAAATCGAGGTATATGTATGTATCGAGTGTTCATGAGTCTCTTTGAGATACATATCGATCAATTTGAACCATAATTTGTTGTGTTTAAAACACAATGCGCTGACTTCCGTTATCTAACTTTTATTTGTGAAGTTAGGTTACACCATTTAATCATAACTAAGTTCCAGTCACCATCCAACTTATGGAACTTAGACCTTGTACACAAGGTATATGTAATCAGTTTAGGTCATCACAGACTTGCCTAAATTCTGATTCCATATCCTTGACTTTAATTACTAAGTTTGATCCCTTAGCCTTCAATTCATCGAGTTTGAGCCTTGGTCTTGGCGAGGTTCCGACTAGTCATCGACCTAGCTACCCTACATGATATAGACGATCTGGCTTGATATAAACCGGTGACTATTACGAGTCTTGTTTGATCAAACCTATACAAAGATCAAACTCTAATAAACCTATACATTTGATCTAAACATATTTTTGCCTTTGCACTATAACAGCTAGTCTGGCACACATCACTAAAACTTAAAAATAAGTCCAACATGTAAATAATCTGTAATGTAGAAAAAACATTTTCTATTATCCCAATTGGCATAAAAATGGCGCCACATTTTATTGATTTTGGGAAAAAAAAATTTCTCCTAATTAATTATAATGTGGAAAATATAATTGTTTATGTGTTAAATAATTATTAATAAGAAATAAGTTTTCTTATTGGATAAATAGGAAATTTGTTATCCTATTGGATAATTGTTTTATTTTTACTTAAAGGAAAAGATAAATATGTGTATAAGATAAACTCTCAAACTATTTGGTTATTATCCTATATAAAGAGAGTTTCTTCCAACACAAAATAGTTTGGGAATCCAACGCCATTTGTAAAAAGAGGGACGCCAGTTTTTCTTTTGAAAAAGAGAGAATTTTTTTTCTTGTCTTAGCCATTGGGAGAAGAAAAACTAGGGTTTTTCTTAAGCATATTCGAGGAGGTTTTACTATGAGGATCGACGTCCACCAGTCGTCGCTTGGAGATACAATTCGGAAGATCACGGCTTCTCTTACATTTGGGTAATTCTTCAACCTTCTTGTAGTTATGTTAATTAATCATGTGAATTAAACCCTAGTAAAATCGCATGCGAATTTAATTCGTAGCTTCATTTGTGCATGATCGAGTGTCTCGGTCGGTCTTTGTGAATCGAATCTGACGATCCAATTATTGATCGGATCGGATTCGGTTTTCGTATATCTAGTATTTGGTATTAGAGCCAGGTTAAAGCGATTTTGTGATCATGATTACATAATTAATTAATAAGGGGTGGAATTGTATAAAAATTACATCTTTTATATGTTTATTATATATATGCGTGAATGAATGTTTTGGTTGATTGAGATGGATTGGGGTTGATACTTGTTTACCGTTAGATCTATTGTAAACCCAAATTTTTCTGGGTATAGGAAATTATATAATTTATTTATTGTATTTAATTTCCTAGTAATTAGAATTAAATATATTTCGGCCGCACTATTGTTTTTATATATTTTCGTGGAGTATCCTCACAATAAGCATTTGGTGTGGTGGTGAAGATATGGTCTTTATATCATGAAGACCTGTGTTCGATTCTCCATGGATGTGACTTTTGGGAGTTTTCGAGAAAAAGTTCCTTATTTTGAAGAATAAAGAAGAAAAGATGCAGTGGGGGTTCAAACCCGCCGCCACCACGATAGAGATAGGCGTCCAACCAACTCGGGTGGGAGCTCGTTTGTTCAAGAAGCGAGGCGATTTATTATTATACTGAGCGGCGGCGGGATCTATTAGAGATTAGTAAATCCTTTAAGCGTAGGGTTTATTTATTTATTCAATTTTAGATTTATAGATTAGATATAAAGTGGTACCAACGGTCCATCTCGAGTGGTTTATTTTTTTCGCATTTATTTTCTTATATGATATAACCATGTCATGCATCATATTCATGAATTCCACTCCTAGCATATGCATACATGTAGATAATTAATTTTGACATTAACTAGGCAAGTATAAACACGTAAATAATTTAGATTAATTTAGGTAATTAATTGAGCAAACGGAATTTTATCTGGATATAAAATTCACATGATAAAAATAAAATTTACGGGGTAAGTTTGATTTCAGGATCTTAAATCCTTCGGGGATTTAATTATGTAGTGTCTACATAAATAGGATTTTAATAACCGAAAATTTGGAAAATCGTTAAAAGATGGACACTAACTAGACGGTATTTGGATCCGATAAGTTGGTGGTTGCTTTTCATGATTTATTGTTTTTCGGATTATTGGAAAAATTCTGAGATCCAAAATTTTTATCATGACAATATCAGGACTATAAATTTCTTTGGTGAATTTTAATTGTGTAGTGTCTACACAAGAGATTTTCTAAATAATCAATAAATTGGAAAATCATGAATATAGTGTCACAAGTTAGACGGTATTTGAAACCGATAAACTAGTGGGAGCTTTAAATTTTGTGATTTATTGTTTCAAATTATTAAGAAATTCGTAAGTCCTAATGTATTAGGATTATAAAATTCTTTGTGAATTTTATTTGTGTAATGTCTACAAAAGGAATTTCAATCCATAAAATTGGAAAATCGTGAATATAGTGACACTAGTTAGGCGGTATTTGGAACCGATAAACTAGTGGGAGGATTAAATTAAATATTCATGATTTATTGTTTTTGGATTATTAGAAAATTCTAAAATCCTAATGAGACTACATAATTTTCAAAATAACGAGTAGGAGCAGGGAAGGTGACAATCGAAACCACGGCCTCTATTGTTGACACAAGCACGTGAGAGAAAAGTGACGCCTTGTGCCGCTTTGATTTCGGCCCCTTTCGGATGTCCTTCGCCGCTATCAAAATTCAAGGCTTGGTTTCCGAAAGGATAGGATTTGAGTACTCGTCGGGTCACTGACCTACCCTTCGGCGGTATACTCGGGGTCTACATAAAAACTAGAAACAATAGGTCACACTCTAAAGGGTATTTTTAGAACTATCTTGGCTGGAAAAGGAAGGTAATCAACAATTAAATCACCTCCACCAAAATTGATCTCCAATGCGGATTTTCTAAAAGTTACAACTTTCAAAGAAATTCTGAAAAGAGAAAAGAGACCTCAATCAATGGTTTCACTAGGAAGATTTTAAGTTCCTATTAAGGCTGAAAAACCAACCATATTGAACTGGATTTTGAAGGACTATCCTTTTATTTTCGAAAGCAAGAGCAAAGAGATGAAGAAAAATTTATTGATGAAAGGTTATTCACCACGGATATTGAGCAAATTAGTTTGTTCAATTTTATTGAAGGCGTGAGATCCTATAAAGGTATATGAAAGCGTTTTCATACGGTTTAGTTAGGATGATTTATCTGGCGAGAAATCTTTTGAAATTAATAAGTTCCAGGAAGATATTAAAAGGCAATCAAAACTTGAGAACAAAGGTTGTCAAAGAAGCTGATACTGACTCTTGGGCAATAGATATTGCTAAAGGGAAAAGAATATTAGGCGCTGAAAATGCACGTACTATAAGTGGTAGGTTCTCGGTCGGAGCAACCTCGTCTCGAAGGAGCTTTGTAAAAACTCCTACGACAAGAAATAACTTGTTGGAGAGATCTGCATCCATGAGATCAGATAAAGAACTACTCTTATCAATATCTGAAAGAGTAGATAACGCAACTCAAACGCTTAAAAAGCTTTGTGGTTAAGTAGATATCATGGATATCACCAAGAAACCAATTTGTTTCCAAACACTTTGGAATGAAGCAAGGATTAAATTCCTTAGCAAAAAAGGTAAATTCCAGAAAGATATCTTTCAAAGAGAAATATCTGGAAAACCCCTAAAGGTTTCATTACCCTTAAAATGGGAATGTTGGGATTGCTGGAATTAAAAACATTAAGATGGATCCAGTATTCAACAAAGAAAAGAAACTAAAGGAAATAATTCCTTTACATAAGAAAAAACCTGGTTACGGTGATGGACCAGTTAGATTTGGTAATCAAATTCAATATTTAATTACTGAAGGTGAAAGAGCTAGATATCATAGCTGGAAAAATGGATTTCAAGAAGAAATCTATTTAAGAGAAATTTATGGTACTAAGAAATTAACTCCTTTCAATAATAAATATTGGTAGATATGACTTCACCGCATATCGTTAAAAAAGGGAATATTACTTCAAATCAAACCCTTAAATCGAGATACAAATATTACACATTGGTTTTCTACGAATGAAGTCAATATCAAGGCAATACAACATTTAGGTAATAACTAAAATGCAGTATCTGCACGAATATTGTTAGGACTCTATAAAATGCATTCCTTTTTTGGAATAAGCAAAGATCCTAGTCAAGGTCTATCAAAAAATCCACCCAATTGGAATAGATTTTCCGATCTTTTAGAGAGGGGGGAATATAATCAAGATACTAACTTGGCACAAGTCGAACAAAATCAAGAGTTATTGATTTTGGTAGAAAAAACCAATACAGAGATACGAACTCTGAGTTGTAAAATCGACAGTCTTGCCGATCAAAAATTCAATTGGTTTGTTGCAAAGTTGACAAGCTTGAGAAAACCCTCAAGATAATATTAGGTCAACCATAGTATCATGACTAGCATAAGCATTACAACTATTAATGAGACTGTTAATCTTCTTCGTAAAGATTTAAAAGTCATATTAGAACAGTTAAGAGATATCGAGATCAAGATATCAAGACTTGCTACTAGAACCGAAGTTGAATATCTAGCAGCAAAAATCATAAAAGAAGTTAAAGAGGAAATACTTAAGGTTTCCTACACAATAGAGGAAAAACCTTTTAATATTTCTACTTCTGCTTTTCCAAAAGATGGAAAATATAGTTATCCCAACCACAATGTGGGAAATGAAGAACTTGGTTCAAGTGTTGATCCAAATGCTTTAAGATGGCCTTGTCAATAGATTTAGGCACGAAATTAGAAAAATATTTCTGGGATAACCTAGAAAAAGATGAGTTCATATTAGAAGGACAAAATACTTCACCCTTAGATGAAGTAATTAAGTTAATGACTCTAGATGAGTTAGAAATTGAAAAAGGAATGGAAACAAGACCAGAATTAAGTAAGATTCTTGGCATTGAAACCATTTACGCTATAGAAGAGCAACCTGAAGAAATTCCTAAAAGAGAAACTTCAGATAAACAACCTGAAGAAGGAGCTTCTGGTACAAAAGGAGAAGAATCATCCTTTAAGAAAAGAAAATGTACTGATGGAACCTTTTTACAAATAACAATCCTAAAGTTCCAGGAGAACCTAAAGATTCTAGAACACCTATCCTCAATATTGATGGAAGAACTAATAGGAAAGAGCTCATAGACGAATGGGCAATAGAATTAAGTTTGATTATTCAAACTAACAAAGAGGCTTATGGAACAACAAATAACATACTCTTCTTAGTAGAACATAGAACTGCTGTTCAGGCATTTGTAAAAAATACAAAATGGACTGACTTTACCCCAGAAAACATCTTTAGAGGCATCATTGATGGCTTCTATACTATGTTTTTAGGAATCAATATTAATTTTAATGAGGATAATATAATTATGTATGTGTTAAATAATTATAAATAAGAAATTAGTTTTCTTATTGGATAAATAGGAAATTTGTTTTCCTATTGGATAAATGTTTTATCAAATTTGTGGGTATTAGATAAACTCAAAAACTATTGGTTATTAGCCTATATAAAGAGAGTTTCTCCAACACCAAATTTGACGGAAAAACCAACACCTATTTTGAATAAAAGAGAGAAATTTTGTTTTCTTGTCTTAGCCATTAGGAAGAAGAAAAACTAGTTTTTTCTTGAAGGCATATTCGAGGAGGTTCGAATATGGGATCGAGGTCCACCAGTCGTCGCTTGGAGATACAATCCGGAATATCACGGCATCTCGATTCGGTTGGGTAATCTCGTAACCTTCTCTTTAAGGTATTAATTAATCTTTCATCAGTTAATTAGATCGTAAAATTCATGCTTCCGCAATAGATCTTGATCTAATCAAGATGTAGATGAATCTGTGTGGGTTCTGACTCGACTCGATTCATTCGAATCGGGTTTTCGGGTTGGATTCAGAATCCGGCAACTCCAGCATATATATCGGGGTTAGCCCATGGCTATTGGTGTAATCCACTGAAAGGTTGCACCCAGATATTTCGTGGTGAGTAGCACCATGCGTAGTACCCTTGAATACTGATCGGGGTCAATCAGGTTATAATATACTTGACCACCATAAACCAATACTAGCAAGAGGACTAGGCCCATCATAGTATAGCTATAGTGAATCAAGGTCGATCCCACAGGGAACCAATTGTGGATCATCTTATATACAAACAATTAATTAAACATGTCAAGGACATAGAGGCGGTCTACGACCAACATAAGACAAGAAAGGTAAAGACACGACTCGACACAACGTAATTAACCTCCCCAATTATAGTCTTTATCGTTTGGACCTAGATAATTTATATAATAAAGCCGAACTTATTAGCTTGTCAATCCGTTTGTATCTATCTTAGATTGGCTACGGAGTCATCCTCTTTAACTTGACTTAGCACCGGTTAGGTTGCTAGATCACTGTGCTACATTACGTGACTTCACCTTTTGGGTATCATCCCATATAACTTGCACGCTTACGACACTAAGGATGCCGATATTAATCGTTACCTCGTCTAGGCAAGATTCCTATGGTTAGGCGTACTTCCTAAGCGATTACTCAAGCTCTCGTCCAACTAGCACTTACCAAGTTATAGTCTCATGCTAATCTACGACGACGCATAATCATGTGCTAGCAATCCCGAATATAAACCTACCTGAGATAACGCTGAACGTCCGTGAAGAGCAATTCATAAGCCTACCTAAGAGTTTTATATTGGTATTTCTTTTACACGTTTTAATTAAACTAAGCGAGTAACGTAGCCATAGCCATACCTGCGAGATAATAAATTCAACTAGGTTAACCTAACCATAAAGGCGTGGCGTAATTAACAGATGCGAGGGGCTCGGTCGGCCGAGTGAATAGGCTCGATCGACCGAATGAACTTATTTGGTCACCCGAATCGACTTCGCCCCAGATTACATCTTAGAATATATCTCTCGGCGTTTCATCATACGAGCAGTTAAAACAAGAATTCGCATAGTATTCATATAAACTAACATAGATACGCATTAATTAAATCAAGTAGATTCATGAATAAATACTAAGTGTATGACGTAGGTTATGGGATCCCCATAGACAAGGAGTCGCCACATCCCTAACGTCATAGCCTAGATCTACATCATCTAGCTATGATTAACTAATTCAAACGATAAAGCATAATTGGGAGGGATTAATTACTTAAAAGAAAGAAATAGAAAATAAAGGCTTACATATTGCAGCCCTTAAATTGCTGGAAACCCTCAAATTATTCTACATTGTATCAAAGTTATATTATGAATTGTAAGATTGAAGAAAGAATTAAGGGATTATTTACAATTTCTCGTAGCTGCTACTTATATAGGAGTTTTTGCCGACTTATGAAGGATCTAGAAGGTAAATACGTAAAAATCCGATAACCAACCGAAAATCCCAACTCGGTCAACCGAAGCTCCCCACTCGGTCGACCGAAGCTATAGGCTCGGTCGACCGAACCTAACTTTGCACATGTTAATCATTTTTCTCGTCTATCTTGCTCCCCACGCGCACAACCGTGTTGATCTGATTAACCTTTCGTTTAATGCTCCGATTTTCTTCCTTATTATCTCGAGATTTACTGATTGAATGACATTTATCCTCTCGATTTGTCGTGATCTGCAAAATCAGCATTTATCGCACAATAAATCGGTCTTTTAATAATAAAAACAACTAAATACCAAATATCATATTAATAATCACTTAACATTAAATAATAAATATAAACGAGTGATTTAATATGAAATATACATTATTAATCTCGATTTAAGGTCAACGTTGTTGACTTTTACGGGTATAATTTGACCGTCATCAAATACCCATGTAACAAAGATAAGCTAAGCTAGAAACAAGTAGGCACGACATGTTGATGAGCATGAAGTGAACCCTAGAGTTGAGTCGGCCTCACAAAGACAACTTATTAATAATATGAACCTTTTCGTTTTAAGACTTAATTATTCAATAGATTCTTCCTCTTTACTACGTATTTACCTTATTTGCATGTTTGTCTTGTATACATTGTGGGGGTGAGAAGATGAACATGTTGACCATGAGTTCGATGAGGAGGATACATGATGATGATGCTTTGATGATTTGTTCAGTTTCCTTTATATCGTGATGTACTAGACTATGTTGCTATTTCTTTTCTAGACAAATTTTGTACTTTTATTTCTAAACTTTTGTAAGACAAGTTTGTACTTTTAAGACTTCGTACTTGTAAGCTTTGGCATTCGTTGTTGTAAGTTAACTTTACATATTTAGTTTGGTTACTTTCCATTCTTAGTAGCATTTATGGTGTTTGCCGAGTCTTTTTAGCTTCCGTTTTGCTAAACTCGATACGACGTAGTAGATGCTTACGTATAATATTGGACTTATTTAATATTATACGTGCGAGCGCTTCTTTTCGGATAAGGAATCGGTATCCGAGCGGGCGTTATAATTGTCAAGACACATGTTTCGTTTAATGATCATTACTAGACAGCCTCGTTTGATATTGATGATTTGGAAGTCCGTGGAGAAAGTGAAAAATATTATTATTTATGAATCTGAACTATGCGGAGATATATGAAAGCACGTGAGACTCATTCCCATCCTACTAATTTACTTTCATGTAGGCCTTTGATTTCCATATAAATTAGGTCTTAAGTTTTTGTATTAGAAGCATCATGTGAGATATATCTGTTGGAAAAAAATAGAGGAAAAGAGAAAATGATTTTTTTAATTATTTTTTACAACCATTTTGAGAGACGGTTTCGATTAGACTCTTTTATATATTATCAAGAGTTTCTAATGTCTTTGAAATCTACGTGTGACGTAGATGAAGATACGTCTTTGAATCATTTAATCCGGAATTCGGGTGAATGAGAAATTAAGACTTAAAGTTGGTTAGTTGAAGAAGTTGAATAGTTGAAACTTGAAAGTTGAAGAGTTCAACTTCCTTAATCCCGGGCATTGGGAAGTATGCTAACCTTTTCTCAAATTTTAAGTGAGAAAATGTTAATCAATAGTATAAGCCCCAAGAAAAGAGAGAGAGTTCAGAATGATTTAGTTAGACGATGTTCTGCTAAAATTGTCATACACGTGCACGCGCGCCGCCCGCGCGCCCGTGACCGTTGACCTTGGGCTTGGGCCTAAAGCAATACTAATTTTTTGGACAAAGTTACATTGAATTTTGTCAAATAATGAGTCAAGCTCATTTTTCATTTGAGCTGAGAGTCTGAGTAATTCAATTTTGTCAAATAAATAGTCAAGCTCATTTCTGATTTGAGGTGAGAGTCTGAGTAATTCGATTCAATTACAAGCTCGATTCGACTATCTCTTCATCTGCTACTGGGTTCTGAAGCACTGTCAGAGTTCAAAGTTGTTCAGGAGTTGAAGTACCTCCCTCTTGAATAGGTAAACTGAGTAATCCTGGGAGACAATTGCTTAATCTGTAGGTACACGCCGGAGCAAATTTGTCTTAAGGACATAGTTCATCTTGCCTCAGTCTTATAGAGATATCCTTTCTGTTTTGTATTTTCATTTTTCATTACAGTACTTGTAATTTTTTTTCACATTATAAAGAAATTGTTCTGCTAAAATTGTCACATGCACGCGCGCCGCCCGCCCGCCCGTGACCGTTGACATTGGCCTTGGGCCTAAGGCAATACTAATTTTTTTGGACCAAGTTACATTGAATTTTGTCAAATAATGAGTCAAGCTCATTTCTAATTTGAGCTGAGAGTCTGAGTAATTCGATTTTTTCAAATAAATAGTCAAGCTCATTTCTGATTTGAGCTGAGAGTCTGAGTAATTCGATTCAATTATAGGCTCGATTCGACTGTCTCTTCATCTGCTACTGGGTTCTGAAGCACTGTCAGAGTTCGAAGTTGTTCAGGAGTTGAAGTACATCCCTCTTGAACAGGTAAACTGAGTAATCCTGGGAGACAATTGCTTAATCCGTAGGTAAATGCCGGAGCAAATTTGTCTTAAGGACATAGTTCATCTCGCCTCAGTCTTATAGAGATATCCTTTTTGTTTTGTATTTTCATTTTTCATTACTGTACTTGTAATTTTTTTTTCACATTATAAAGAAATTGTTCTTCTTCTTTTTGGTTGTTTATTTTATTTCGCATACAATACTACGGGTATAATAATATCACTTTAGATAAACTCTTTTGCCTTTAACCCAATGTTTGAGCAGCTGTTATTTGGGCTTCAACACAATTTTTGTATTATCCGCTATAAGGATATTGTTCCCTCTTGTCAGTAGATGTAGGTAAGCTGACCGAACCACGTAAAGTTTGATGTCTCATCTCAATTATATATTTTTTTCTTTTCTTTCCATTGTATTCGATTATTGTCTTTTTTTTTACGCTAAGGGCTATAGATGTTGGCGGACCAAAATTTTTTTCAAGTCAGTAAATATTTAACATGATAAATAAATTTTTCACGGAGTCAAATATTTTTCTATAGGTAAAATATAGTGTATTTTTATTTTTAGCAGGGTCCGTGGACCCCCATATGCTCAAGGTAGATCCGCCTATGGCTATAGATTAGAGTTCGATCCCTTACATTCTAAAAAAAACGGTTAAATCCTAACCGTAAAGGCCCCCCCACCCCCGATCCCACGTGAATGTGGGGAGAGGTTAATCAGTAACTGCAGAGCTAGAGTCTGGGGGCTCTTGCGGTTTCAATCAGCTGAAGAAGGTGTTATCAATCGAAATCAACCTCATGACAGAATCGAACCGCACTCTCCATTTCAGGTCCATTCGTCATTATAACACCCCGCTTCTCACCACTAGGTCATATCCAGGGATCGATCCCTTACATTCTATACATAACTCTTAACAATGAGGACAAGACTTATGAGTTGGAGGCGTTGCGTGAGACACTCACATAATGAATGAAGTAATTACTTCGGCGCATTATCATTGCTTCACCTAAAATGATTAATCAAATTATATATAAAAAAAATTACATATCTATGTTATAATCTTATATCTTTTTTTTTTTTTTTAAATTTATAATCTTATATCTTAATAGCGTTTTATTCTACTTTTCCGACATAAGATGTCTAATAAATTAAAGACATAAATAAACCCTTCAATGCAATATTACTAGTGATTGTCCTTGCTACACGTCTGCCCTATAGACCCAATGATATTTGTGAAGTGGATATTGATGACAAATAATGTATACAAACCTGAGCAAACTATTATATAATATATCTATTCCTTTTGATTTTTTATATTCCACTGAATATTCCTTCTGATTTAAAGTAATGGATAATATCTCAAAAGGAGTAGTTCTTTATTCTAGATACTCATTAATAATAATAATAAAAATACAAATAAATGGACCTAGATGATGTAGATATGTGATCCCTAATGGTAGAGATAAAATCTTGATCATGTATCAACTTACTGATACATCACATTTATCATGCACAATGATGGATTTACCGTTTGAAAGTCGAATGTTGAGTTAATAATCGATTTTTCAAAAGTCAATCATCACATTTGACCATCAAAAAAATCGATTTTTAACTTAAAATTCGTTTTTCAAACGCATGATGTAGTGTTTTATACGTATGGTAGGTGTGTTGGATTAGTAAATTCACATTAATGCAAATATATACATGGTCATTTTTATAGGGGTAAAAATTCAAGATATATATAAAATCTAGTTGTTGCATGGGTTATTATAGTTTTTGTCTAGTTGTTGCATGGGTTATTATGATTTTCTAAACGACAAAAATATGATTTATTCATGCAGGAAAGGACCCCCATATATATTATTAAGATGTTTAAAAAGAACCTAGCAAAAAAATAAAATAAAATAAAATGGAAATGAGAACATGAAAGAAATATACTGAGATTCTGCTAGGCTGGCTACCAATATGGAGGAAAGTAGAACCATATCACCATCATCATTGGGGTTAATCATGCCAAGAGCCATGTATACACCCCCTAGGAGCCCACCCCACCCCCTCCACCACCTCGATCCCTAGCCACCCCCACCCCCACTAGCCATTCTTGCAGCAACGTGTCACCCTGGAAATTTAGCAACTTGGGAGAATTTTAAGTGTATTGTCAGAGCAGTTATATATGACATATAGTGTGAGTTATTGTCAGAGCAATTAACCCTCGTGTTAACATAACTGCACTGATCCATAATATAACGACTTTTCTAACTTGGTGTATAACTTTCTGATCCAAAAATTCAACCATTTTCAAATACGAAACGTTCTGCCATGTCATATACGTAAAATATACATCAACGGGAACTAGGCCTACTACTGGGGTAGGTCTATATATCAATGTTCTTGTTTCTCTTTCACAACTTGATATGCAAGATTAAAGTCAAACTCGCGTCATTCTTGCGAGAGATATATAAAATGTGATTAATTCAATTAAAATGCATAATATGTGCTACAAAACAATGATAACACAATATGCCTAAAAGTTATCTTTGATACAATAAATATGATTATATTTTCGCTTTTAGATCGCACGTAAAATATACATTTTGAAAAGAAGGTTTTTTTTTTGAAGAATCAAGACTTTATTTGGCATTTTTGTTACGGGAAATGAAATGGAATGTAATAAAATAATAGGAATGAAATCAAATAAGTTAATTCTATTACTGCGTTGGGAATGTGAGAAAATGAAATGAAACAATTTATATAAAAGGTGACGTTGAGTGATGAGTAAGGTATGGTAGTGAATTAAGGTGGGTGGTACGTAGAGTAGGTTATGTTATGGTTATAAATTAGGATATGGTGGAAGGGTTGGGTTAGGTCGGGTGGGGTGAGGTGAGGTAGAGTGGGCAGGGTAGCCCTACGTCATACCCCATCGCACCCTACTCTCTCTTCCCACCCCGCCTACCCACAACCCCACCCTACCTTACCTACAACCCCACCCTACCTTACCCACCACCCTATCCTACCCCACCTTATCTCACAATAACGCACTCATACACATCTTACCTACCTTACACATTACCTACTCTACTCCACCATCACCCACCTCTACCCTACACACCATCACCTACCCCTACCCTACCCACCAAACTCTACCCTACCTTACTCATCATACGACCATAGCTTACTCACCACACTACCATACCCTACCCACAACATCACCTTACCTTACCCTCAGTGCCTTACCCCCATCCCGCCTACTACCCACAACCCAACCCTACCCTACCTTACCCACTACTCTGTCCTACCCTACGCTATTCGACCCACTCCTACCCTACCCCCTACATTCCAATCTACCCTATTTTACCCACCACACCACCTTACCTTACCCTACCCACCACCTTAAACAACCCTACCCTACCCAACCTACCCTACCTTACCCCCATTACCACTACCCTACCTTACCCACCACCCCACCCTTACCTTGCCTTACCCACCACCTTACCATACCCTACCTTACCCTCCGCTACCTCTACCTTACCCTTACCCACCACCCACCCTATCCCACCTTACCCATCACTTTACCATACCCTACCTACCACCCCAGCCTACCATACACTTTATTAATTATTATTCAATCATTGATTTCATTGATTTTGATTATTTACGTTTTTAATTTTAAATTTAGTTTTTTATATTTATTTAATCAATAATCAATCAAGGATTTTGATTAAGATCTTGTTGATTTTTTTATTTTTTTTTTGGTTTTTTATTTGTTACTTATTAAATTAATGATGATTAATTAATCACTATTCAATCAATGATTATATATAGATTCTTAGGATTTTAGTTAGTTTTTATATTTTTATTTAACTCAAGGTTTTTTATTTATATTTTCATTTTTCGGGGGAGGTCCTTTTGATATCCAAAAGCGCTGCCAAACAATGATCGGACAGTGGGGAATCTTGAGGTGAACAGAGAAAAGTTTAGGTAGAGCGGATCTAAGCGTTGGCTAGGTATGATTATTTAATCAATAATGATTATTTAATAAATAATCAATCAATGTTCCTAAAAAAATTAATCAATCATGAATTTTATTTAGTTTGTATATTTTTACTTAAATCATTGATTCTTGTTTTATATTTTCATTTTATATTTATAATTTATTTTCATTTATATATTATTAATAATTATTGATGATTCATTAATTATTATTCAATCATTGATTTCATTGATTGTGAGTATTTACGTTTTTAATTTTAAATTTAGTTTTTTTTATTTTTATTTTATCAATACAAAATCAAGGATTTTGATGAGGATCTTGTTGATTTTTTTTTATTTAATTTTGTTTTTTTATATTTTCATTTATTAATAATGATTATTTAATCAATAATCAATCAATGTTCTAAAAAATAATCAATGATGGATTTTATTTAGCAGAATATTTTTAGTAAATGCGGCAGGCACACGTTAAATGCGGCACACGTTGTTTTGTTTAACAAATGCGGCAGAATATTTGGAGAGTTATTTTTTTTAGTTATTAGGAGAGTTATTGTGTTTTATGTGGAATAATAATATTTTAGGAAACTAATAGGTTGTAATGCGGCAGAATAGTTTTGTTTAAATCGTGAGAATATTTTTAGTAAATGCTGGTGACACACGCGTTTTTAAAAAATGCGACAGAATACTTTTACTTAATGCATAAATATTTTTCATTAAATTATGTATTTAATTTTAGATATTTTCAAAATGTAATCTAATGTAAGAATATTTTGCATTGATTGGAAAAATTAAAGTTAACATTTTTTAAATATTACAACTTAATAAGATATTTCGTATTAAATGCAATAAATTTAAGAATATTTGTAATCAATTGGGATGACTAATAATTATGATTGATTCTGATTTTAATTCATTATTATTATATACTATATTAAATTGGTTATATTTCATTAATGTAATGTAATTTAAGAATGTATGGTATTAATTTGTAGGAAATGATTTTATTTATCATAAAAAATATTCTACATTAAGTGTCAGTAATTTAAGAATATCTGGAATTACTTGGGTGGCAAATTATAGGGATGCATTTAATGGATGGATATTTTGCATCAAATGATATATTTGTGTTTAGATATTTTTTAAAATACAATTTAATGTTAGAATACTCTTCAATAATTGCAAACACTAAATTTATAATTTTTTAAATACTATAAGTAAATGAAAAAATATTTCGCATTAAGTGTCATAATGTTATGAGTATTTGACATTATTATTATTTGGGATGGCTAATTTATAATTAAAATTGGTTATTTTTCATTAATGTAATATAATTTAAGAATTTTTTGTATTAATTTGTAGGAAATGATTTTCTTTATCATAAAAGATATTCTGCATTAAGTGTCATTAATTTAAGAATATCTGGAATTATTTAGGTGACAAAATTATAGGGATGCATTTAATTATTTGGATATTTTGCATTAAATGATATATTTGTGTTTAGATATTTTTTTAATTACAATTTAATGTTAGAATACTCTGCAATAATTGCAAACACTAAATTTATAAATTTTTTTAAATACTATAAGTAAATGAAAAATATGTCGCATTAAGTGTCATAATGTTATGAGTATTTGACATTATTATACTGGGATGGCTAATTTATAATTAAAATTGGTTATATTTCATTAATGTAATATAATTTAAGAATTTTTGGTATTAATTTGTAGGAAATGATTTTCTTTATCATAAAAGATATTCTGCATTAAGTGTCATTAATTTAAGAATATCTGGAATTATTTAAGTGGCAAAATTATAGGGATGCAATTAATGGTCAATATTTATTTCGCATTAAATGATATATTTGTGTTTAGATATTTTTAAAATACAATTTAATGTTAGAATACTCTGCAATAATTGCAAACACTAAATTTATAAAAATTTAAATACTATAAGTAAATGAAAAATATTTTGCATTAAGTGTCACAATGTTATGAGTATTTGACATTATTATCTTTGGGATGGATAATTTATAATTAAAATTGGTTATATTTCATTAATGTAATATAATTTAAGAATTTTTGGTATTAATTTGTAGGAAATGATTTTCTTTATCATAATTGTATTAAGCAAGAAAAGATATTCTGCATTAAGTGTCATTAATTTAAGAATATCTGGAATTATTTGGGTGGCAAAATTATAGGGATGCATTTAATGCATTTGGATATTTAGCATTAAATAAATGATTTTCTTTATCATAATTGTATTAAGCAAGAAAAAATATTCTGCATTAAGTGGCATGAGTAATTTATAATTGATTTATTTATTTTTCAAAATATAATGTAATCTAAGAATGTTTGATATTATTGTAGGCAATTATTGTTAGGCTATTATGCATTATTTGACATTATATTTGACATGTAAGCTCAAGAGATATTTCAAAATGTAATGTAATTTAAGAATGATTGGTATTAATTGAGATGTATTATAAATATGGTATGATTATTTTTATACGTCAAAGTAATTGTAGTTTATAATCGATTTTTATATAGCGTGTATTATATCTTCATAATAGCAACATGATATTAAAAATTTAATAAATAAAATAATAGTATGACATATAAAACTTAACAACTCATATAACTATTATAGCATAAAATGTAAATCAAAATTACTCAGTTTTAATGTTTGGAATTTAGTTTCTTATTACTAATATAAAAAAGAATTTAGTATCCAAAAAATTTGAAAGTCATAAATAAAAGTAAAAAATGAAAAATCATTAATGGAATCCCTCAACCAATAACTATAGGGATTTCCTTTGTAATTTTGGTGGTCAACAACATAGTCTAAAGATCAATTGTTCAAGAAAAAAGAATTGGTTTTGATTTTATTTTTACCATTATCTAGCATACCCATTGATGTAAATACATGAGAAAAAATGTCAATAAAAAGGTGATGACATAATATGAATACATAATATGAATACATTTATTGGTGTATATTATGTATTAATATTGCATATATATTTTTTATCTATTTAATAATTAGCTGATACATATTAAATCGTAATTGATACTGTGAGAGGTGTATACATTGTATTAATATAATATGAACACATTTTTTTAGGCGATAATATGAACACATTTATTATGTGTATTCTATATTATTGCATATATTCTTTCTATTATTGGTTTTTTTTAATTATTTGTATTTTTTTTTAAATTATTTTTTTAGGCAATAATTGTTTTTTTTTTTAATGTAATATGAACACATTATTATGCTCCCCTTCCATACATCATTGGCTGCAAAAACCAAAGAAATGATATTGCATAATGAAGAAACGTCAGAATGAAAACTACTCCTAAAATCTAACAACAAAAAAACAAAAATTAAAAATCATTAATGGAATCCTCAACCAATAACTATAGGATTTCTTTGTGTAATTTTGGTGGTCGACACATAGTCTAAGCATCAATTGTTCAAGAAAAAAATAACGGTTTTTTTGAAAGATCATTAATCAATAATCAATTATGGATTTTATTTTCGACTTTATTATTTTTTCTATATTTATTTTTTCAAATATGTCATTTTATTTTACACAAAATTATTGTAATTAGGAAAAAAAATTATTTGATAAGTAAAAATATATTGCTTGATTGTCTATTAATTATGATTGATTTTCATATTTATCAATTATTATTATATACTATAGATATCATGTAGTCTGATTAATAAAAAAAACTTTCTTATT
This sequence comes from Gentiana macrophylla, assembly GCA_026214975.1. Lineage (NCBI taxonomy): Eukaryota > Viridiplantae > Streptophyta > Magnoliopsida > Gentianales > Gentianaceae > Gentiana > Gentiana macrophylla. The sequence goes on along the minus strand of CM047813.1, from coordinate 78,724,274 downwards.
TTGAAAATAAGGAAAAGTGAAAATACAAATCTGGTTAGTCTTATTTTCAACCTTAGGTTTCTTCAAAAGCTTGGCCTTTAAAAAAACAATAGAAACATATATACGATACAAAAAGAATTATAAAAAGAAACAAAAATAAAACACCAATCATAACCCGATTAAATACGGTTGAACATGGTTTACCTTTTTCAATTGCCAAAAGGTTTGAATCAAAGTCAAAAGTGTGAGATACGATTCAGAGATAACCTACCAAAGAAATTTAAAGAAGGTAAATGATATATATTTAACCTACCAAAGAAAAAAAAAAGCAAGGAATAAAGAAATGCACTTGGAAAAATGCGTGAGAAAGGGTTCTTGGAGAAATGGGAAATGAAAAAAATATGCAGAAAGGTTCTTGGAGAAAATGGAAATGAAAAAAAAAAAGATGGAATAAGAAATGTATATATAAATGGGTTGGCGTGATTTTGGGTTTCATGTATATTTGGCATGTATATAAAGATGGAATATTTTATTTTTTTTTTTATGGCAACTAATTAATACCCAATATTTTTTTTACCGGGTTTGGGTCGGGTAATTAACGAAAACGGGTTAAATCCCCCTCCTCTATATATTATATATAGATATAGATATCAAGTATTTTTCTTAAACAATATTCTTTTTAACTTGATATCATAAAGCAGTTAATTTTTAAATCTGTTTAAAACATGAACATTCTTTCTGTTCTTGTTTTTTTAAATAGTTCAGACCATTATCATAACAATTATACTACAACTAATGATATACACACATTTTTATTTGATTGTATCTTTGAGAATGACGTATGGCCCATTGGTTTTAGATTATGAGGACTAAGCGTGCCCACCCGACATTTTAAGATAAAATTAGCTAGTCCATCCGTGATCCAAATTAATCCTGATTCCTTTCTTGATTTAATTTGATGTAAACCATCATAATTAATAGCGACTATATCACTATGTATATGTCCATAAAATTATTAAATTGTTAAACTAATTAATGAAATTTGAATTGTCAAAGGAATAATAAATCAAAATCGCGTAAGAGGATAATGTATGCATTACTTACTTTCATTATGTCACTATACGCATAGATAACGAATAGATTCACATGAAAATGATATCAGATTCGGATCCTCAGATGCATTTATGGTTCTTATCGCCAAACAAAATTGATTGTTCTCTTCTCTTCTTTTGACGGTTGAAATGTACTATATTACCCATGAATTTTGTCCAAGCAGTTTACATTACATAGCTGAGATTTTCTGATCAAGAGGTCGTTATGTTAATTAATTAATTAGCCACGTTAGTTTGAGTTGATCTCTACGTCGAATCAATCACATTGCGTCTGAAATGTGAAGTTGAATCTACATTTATGATATAGAGCTGGTAGCTATATCTGAAGTCCTCGTATGAAAGTGAGCACGGAGCATGATGTTCTCAGCTGAAATCTGGTGATAACATCTGAAATCTATTTGTGTTCATGTCTGATCAGCTTTGAGTATGAATCAAGTTACATATGATGGTCTTCGTCTGAATCTAGGAAGGCTGCATCAGGGGGGAAATCAGTTAGTCAACTAGAGTTTGGGCCTCAGGGATATAAATGCCCATTTTGATGTAATTCTTTTTGTAACTTTCTATGCATGATAAAATCATCTTTCCCGCCCGTGGATTAGTAAACATATTGTTGTTATTTGTGTTTCTTGATTAATGTTCTTGATTGTTTTACGATTTAATCGCTTCCGTTTTTATGGTTTTTCTTGCAATCCATTACAACAAGTCCCACCATGTGCATGTGGATTATATATGTCCAATGCATGTGGTAATCTCTGTCTTGTCAAGAAAACAATTTTGGATAGGATATAGAGTGAATTATCGAGGGTTTATGGAATTAATAAGCGCTACATAATGAGTGGATAGTGACATATTGTTGAATCATTCGGATCGATTTGGATGAATGAGAAATCAACGTTCAAAACCGGAAGAAAAATTAATTTAGGTCAAAAGAGTTGAAGGTTGATTCAATTCACACAACCCTACTTAATGATCTCATTTGCTCTACATAAAAGAGCTAAGCTTGCCCTCTAAAATGTGTCCACATGGGTGAGACACTTTTATCTGAAGGAAGACTCGACAAAGATGTTTGTTCTCACACGCCGCCGTAGCAGCTCGCCTATCTGCAGAGTCGAGGTTGGCTTTGAATTTGATTACTTTTCTATGTCATCTAATCCGTGCTTTAGTGAAGGACTTGCAAGGTTTGGTTGTGCTGTAAGAAAGGACTTACAAGGACAAACTCCGCCGCCCTCCAACACACACTCGCCGCCACCATCCGTCTAGGATGGGGATGACCTTCGATTTGATATCACCTCTAAGCCTTCAAACTCGTGTGTTTGTGAAGGACATACAAGATCGTTCATCACTTTGTGTAAAGGGAAGGATTTACAAGGACGCCCTCCACCAACCTTCCCGTACAAGGGTGGCCTTAGACTTGATATCTCCTCTAAATTCAACACATATTTTTGCTAAAATAGAATAGCGTGAGACCAATTTTGCTAAATTAGAATCGTAAAAGACCAATCGACCAACCCAAAGTTATGAGACCAGTTTTACAATTATTGTTGAATCACCATGTCTTCCAAAACGTAAGTTGATTGGAAGGTAGATAATTAACATCTTAAACACTTCAACACGCCCCCTCAAGTGTGAGCCTATAGCAAGTCTGGGCCAACATGTACACAAAGACATATAAAGGGCACAAAAGGCCAACAATGTATGCCTAGGGCATATAAAGGGAACACAAGGCCAACAATATGAGTCTATAACAAGCTTGGGCCAACATGACACACAAAGCATTTAAAAGGCACACAAGACCAACTAAGAGACCTAACGCTTGCACAATATAAATGAGAAGACAATGTTGATAACAATATGATTGATCACATGACCTCCTGCTCTGATAACATGCTGAATTACATTCTCTCCCAAAAGTTTAACCCGACAGGATGGTAGATAAATAACATTATAAATACTTCAACAATTTCCCCCTATAATATAATAGACGCGCGGTAAGTATTTAAGGGAAAAATCTGACGTAGAAAGTCTCTATTAGACTCAACTGTCGGATTTGTACCATGTGAATAAAAGAAAAAGATCGTTTTGTATTTTTATATGCGTGACACAGATCTGATGGTTAAATCTAATCGAGACTCCATAGGTCATAATTACCCGTATTTAACATAAGAGAAAATGATGGATTAGGTGATCATATGGTCTCTATTTCCGTACAAGAAGATGGACCACCCAATCAGAGAAATAGATTGTGCTTGAGCTTGTTAATTACTAAAGCTTTTATTATTACAATTACCTTCCAAAAGTAAATATTGTCGGAGCATAATATCTTCTCTTTATTGTGCCTTTTCCACCTCTTTTACCATAATCATACTTTGCTTTTGCTCCTTTACCTTCTGTGATAAAGTGTTGGGAGTAGCCTCGCATAAAAAGGAAAGTAGGTTCATGCTGTGCATATTGTAAAGGAAAAAAGCTGAATTAAAGCTTTGTACTGAGTTAGTTAATTAGGTAGATGATGATTGATGTACATATTGTACATTCATGTATGATGAAGTACATATATTCTAGGCTAACCCATACAAGTTTTTGTTGATTTATTCTTTGCACTTCATTCTTGCTTCTGCATATGATCACAAAGTCTTGTACTTTATCGAACTACAAGCCCACGACCTAGGCCCTCGAACTGGACAGTTGATCCCGTAACTATATATACAGACATGTCCCGGTATAGGCCTACAAGGCCATGACCTAGGCCTTCCGAAAAATGATCAAAATTTAAACCCCCAGTTCTTATTTTTGGTCTAATGAGTTTATTAGTCCATAAATGTGACATATCTTTTAAAATCGTTTATATCTTTCGGAAGGCCCTAATAGATAAGTTAGCCTAGAGCCTCTAAAAACTCAGTCATGACCTTGGTTCAATGATGAGGACATTTTATCAAGATTCATCTAATATTTTGATGCATGGTACGTTTTTAGTGAAGTTGTTTTAATGACATGAATGTTGATCTGAATACATATTTTATCGTTTTGACACTTGAACCTTTAACCTGGATCTCTTATAAGCTTAACTCATTGTAGTTCAAAGGAATCTTCGGAGGCTCGTGGTTCAAGGCCTCAAGAGAAGCAAGGAGCGCCCACTACGGTTGATGTCTCCACATCCCAAACATGCTAACCACCGAGAGGCCTCATGGCTCAAGGCTGCGTTCATGCATTAGTCCGATACGCCCTCAACCCCTCGATCACCATGCCTGGGCTCTTATGTATAAATACATCACAATCGAGGTCGATCCAACAAGGCTCTAGCCGGACAAGGCATCAAATCATGTAGATTATATGAGTTGTTCCCCTTGCTTTTGAAAGGTGGACTACAATGACCAATGTAGATTAAATCGTTCATTTCATTCAACAATGACCAATGTACGTTCCTTTTATCCGTGAACTACGACAATTTGATCATATTTTATAATCATACTATATATATGTAGATATATAATTATACAAAACCATTATTATCCTCACAATATTATACTTCCATACCAAAAGGAACACTTTAAACCAAAGAAAAAAAAAAAGTGTATTTCTTAGCTCTTACGTAGATTTGTGTTGTTCTTTTGTAGAGACCATAGTGCATGAATTATTGTTGCCAAATTAGGCGAAACAATGCGTAGGCATGGCGTTGCAACCAACGACAAAAAGAGCAAAAATAATAATAAAATAAATTGAAAAGTGATTTTTTTTTGTTGTTGTTGTTGTTGTTTGTTTGATGGAAATGAAAAGTGAAATGATGATTAAGAATCCAACTTTATTTTCTTTGTGCTGAAATATTTTAAATATTTTTAAAGGAAATAGCTTTTAGAGTATGTCTTAAAAAAAAAGCAATAATAATAATAAGAAAAATTAATGCTCAAAGTTAGAAGAAAACGCAGAAGAAATGAGTTGGAAAGCTTGCACAACAACTCGATCTCATCTTACATTTATATTCCAAGTATGCACTTTTGAATATGTGTCAAGGGGCATGAGCACTAGTAGGAATGACTAACATGTTTATTGATTCATGATGACATGCGCGTGCACTGCCATCTGTCTCGGGCTCAATGGATATTAATTATTTTTGGACAAGTCTTTAGAACCTAACCCAAAATTGATCATCCCAAGCCTTTTCATGAATCCGAAATTACCATGGAGGGATTTAAACCAATGCTTGAATTTGGCGGAAACCGAATCAGCATTCATGCACCAACAAGTTGTTGTCGTCTAGCTAGGCAAGAATAGCGGTTATATGTCTGGGCGATTGATGGGCAAAAATAGCTAGGATCCGGTTTGCAACAAAATTCCTTCCTCATGGGCTATTAGTATGATACAATACTTGTAATATCTCACACTAGCTGATAAAAGAGAGATAAATATTATATACTAAGATATAATATATATAGAGACATAACGGACTTTGTAACTTAGGTTATATCATCATTTTTGCTCAAACGAGGATGATGAGTATAAGTAATTATTGGTTCTACTATAGCTCAAGTAGTGCCGCTATGACTTAGTTTTGGGACGTTATATGCGGTATCGAAGCCAACTATCAGATGAAACTATGTGTCATGCATAGTTGCATACCATGAGAGACAGTGGGGGCTACCTCTGAAAACATTTGGTAGGGTTCTGGCGATCGAGGACGCCTTGATTCTTTAAGAGGAAGAATCTAATTAATATCTATTTTGAAAAAGTGAAAGAAACATTAATACAATATGATATTGAGATATAATGAACTTATATTAACAATTTTAGACCAAGCGAGGATAGTGAACCTAAGTAGTTATCGGTTTAATGACAACTCAAATAACGCCGGTAGACCTGAGTTCGAGGCGTGACAATAACCATAAACCCAAAGAATAAGTTAACAAATGAAAGAACATATGAATGTGATGGTAATCATAAAATATGTATATATGTAAGTATGTTATGGAATAATAGTTAGTTCATGACATATATTATTAAAAGGACTTATCTAGCTAGACGATAGATAAGCCAAAAAAAAAATTATTGAACGGGACGTTAAATTAACATTTTCATGTTTTTTATAATATATTTTTATTGTTCCTTAGGCATTTGTACAAGAGCAAGTGACCAGTTAGCTTCGGGGCTTTTTAAGTGGTGGATTATCACTCTTTATCCCATTTTCTTGATTTCATTAATTAACAATTAAATACACCAATGAAAAAAATATAAACAGTAAATTATTATTCTAAAAAGTTTCAGATTAATTGTTCAAGTTGGTCAAGTATTTTGTATAGATAGGCTTAAATAAAGTGTCAAAATATGACAAGATAGTTATCAAACTTCTTCCACAAATTGAAAAAATTAAAGAAAACTTGCACCCAAAGCATTCTTTTTTCACTTGTCTAAATAAAGTTTTTTTTTTTTTGGGTTTTAAACTATAAATAATTGAACAAAACCCCGACAAACCTACCCATGTTGGATCGCATTAATTTGTAGAAAAATAATTTTAAAAAAAAGAATATAGTTAGTGGAAGACTGGAAGATCTTTCCGGTTTATGCTATAGCTAAGACAGCATTTATTTAAACAATTAATTCTATTAATTAAATCCAAATTAATAAATTAAGTATAGTAACAATAGGATTGGATAGTGGCTTTCTTTTACTATCTCAAAAAGGAAATGAAGCGGGACTTTTCCGTAAAAAAAAGAATATATATATATATGTGAAGCGGGATTTTTGCTGACGCCATGTTCCAACTATAAAGGAGCCCCAAGACTAGAAAATTGAAAAATACTGTGTATTGAGTTTTGAAATCAAATAACGGTTTAAACGATCAGAACCATACAAAATAAAACCGTGTGGTTCATAGTGCTCCACACAAGTATTTTCCCAGCAAAATGTCACACCATTTGTTTTTATTTTTGTAAAAAATACAGCAAAGGTCAGGCTAAATACATACATACATACATGCGTATACACATATATGATAATGTCGAAATTATCACGGTAAAATTAATGGTGTTTAACGGTGGATATCTGGTTATGATTTGATGTAAAAACCCGGTGGTGCCTGGCGGTGATAGTGCTTTCACGGTGGTTTAAGTGGTGGTACTTTACTAGAGAGAATTTGGCGAGTTTGTCTTGATTTACATCTCCACTCAAAAAAGTGGGACGAGGGGAAGTGAATGACCTCGAGGAGTAAGGTTTCTGCTTTTTTTGCTTTTATATTTTATGCGTATTATGTAAAATGATTACATTGAGCCCTATTTATAGGAATGCTACAAGTTAGGTTTAACTAACGGTAAAACAACATAGTTAAATACAAAGTGACGTCGACTAATCTAAAAACTATCTTGCGGAGTCGATATAGGGCGGACCCACTACACTTGGTCATATGCTCAGCCTCTGTCTTGTTACCCTTGTCGTAGCTTGCTCTCTTTGATAATGGGCTCGGTGTAATATCCCGACTTTTCAGAAAAGGGCAGACGTGTCTTTTTACGAAAAATGGAATATTATGGTTTTCGGATTCAAGTATTCTAAGTGTATTTATATATATATGGCCGATATATATAAATAAATTTGGAGTTAAATCGGGTTTTAAGTAAAAAGGGTATTTAAGGAAAATAAGAGATTAGGTTAACTATTGGGATTTTCCTATTTAAGGAAGATAAACCCCATTAGTTTCCCCCAACCTTTTAAATCAGAAATTTTCCTCCTTGTTTTGAGAAAAACGCGGCTGAGAGCGAAAGAAGAGCCAACGAGAGTTTCTGCGATATCTCACGGAGTTTTCAACCGTTTTCGGATCCGCGAGAAGCGTTGGAATCGTCGTGAAAGGAGCGTCGTTTCAATACTCAAAGATCATAACTTTGTTAAGGTTTTTTTTTGTGTGAAAGATCAAGGTTTGCTGCAGTTTTTCCGAGATTGAAGTTGGGATTAGCTTCCTAAAAGGTAAGAGGGTCTTCCTATAAATTAATTACGGTTTTACAACGTTAGGGGTGAGTCTTAATGTTGAATTGTGGTAAGAGATCTTCGTATTGTGTTATTTCAAGTTTTATAAAGTGGAATTGTCAATAAATGTTGTAACCGAAAGAATTAGGTTTTTATGTTGTCCGATATAATTTTGTGCTACTGGTGTCGAATCTGAGCCTCGGCTATCCAGTTTTGCTAACGTCGGCAGCTGACTATTAGTATGCAAAGCATACGTACATATATATTTTTAGTGCAACTAGTCATCCTGCTTTGCTTATACATACTAATTTGATATTATATCTTTTTGGTTAGTGTTGATTTTCCCAAATTGCATATACACGTCGGATAGTTGTTATATAAATAAATAAAAACAGAGAAGTAGTAGACTATATAAGTAGGTTGCCGAGAAAAAAAAAAAATGAGATTATTCTTGTTTGTTTTCTTTCCAGAAAAAAAAAAGAGAAGAAGATAATTTGATAAATATATATTATATAGTTGTTTAGTTTATTGTGTTGTGTTATTTATTTTTCGTAAAATATAAATTATGATTTAGTAGACAATGGATTTTGTAGCTAATGTTATTGTGTTTAGCTTGAATTGTGGTATTGCTAATGAGTTTAAATAAGATTAAATAAACATAAACAAGCCCCGATTGAGTTCTGATGCGTTTGGTTCCGGATAGAACGATTAAACAATGTGTAATAAGATTAAACATCATGCCATCCTTGGTAAGGCACAAGATTATATCGCAATGTGTAGGCCTTCGGATAGAACGAGTAAACTTGCTGGCCTTTCTAGAGGCACCAGGAGTAGAGGGTACTCGTTGTAGATAACTTTACTGGCCATTAGAGGGCACCAGGAGTAAAGGGACTCCACAAGTAGATAACTCTGCTGGCCCAAGGGCACCAGGAGTAGGGGACTTTACAATTGAATAACTCCGTAGGTTCACAAGACCCCAAGTACGGAGGGACTTCACCGAACGCGTATACTATCGGGACTAGCCCGTGGCTATTGGTGTGATCCACCAATAGGTTGCACCCAGATGTCTCGTGGTGGGCAGCACCATGCGTAGTGCCCTTGAATGCGGATGTAACAAAGATAAGTTAAGTTAGTAACAGTTAGTCATGACATGTTGATGGACATGAAGTGAACCTTAGATTGAGTCGGTCTCATAAAGATAACTATTATAATAAAACTTGTTTATAAACCTTAGTTAATTTGTAGCTTCTACCTCTTATTGAGTACTTTGTACTTACCTCAAATGCATTGTTTTCTATGTGTTTGGGGGAGAGAAGATGAACAGGTAGATCCAGAGTTCGAGGCAGACTTGATGACGACGTTTGTGGACGCCGGAGTTGAAGCGTTTATTTATTCTGTTTTTCTTTTATATACATTAGACACGTTGTTCTTTGGGAAACGTTGTATTTTCCTTTAGTATTCTTTTGAAGGTTTCGTAAGTTTTAGTTTTCGTTTGGTTTTCCAATGTAATAAATGTTACATTTCTATCTTAGTATGTCGATTTCTATTCTTAGTAGCATTTATGATGTTTCGCCGAGTCTTTTGAGCTTCCATTTTGCTAAACTCGATACGACGTAGTAGAGGCTTACGTGTAATATTAGATTTATTTAATATTATACGTGCCGAGCGTTTCGTTTTCGGATAAGGACTCGGTATCCGGGAGCGGGGCGTTACAGTTGGTATCAGAGAGAAGCGTCTTCTAGGCTTCCTTTCCTCTAAGATAAGATTTCCTTAGATCTTGTTGAACCTTTCTGATCTCTCTTGACCTTGGTGGTAAATCCTCGTAAGACTAAGAATCCTTAAACCGTGGTTAGGTTGCACTAGGACCAAGTGAAGAGTCTCCTTAAGCGAAGGTTAGGTTGAGTTCTAAGCTCACATCTCTTATGTGTTTCCCTCGATTTCGTTCCTCTAGGATCCTTAATAGAATCCCTCTCTTCTTTTGAAACTTTTAGACTTCCCTCACATGTTCTTTCTCTTGGTGGATTTTACTATTATTTATTTTATTTTCTACGTTTGGTCCTAATCACTTCTTTTTGTAACTTGGTGTTATGCAAAACGAGTAAACGATATTGTTCCTATTTCTATGCCTTGTAATATCATTTCTAAAATACCAAAAATTCGGTAAATTTTCAGCCACTTAGAAAGTTGTCTTATCTACAACTTCTCTCTTTACATCAACTCAGTTTTCAAATTGGATTGTTCATAAAGTTCATGACAAGGATGAGCACTCTGTTCAGAAAATTCTGCAGTGGTACTCTTACTTATAAATCTGTTTTGAATAAGCTAAACACCTCCAAATGACTTGGATTTTTGATATGTTGTAGAAAACATCCTGCACTAAAATTTCTGTTTTGAAGTCAAGTGCAAATTATTTCTGGTTTGAGTACAATCTGCAACACAACATAGATTTTAAATTTCTGAAATTTTTGACAGCTTGCAGCAGTCGACGAAAATAATTATTTTAACCAACCTATGATTTTCCAAAAATGTTGGTTTTTGGGTAGCATATGTAAAACTTGTATACCTACAACTTTTCGTTTTACATCATGTTCAAAATCAGTTCAATTTGTATTGTACAAATCAATTATTTCATGGCTTGCGTATGCACCGAATTTTTCAAAACCTTTTAAGTCTTTTGTCAAGAAAGAATAGATGCCTTTCTTTCACCCTAGAAGTTTGGTAGGTAGAGACTAGGTGTTGTTGTTCTAGGGCTCAGTAAGAATCGTGTGGTTTGGTTCAAGACATGGGTCAGACAGTTGTGAGTCAGTTGGAACGAGTTGATCGGTTTCAGAATCAGGTACCCCACATCGGTTCAGTAAGGGTAATCTCAAGGATCTCATGGTTGTTACAACACCTTTGGATAGAGTAATCAAGGTTGCTAGGGTGTTACTACAAGTTGCTGGCAATGTTGGAATCTACCGTGGCAAGAGTAAAGTTGCAGTTTTGGATTCTACGGACTTGGTGTGTTTCTTGGTATAGGTTGCAACCCAAGGATTTTTCTACTTGGACGGTTGAACTAGGAATGTGTCCTTCCTAAGAAGGGAAGACGAGTACAAGATTGGTTGGTGCAGTTTCAGTGGTTCAAGTTATGGTTGGACAGTTTTGGGTTGAGTGTGCAAGGTTTGAATAGTCCGGGAATCGATGAGCGTGTTGGTTCAGGGGTTAGCAAGATTGGAATAGGTTAGAGGTTGATTTGTGGGAAAACAAGTGAAGCTTTGGTTTGGTTTGTGTTGAAGGAAGAGTGCTAAGGAAGGTCAACGGTTTGAGCACGCTCGAGTTTCGAGGACGAAACTCCTTTTAAGGGGGAAGGAATGTAATATCCCGACTTTTCAGAAAAGGGCAGACGTGTCTTTTTACGAAAAATGGAATATTATGGTTTTCGGATTCAAGTATTCTAAGTGTATTTATATATATATGGCCGATATATATAAATAAATTTGGAGTTAAATCGGGTTTTAAGTAAAAAGGGTATTTAAGGAAAATAAGAGATTAGGTTAACTATTGGGATTTTCCTATTTAAGGAAGATAAACCCCATTAGTTTCCCCCAACCTTTTAAATCAGAAATTTTCCTCCTTGTTTTGAGAAAAACGCGGCTGAGAGCGAAAGAAGAGCCAACGAGAGTTTCTGCGATATCTCACGGAGTTTTCAACCGTTTTCGGATCCGCGAGAAGCGTTGGAATCGTCGTGAAGGGGCGTCGTTCAATACTCAAAGATCATAACTTTGTTAAGGTTTTTTTTTGTGTGAAAGATCAAGGTTTGCTGCAGTTTTTCCGAGATTGAAGTTGGGATTAGCTTCCTAAAAGGTAAGAGGGTCTTCCTATAAATTAATTACGGTTTTACAACGTTAGGGGTGAGTCTTAATGTTGAATTGTGGTAAGAGATCTTCGTATTGTGTTATTTCAAGTTTTATAAAGTGGAATTGTCAATAAATGTTGTAACCGAAAGAATTAGGTTTTTATGTTGTCCGATATAATTTTTGTGCTACTGGTGTCGAATCTGAGCCTCGGCTATCCAGTTTTGCTAACGTCGGCAGCTGACTATTAGTATGCAAAGCATACGTACATATATATTTTTAGTGCAACTAGTCATCCTGCTTTGCTTATACATACTAATTTGATATTATATCTTTTTGGTTAGTGTTGATTTTCCCAAATTGCATATACACGTCGGATAGTTGTTATATAAATAAATAAAAACAGAGAAGTAGTAGACTATATAAGTAGGTTGCCGAGAAAAAAAAAAAAGAGATTATTCTTGTTTGTTTTCTTTCCAGAAAAAAAAAGAGAAGAAGATAATTTGATAAATATATATTATATAGTTGTTTAGTTTATTGTGTTGTGTTATTTATTTTTCGTAAAATATAAATTATGATTTAGTAGACAATGGATTTTGTAGCTAATGTTATTGTGTTTAGCTTGAATTGTGGTATTGCTAATGAGTTTAAATAAGATTAAATAAACATAAACAAGCCCCGATTGAGTTCTGATGCGTTTGGTTCCGGCACCGGACGTACTCCTAAAGGGAGTTGAAGTTCGGGACCGTCGGAAAGGCATGAAAGGGCTTGTGCTTTGGTGATCTAGAGTTCATCAATATGCGTGTAATTGCTAGGCCTTGTCATCGTGTCTAGTGGTCTAAGAAAGAGAGTTGAGTTTGTGAGGAGATTACTTGAAAACACTTAGGTGGCTAGTTAATAACCATTAATAATTACATACTTGCATAGTAATAAGATTAAACATCATGCCATCCTTGGTAAGGCACAAGATTATATCGCAATGTGTAGGCCTTCGGATAGAACGAGTAAAACTTGGCCTTTCTAGAGGCACCAGGAGTAGAGGGTACTCGTTGTAGATAACTTTACCGGCCATTAGAGGGGCACCAGGTAAAAAGGACTCCACAAGTAGATAACTCGCCGCCCAAGAGGCACCAGGGAGTAGGGGACTTTACAATTGAATAACTCCGTAGGTTCACAAGACCCCAAGTACGGAGGGACTTCACCGAACGCGTATACTATCGGGACTAGCCCGTGGCTATTGGTGTGATCCACCAATAGGTTGCACCCAGATGTCTCGTGGTGGGCAGCACCATGCGTAGTGCCCTTGAATGCGGATGTAACAAAGATAAGTTAAGTTAGTAACAGTTAGTCATGACATGTTGATGGACATGAAGTGAACCTTAGATTGAGTCGGTCTCATAAAGATAACTATTATAATAAAACTTGTTTATAAACCTTAGTTAATTTGTAGCTTCTACCTCTTATTGAGTACTTTGTACTTACCTCAAATGCATTGTTTTCTATGTGTTTGGGGGAGAGAAGATGAACAGGTAGATCCAGAGTTCGAGGCAGACTTGATGACGACGTTTGTGGACGCCGGAGTTGAAGCGTTTATTTATTCTCGCTTTTCTTTTATATACATTAGACACGTTGTTCTTTGGGAAACGTTGTATTTTCCTTTAGTATTCTTTTGAAGGTTTCGTAAGTTTTAGTTTTCGTTTGGTTTTCCAATGTAATAAATGTTACATTTCTATCTTAGTATGTCGATTTCTATTCTTAGTAGCATTTATGATGTTTCGCCGAGTCTTTTGAGCTTCCGTTTTGCTAAACTCGATACGACGTAGTAGAGGCTTACGTGTAATATTAGATTTATTTAATATTATACGTGCCGAGCGTTTCGTTTTCGGATAAGGACTCGGTATCCGGGAGCGGGGCGTTACACTCGGGCTGCTGGCGGGCCTAGTAGCCTGAGTGATTGGCGGATCGCCCCTAGCCTTTCTTGGTGCCGCATGGGACTTAAAGGCTTTGGTCGGGCAATCTGGTGGGCTAGCCTTATTTTGGAAAAAGAATACTAATATTGTAGATATTATCACCACTGCTTTCACTATAGAAGCTTGTGTAAAAGGAATTCAGCCAGACTTTTGTTGGTGGTTCATCGGGGTTTATGCGAGTCCTTCCCCTATTCATCGGAAGGAGCAATGGGAATTCTTGAATAATAGAAGATCAAGCTAGGGGATCACTTTGTTTTGGCCGGAGACTTCAACGACATTCGCTCAAATCAAGAAAAATTGGGTGGAAGACAAAGATCGACTCTCTTTTGTGGACTTCAACGACTTTATTACATTGTACGGTCTCCTGGACTTGGGCTTCGTCGGGCACTTACGGACTTAGTGCGAGTTGAGAGATGGTGTGGCCCTGTTTATGAGAGGCTTGATAGGGTCTGGCCTCCCCACGGTGGTCGGCTACGTTCACGAGGCCGCAGATTAGACATATAGACATGGCAAGTTCGATCACTTTGTCTTTTGGAGCTCACCTGCAGTGTTGTCAATTCCAACGGGAAAAGAAAGTTTGTGTTCGACGACAGGTGGATTTCCAGGCCGGGTTTCTTTGAGGCAGTTAGAGATGGCTGATCTTCAAGCATCCCAGGTTCGCCTTTTTTTCCAAATTTTACGTAAAATTAAAGAGGTGCGAATGCGTTTAAACAATTGGAAGAAGTCTAGTGGACCTAACTATGCAATGAAAATCAACCAATTAAAAGTCCAATTCAAGGCTGCTAGGGAGGAAAATGTGCATATCTCTCAACTAAATAATCTAAAACTTCTAAGATTAGATGGCTGAAAGAAAGGGACAAAAGCACCAAATTTTTCCACACCGTGGCGAATGGAAAAAGGAGGAGAAAGAGAATTAATGGAATTTATAACCCCTCTTTGATGCGCTGGAGTTGCTCTCCCGTGGCTATTGCGTCTGAATTTCATAATTACTATGCCAATCTTTTTTCATCCACAGGGGCTAACTCGTCTCTCTTTCAGGAGCTGGAAGATATTGACTCTTGCATAACACCCGAGATGAACTCATTTTTGCTAAAAGCTGTTACGGAGCATGAATTTAAGAGTGCCATTTTCCAGATGCATTCAACCACTGCTCCCGGTCCTGATGGTATGTCTCCTGGTTTTTTTAAAAGTTGCTTCCATATCATAAAATCTGATTTAATTGCAGTGCTTAATAACTTTATTCGAGAAAGGAGATTCCCGAAAGAATTGAACCACACTTGCATTGCCCTCATACCTAAAATCGATCATCCTACTGAGGCTTCCCACTTTCGACCCATTAGTCTTTGCAATGTTATTTATAAGGTGATCTCGAAATTCCTCGCAAATAGGATTAGGGTTGTCCTGCATCATTGCATAGATGAGAGTCAAAATGCTTTCCTCCATAACCGGCAGTTTATAGATAGCTATATCATTGCGCATGAGTCTATTCACTTCATGATAAACAAAATAAAGGGGAGGGATGCTTATATGGCAGTGAAACTAGATATTTCTAAAGCTTTCGACATAATAGAATGGTCTTATTTATTTTTTATTCTACGAAAATTGGGCTTCAGTGATAAGTGGGTGTCTCTAATCAGGGAGTGTGTAACCTCTGTTTCCTTCTCCTTTATAATTAATAATGGAAGGTGGGGATTCCTTAAACCCAGTAGAGGTATCCGGCAGGGCGATCCTTTGTCCCCGTATCTATTTATTTTGTGTGCACAAGGTCTTAGCCATTTGTTGGGCCAAGCGAATAATGATGGCTCCATGTTGGGAGTGAGAATTTCTAAATTGAGTCCTTGCATTAACCACTTATTCTTTGCGGATGACTCTTTATTGCTTATGAAAGCGAATGCGTCGTGTGCAGTTAAAATGCAGGCTATCCTAAATTTGTATGAGCGGATTTCAGGTCAGTCCATTAATTTACAAAAATCGGTTGTTTTCTTTAGCAAAAATGCGTCTACACAATGCAAATCAAAGGTCCTTGCTATACTTAATGGTCTTTCTAAGGTCCACCACACTAAATATTTAAGGCTCCCAGTGGTCATTGGTAGACCGAAGAATCAAAATTTTTCCTATATCCTGAACAAATGTAAAAGTAAGTTGAAGAGCTGGAAATACAAGCTTTTAAGTCAAGGAGGTAAAGCTATTTTGTTGTCGTCCACTCTTTTTTCTATTCCCAATCTCACCATGTCTTGTGTCAAGCTTCCTAAGGGCTTAATTGGAAAATCTGCATGCTTTAATGGATAACTTCACGGTGGGGAAGTTCTAGTAAGGATTTTGTTGGGCACCACTGGGTTAGTTGGGAGCATCTTTGCAAGCCCAAAGGCGGAGGAGGGCTTGGCTTCGTAACAGAAGCCGCTAATATTGTGGCGCTAGCTAAAACTCTTTGGAGGATACACTCCAACCCGGATCTCCTTGTTTCCAGAGTTTTGAAAGGAAGATACTTATGCAACTTCTCTGTCTTTGACTGTAAAATCCCCTCTAGTGTGTCTTTCGTCTGGAAGAGTCTCATGCATGCTCAAGCCTTTCTTAATACTAGTACGTACTTTTCTGTTGGAGATGGCAAGTCGATTAAAGCTTGGAACGACCCCTGGATCTTGGGTAACCTCTTCTTAAAGCCCATTTCGCGACACGCGATGAATCGGGACATCTTGGTTAGTGATTTGTTGACCAATCAAGCTTGGGACCCGGAAAAACTCGCTATGAATTTTTGGCAAGTAGATATTAGGTAAATTGAAAAAATCCCGGTTAGTGTCAGTGGTGTACCGGATAAAAGGTTCTGTGCATTTTCAAAGAATGGAGATTTTGTTTCAAAAGCAGCCTATGACTATTTCTTGAGCAGCTCCATAGCTCCCCGTGAAAATTCGACTAGCACCTCTTTAAATGAAAAATTCTGGAAGCTTATTTGGGTGTTGCCTCTCCCGGCCAAGTTAAAATACTTTATGTGGAAGTGTCTAAAAAATGTGTTACCGGTCTCTTTGTTGCTGCATAGACGATTCGGTAAAGACGTAATCCCTTGCACTGCTTGCGGGGAGGATGTTGAAACCGTTGATCACCTCTTTATTCGGTGCCCGTTTGCTAGGGATGTTTGGAAAGCAGTAGGGGTTCACTGGGATGCTTTTCAGAATGATAGGTCAACTTTAGTAGCCTAGTGGGACAGTATAACTGCAGCTTCTAATTTTGCCAAGATTAAGGATATATAGAGTAATCCTAACTGGCTTTGTTTTTTGGTCTTTTTGGAAGGCTATATGTAAAAGAGTTTTTGATAATGTCTATTGGTCTTTTTTTGATATTGCTTCCTTTGCTTGTGAGATGAATAACGATTTTTTACAGGCATCTTCTACGGAGAGGACCTCCTCGGATGCTTTTCATCCCTCTCCTGATTTGCAGCAGGATGCCCCTCAATGTACCGCAGTGAGGGTGGTTGTTGATGCAGCCTGGAAATCGGACACTTGTCTTGCAGGCTTCGGAGCGGCGCTTTTTGGACCTAACAATATTTTTTTGGAAGCTTGGGCATCTCCAAGGCGTATCGCCGGCTCAGCTCTTGCGGCGGAAGCAAGTGCATTGAGATGGTGATTGCAACGATGCGTTTCTTTAGGTGTAAAAAATCTAGTTTGTTCTACAGATTGTCTATCTCTTGTAAATTATTGTAATAGTATTTCTCCCCCTCCAATAGAGTGTAGAACAATCGTGGAGGACAATATCATGCTTCGGCGTAGTTTTGACTGTTGTACCATTTTGCATGTTGAAAGGGAAAGCAACAAGCTTGCATGCATTGAGCTTCTTTGCGCTTCTCTTTCAAGTCAGATGTAAGTGTCTTTTGGAAGAGATGTATGCCAATCTGGCTTTGTACTAGCTGAAATTAATAAATGCTTTCGTTTCCTGGGGAAAAAAAAAAGAATCGTATAATAGTGATCCATATCACATTAATTTTGAACCGATATTTTCACCGATAGGTTTCTCAAAGTTGTGTACACAATTCTGAATTTCCACAATGAAGAGTATTATAGGCACATAATTCATCCACATAAATCATTCACACAACACTTTATAACCATTCATTTTAACACTTAAAAGGAAAACAAAATAACACAAAAATTCTGGACCACAAATCCACCTTTTATGTGGATGGATTGAGGATGAGAGGTTGTCCCTTAATCATTTTTCTTCCGGAATATTCTCCCCAATACCTATCATTTTAATTAATTATGAGGTATTACAATTGAATTAGACCATACAAATATAGATGACAAAAAAAAAAATAGATAGAAGTATATCATTGCACTTTATGAATGCATAAAGCCATGTAATGCGGCTTTAGCCGTGTTGTAGTACGGCTCTATCCGCGTTGTAAATTCTTTTTATGTTTTTTAATAAAGCTTTCGTCCTTTGGGAAAAAAAAAATGGATAAAGCCAAAATGGTCCAAAAATATCAGTCAACCAAAGTTCTTCAACACAAAATAGGACACATATATATATTATTGGTGGCCTTGGGATTAAAGTTCTCCTTTTTATAATCGAATATTCTATAATTATTAACATTTAGAAAAAAAATTCAAGGAAACATCTAGCTATAGTCTATAGCTAGCTTTATTTAAAGGCATATAGACGTATAGGTAATGTCCCCTTCATTTATTTATTTAATTTTCTACTATATCATAATAATAATCTATATAAGTCCCCTTATATAGTGGGGAATCAGATAAAACACATAGACCTAGCAAGTTTTTTTTTTTTTTTTTTTTCGGTCCATAATGATGGCTAGTAGAACCTTATGCTTTTTTCTTTCGGCAATCTTTTTGTTTTTGAACATTTTTTTTACCTAATAGAGATAACCATGTTTCAACTTTATAAAATTTAGGGGAAGAGGCCACAAGTATAAAAAAAAAAAATTAATAAATGGGTCTGAAAGGACAAAAATAACATTTTCATGATTATAAAGGATAAAAATCACAATTGTTACTTTAAAATTGTTATTTCACGTGTTAATGTTACTTTGTGTTCACAATTATTACTTCATATTTACTCTATTCCATATTTGTTACTTCATATTTGTTATTTCATAATTGTTACTTTTGTCCTTATTAAATTACAGTTTCCTTCTATCCCGATTTTTTGATAATTTTGTCCTTCTGGACAAAAATCTATAAAATTTATTTGTAATAAAGTAAGTTATTGATTAGTTATGTTCTTTGTCTTTCTTGTTACGTGTCAAAAAGTCATTGGCCACTAACCTACAAAATGGTTCTATTGGAGAAATTCTTACATAGTAATGCCATCCGCATGGAGTTAATATGTGGTTCAATTTGGACAATACAATTTCAGTCTACATAAAAGCTGTATTGTTCAGATTAAACCGCACCTTAACTCCCACATGGATGAAGTCACCACACAAAAACTTCCGTTCCTAATGACCATTGTGATGATTTTATTTACATGTAGATGTTGTAATAGATGGTAAAATGGGCAATAAGATAAAAATAAATTGATAATAATATATGAGAAGGACACATTTAAGAAAAAAGGTGAGTTAACATTTATGTTATTAGTCACATTCTTAAATATACGTCTTAAATTTGTCAACAATACGCTATTCAGGACCGGCCCACCCATAAGCGCAAAGCCAGACATCACCTTTGCCCACCTGGAAGGGTGGGCCTCGGATTACTGCTTTGCAAAAAAAAAAATTTTTTGGTCCATGCACAAGCCCGAGGACTCTCAACAGATCGACAGAATGCAATGCAAAACCGAAACCGAACTCGATCGTGAACCTTCAAATCGAGCGCATTCGTATACGCAGCATGCACAAGCCCGCGGTAAATCTGGATTGGATTTGCACCCGCTGCGCCAGCAGAGAACGGTGTATAATGTTGGTTTCTTATTCCAACTACACTAAAACAATATCATATAAATATTGCTTTTTTCCTTCTTCCAACCAATGTCGGAGAAAAGTTTCTTCCCATTTTTCCTTTTCATAACACACACTTAAGCCCAATAGGCCCAATATGACATATCATCAATTTTCCAACAAACCGACTTTAAGCGTTAATTTCTCATTCACTTGTTATCCGAATTGAATGATTCCAAATCTCGAATTCATCTACGACTCACGTAGTTTTCAGAATTAATAAAACATTACATATATTCTATACAAGAATATATCCAAATACGCTTACAAAGTCTTTGAATAAAATGATTATAAAATCATTTTTAATTCAATTCCACATTTTCTCCAACAAGTATCAAGTATGTTTTGTACTTTTGTTTATGCATATGATGATATGAATTTGAATTATTACTTTAGGTATGTTTTGAGGATATTAATGAACTCGAATTTTGTATTTACGGATGTTATAAATACAATGTTGATATATTTTGTAAGTATGTATTCAAGAGAAAAAAATTTAATCGCAAAGGCCCACCGCATCGATTCGCCTTAAGCCTCGGGTTTGGTTGGGCTGCCTCGACGCTATTAGTCATTCCATTATCGTAAAACCCTATATGAAATCTTTCTTAAATTTGATAGAGTAAAATTGTTTTTTTACAAGTTCCTTTGCTTTTACATTAAATTTTCTTTACCTTTAAGAAAGGACTTTGTAGCTTTAATGTCCGTGCAAGGCAATTTTTAATGATGTGCTTATTTTATATATCACGTGTGGTTTCGATAGCAAAATACTTAACCGCTTAACTTTCACCGGTGAGTATCGGGTCAACGGGAGTATAGTGGTTACAAGGTCGAATCCACGAGAGTAAGTCTAAGTACCAAAAGCGACATGTAACTTGGTTCAGTCAATCAAAGGTGGAAAGGTCTTATACTAGTGCAGAAATAAACAATTATACGAACGGTGTTTAACTAGGGATTAACGGGTATAGCCGAACTATGATCCCACGAGCTACTTTTACCCCTTAGGAAGGACTTAACAGGGAGCGTGGCATAACCCTACCTACCCAAAATAGTTTAACGACATCCACGGGTGCCAACTCCTAATTCTAGTGACTAGACTGAACAACTCGATCTAATCACCCTATGTGAAGCTAACCGACTCTCCATTTAGAAAACCGATTATCCTAACATGATTAAGGTCTAGAGTTGCTCGAACAACGATGACAAACTTCTGTATTGGAAACGGTCCTAACAACTAGGCCGAATCTACGCAACGATCCCAAAACCCCTTTTCCCACATCTCACCGCAAAATACATCTATAAGTTCGATGTGTGTGACAGTGAACTAGGTGATCAATCTAATTCAAATCTGTTATAATAAGTTTTAGGATGTGGATTAATTGTTAAAACATTCAATTACACACTACACAACTCCCTATCTCATCCCCCTTTAGGGTTTTCACTCGCTTTCACATAATTCAGCTACACAACTAATTAGCTACTCATAATAATGCTAACAACGGAATTAAGAATTGAAATTAAACTAAGAACAATGAAATAAAAAGAAGTCATTACCATAAAAACGTTGGAAATCTAATCCACAAAATATCGAAGTAAAAATGCAATCTAAAAGTTGAATCTTTGGAAGTAATATTGAAATCTAAGCTATATCAAGTGTTTAGAATCGACCGGTGTTGTCTAGGGAATCCACGGATCAAAGTTTGATCAACCTACACTAAAACCGCACTCAAGATCGCCCAAAAAGTGTATAAAGTCGGCCGGTCGGTAAAAGTGGTGAATGAGTTGCGTATTTATAGTGTAGTTGAATTTTCTGCTGAGGGCAAATGCCCGTTTGCCTTAAGCGAACACCCGTTGCCTGGAAATCGATTCTTAATTTGGGCTTGTTCTTGCTGAACTAGCATTTGGCTTCTCCTAAACGCTAGTTCATGGATCATGTTTTGAGGGTAAACGCCCGCTTGGATTGTCTTGAACACCCGTTTGCTGAATATGAGCTCAGTATTCGAGCTGAACCCATCCAAACGCTGGTTTGAGGGTAAATTGGATGCTCGTTCGTCATCTAACCCAACTTTCAGTATCAAATGCCACTTCTGCAAACGCTCGTTTGAGTAAAGCAAACGCCCGTTTGCCTTGATTTCACTCAAAATTTAATTTCTCACTCCAAAATATCAGCTTATGGGTCCTCGAGTCACCTAAGTCCTGAAATAACATATACGAACAAACACCGCGCGTAATTCCGCAAGACAAAAGTGCTCGGAAAAGAAGTAAATGTCGTCAAAAAGACGGAGTTTACTATCGATGTGACAGTTTTACTCCCCGTGCGTATAACTCTCGATATTACTCTCAAAACGGTCTATATCTACCCGGAACATGCCAATAAAGTGATAAACGGGGGCTAGATCACATACAAAAGTGCAGTGAAGTTGACTCTCATCAACCACCCCACACTTAGCCTTTGCTCGTCCTCGAGTAAACATGCGTATTAAACATAGTGAATGCAAACATCTCGACTCAATCGTTATCGATTTAACGGAAAGTGTGTGTGACATAGCTTCAAAGTCATAAACCAAATTCACCGGTCTAGATTATAGATGCCTAGCTATTGCGACTACGCTAAAGCTCATATTAATAACATCTCCACTAATCGGGACCAACCAAAGCTAAACACGCTCCAGTAGGACTTTAAGGTTTATAACATTAAGCTCGGGACAGGGTTAACCGAAAGGAATTTTGGGAACTGGAGAAGAGAAAAATACGAGTGAACCTAGTCATCATGTGTATCTCCTCCTCAAAACCATGTAGACTACACCAACACTCCTTTGATCAACATTTACTCGTGATAACAACTCCGAACTCCAACATCATATAAATATATACACAAAATGAGTCCACTACGGCTTTCTTTGGCTCACCACTTATTCAAAATTTGTTCATTTTTTTTTTAGGCTTTCAAATTTTTTCGTTTTTTTTTTCAAACTTTATTTCTTTCTCGAACCAATAGCCTAATCAATGGATAACTCGAGCTCCTCCCCTTCAGAAAACTAGCTCGTACTAACCAACTCTTTTCGAAACATGCACCATCTCCCACCCCACACTTGCTTCAGCAAGTGTGTCTAAAGTAACAACTAAGTCCACTCGTAGGGTGATCAAAAGAAACGTGACCAATAATATAGCTCAGGGTTAGGATAATACAGGCTAAGTAACCAAACGGCTCATTTTTGGATGGTGGTCAGACCTTCCTGTTCAAGGCTTAGAGGGGGTACGAGGATAAAATGTGGGGATTTTGGCTTATTTGGCTCTGGTCGGGTCAAAGAAGCGCCAGGACTGTCATCCCGTGTCTTACCAAGGTTAATCCTTCTATTTTGCCTTGAAGTTACAATATGGGATATAGGCAGTCGAATTGTGCTCAAGTCTACCATAATCGTTCACTAGATCCTAAGACATATGAAATTGAAGCTAAACGTGCGAAAGAAATTCCGTTTATAGGATAAACCTAGCGCCTTGCTATAAACATTCAGTATCCCGTTAAGTCGTTTACCAAGCAAATGTGAGAATTAAAACATACAGACGTGTTGGAAAGGTGTCCTAAACCCAATCGGATTGGACCGGATCCGACTGGGTCGGGTCACTTACAGTCTATTTAGTTCAAGTAATAACTTTATTATGATTAATAAAAGCACTTATGTTATTATATATTGTTTATCTTCATATTATTTGTTGTATATATATAGTAACGTCCCTAGTGTCAATCTGTGATAGAGAAACCGTGATAGTGATTATGGTTGATGAGATCTCTAATCACTGTAACATGATTGGCACTTAAAGGTCTCTAGTCTTACATATTATCTAATGGGACCTTGATAGTATAATCAGACTAGCACGTATTGGATGTCCTCTATCTTTTAGAAGATAGAGATATATCTCGTCTTTCGAAGTGTAGAGACACTTGGACTGTACGTGGACGTGTATTGGAGAATGCGACGTTAGATCGACTCCACTTACATTAAGTGTCACACTATGTGGCGGTTGTGTAATTATCCGCTTGACCGAGTCTTCATGGCATCACGGTGTGGATTATCATGCTTTGACACTATTGAGATTTCTCCTAACCATGGGGCGATCATGCGCTAGTGATTGGGTGTGATATTGAAGCATGGCGGAGTATACATGATTGGTCGCCGGGAATCGCGTATCCTATGATTGGGGATCGAATATCGAAATGGCCTTCTTATAAGAAATGTCTAGCTCTCGAGAATCTTTGCAAAGTGGGAGTAAATGTGTTATTCCGAGAGAGCATGATATCCAGATTATAAGATACGATCGTTAATGTATCGACACTCGAGATACGATCGTATGGATATTATTACAGCAATAGGATTGTAAGTTACACGGTAACTACTTCACATGAAAGGTAGTAGTCATTGCTTTTGACTCTTCCAATGATTGGGGGTCACGGTGTGTTGCTAGACGCTATCCCGTGATCGTTAGGCATGAAGGGCATTTTAGTAAATTGCACTTTGTGTCTACGGCCAACATATTCGGAAGCCTATCGGGTCACACACATATGAACATCGAGACGGATTAAAATGCGGTTATAGTTGATAACCAAATAAGGAAAGTTTATCTCTAGACTATAAAGTTTATAGTGGTAAATTAATATGGTGGTATTTATTTATTATGAATAAATAAAATACAAGATATTAATTATATACAAATTATATTAATTAAAGAATATTCCGAAGCCAATTAATTGGCATATGGGCGCCACATCTAGGGTAAGGATACACTTGGATTGTGCACTTTAATTAATAAGATTGCCATAATATTAATAAAAGATATTAAATGATTTTGGAAAAATAGATTTATGGTAATAAGATAATTATATTCAATATAAGATATTGGCAAAATTAATTATCATTAAAGAGATAAATCAATCTAGGAGAATTTCC
This sequence comes from Gentiana macrophylla, assembly GCA_026214975.1. NCBI lineage: Eukaryota > Viridiplantae > Streptophyta > Magnoliopsida > Gentianales > Gentianaceae > Gentiana > Gentiana macrophylla. Next base: position 78,699,545 of record CM047813.1, on the reverse strand, counting down.
TTATTTTATTGGGAAAATGTTTTCTTCTCCTCCACACCATATGGGGCGCCACTTTTGACTATAAATAAGATGTGGGTGTCAAGCTCTTTTGTACATCACAATTGCAAGAGCTCATAGTTCTTGTGTAAAATAGAGAGCAACCTATGGTGAGTTTGTGATGGAGGAAAAAGGCCGGTCTAGCAACCGGAGTTTTCCAATAGCAATCCAAGGAGGATTCCGGCAAGGGGTTCGTGTGGATTAGCGATAGAGGCCGGACGCGTGGACGGCTTGAGCACTGAACTACTCTCCGTTGACGGTCAAAGCGACGATCTTATAGATCATCAAGGTATAACCGTCAAACTACTTAACGTGTTTATTACATTAAACGAAGAACGATCTAGAAAATGAAATCAAAATTTTAAATTCCGCTGCGTTAAACTAGTGATTTCCTAACAGTGGTATCAGAGACAGACTTCGAGCTTAAGCAATAAGCATAATTTAATTGCGTAGTAATTAATCGATGGATGCAAGATTTAAATCACGAAACGTTAAAACAAAAAAAATAGGGTTTTTGGGCCGCTCGGCCGACTGGCGGCCGCCCCCCTCCTCTGCGGCGGTGGCTCTAGGGCTGCCGTCCGTCGGCTGTCTGCTTCCAATGGGGAGATCGACCATTTTCGTTTTGTGATATTTATTGTGCATAGATATCTCGTTTGTTTAGTTGTGTCATATGGCCAATCAATGGTTCAAATAGTTTGGGTCATTAGGAAACCATACGGCATGTTGGCCTTTCCAAATTTTTATTTGGAATAGGCCTAGGCCCTTTTCAAAAATTTGATTTGTAAAAGGCCTACGCCTAGGCCACTTCCAAAATTTTGATTTTGGAAAGTGGTCAGGCCTAAACCAAAATTATTTGGCCTTTCCAAATATTTGATTTGGAATAGGCCTAGGCCCTTTTCAAATATTTGATTTGTAAAAGGCCTAGGCCTAGGCCACTTCCAAAATTTTGATTTTAGAAAGTGGTCAGGCCTAAGCCAAATTTAGTTTTGGAAAGGAAACAAATAGGAGACTTTATAATTTTAATTTTATTTTGAAAAGTTAAAATTTAATTGAAATTAAAATCGATTTAAAATTAAATGTTAATTTCAATTTTCGATTAAGTCATATAATTAATTAAATGTTATTTAATTATTTGATGTGATAAAATAAGATGCGTAAGTAGTTAAAAATTAGAATTTAATCTTTTTCATAAGATAAAATTGTATGGATTAGATGTGTAGATATAATGTGATTATATGGACCCCGATTGATCATGGACTCGACCAATAGGATAGATGAGAATGTTTTCTTTATGTTGGTTTTTGAAAAATTGTCCTAGGCCGTTATGAAGAACGTGACCTAGTTTACTTTTTGCATTTATCCCATTCCCGTTAGCTCCCCCCCGTGTGCGGCGGGTGTAATTATTAGATAAATTATTATGTAACAAGAATGGAGCAAGAAGTTGAAGACCAAGGAGAGATAAAGAACCCATTGGCGTACAACAATAAAGATCCTATTGGCGGTTGCAGATACCCTTAGTTTGTGACCCGCGGTTTCGTCAGTTTGTATTCGAAACCGCACCTAGGAAAAGTCCATGATCATACCGGTTATTTTGTGCGCGGAATGTTGTGTATGTTTTACTTTATATGATATAGTAGTAATATGCACATAGTATATGAGACCATAATTAAACTAAAATTAATTAAGTGAATTAATTTAAATTATTCCCACGCCAAAAATCGAGCCAAAATTGTCTCCCAACATTATAATGACGGTGAAGAGCCCTTGTTCGGATCCAACTGATCGGCCCACATCGGGAGTTGACCTACCACGGGTATATCGTCATTATCGAGATATGATCGTTATGAGATCTCATGAATATTTGGGCTAGGACTCGACTAAGAATCTTACGGTGATTGGCCCACGTCAAGACCGTCTGATTTTAGAGACAAGGGGTGGCTATCACATAGAGATGTGAACTGTCAAAGAGTTGACTAGTCAACCAATGGAAATCGAATAAGATTTGATCGGTAATTAGTACCCACCTTCGAAATTGACCCGGTCGATTGGCCCATGTCGGGGATCGAGTCAACTAGATGGGATTCCATCCACTAAAGAATTATTTAAATTCTTGAAAGCCAATTGGGAATAGTTGGCTAGTGGGAGTAAAACCTTATAAAAATTTTAAGTGCAAATTTAGGGTTTTTATACATGAGCTTTTACTTATTCTATCTTTATTTATTGTTGTGGAAAATGTCAAACAAATTGAACCTTCGTTTTATCATCGAAAACAAGCTTGACGAAACTAATTTTCTCGATTGGGAAAGAAACCTCAAAATCGTTTTGAGGCACGAGAAGATTGGCTATGTCTTGGACGAGGCCCTACCGGAAAAGCCCGCTGAGGGTTCGGCTGCATATGCTGTCGAGAAGTATAACAAGCAATCGCTCGCAAGATCGATGCTACATGTATCATGCTTGCTTCTATGACACCTGAATTGCAGAAACAACACGAGTTTATGGACGCATATTCAATCATGGTCCACCTGAAGGAACTCTATGCTTCTCAGTCTCGCACTAAGAGGTACGAGGTCTCGAAGGCCCTGTTTGGTTGTAAAATGGCATACGGGACTCCTGTGGGTCACACGTGCTTAATATGATCGGGTATATAGAGAGGCTTGGGAAGCTGGGCCACAAGTTGGAACGAGAATTGAGTATTGACTTGATTCTACAACCTCTACTTGATTCATTCTCGCAGTTCGTGATGAATTATCACATGAACAAGATAGATTGCTCCCTTGCGGAGTTATTGAACATGTTGAAAACTGCTGAGGGCACTGTGGGGAAGGGAAAACAAGTGTTGCTGGTCACTTCAAGAAAGGGCAGAGCTAAAGCCCAGAAAAAGTCCAAGAAGGCGAAGGCTGCACCTAAGCCAGTGCCTAAGATAGCAAAAGACAAATCCAACGATGCTTGCATCCATTGCGGTGAGACCGGACATTGGAGGAGAAACTACAAAGGCTTCTTGAGTACCAAGAAGAAGCATTATGATGCTTCGACTTTAGGTATATTTATGATTGACATCAACATTATTTCTTATAAGTCTAACCACTGGGTATTAGAGACTGGTTGTGGTTCTCATATTTGTACGAATATGCAGGCACTAAGAAGAACTAGAGATCTGAAGAAAGGAGAGGTGGACCTACGCGTTGGGAACGGAGCAAGTGTTGCTGCACTAGCCGTAGGAGTTTATTTTCTTTCATTGCCCAGTGGGCTAGTACTAGAACTTAATAACTGTTATTTTGTTCCTGCTCTTACGAAGAGCATTATTTCTATTTCTGCATTGGATGTTGATGGTTTTTCATTTATGTTTGAGAATAAATGATGTTCTTTTTCACGTGATGGAATCTTTTATGGTACTGGCATACTTAGCAATGGTCTCTACATATTAGATATGAATGTTGACGTACTTAATATAAATAACAAGAAGACCAAGACAAATGACTTGAATGAATCCTACGTATGGCATTGTAGACTTGGCCATATAAATAAGAATCGCATTTCCAAACTCCATAAAGATGGAATGTTGGATCAATTCGATTACGAATCGTTTGATACATGCGAAGCTTGTTTACTTGGCAAGATGACAAAGTCACCTTTTAGTGGCAAAGGGATAAGATCCAATGAATTGCTTGAGCTCATACATACTGATGTATGTGGTCCAATGTCAATTCAAGACAAATGAGGAAACCCTTATTTTATCACCTTCACTGATGACCATTCTCGCTATGGTTATATATATTTAATGAAGTATAAGTATGAAGCCTTTGAAAAGTTCAAGGAATTCAGATGTGAAGTGGAGAAACAACTAGGTAAAGAAATCAAAACACTTCGATCCGATCGAGGTGGAGAATACCTAGATTGAGAGTTTTAAGATTATTTAAAGGAGAATGGGATTCTACCTGAATGGACCCCTCCAGGGATGCCTCAAATGAATGGCATATTTGAGAGGAGGAACCGTACTTTGTTAGACATGGTACGATCCATGATGAGCTACGCAGTTCTCCCAAAATCATTTTAGGGGTATGCTCTAGAAACCGCATCCTATACACTGAACCGAGTTCCATCAAAGACGGTTGATTCTACACCATACGAGCTATGAGCCAAGAAGAAACCAAATCCGGCATATCTTAAACCTTAGGGTTGTCCAACTTATGTGAAGCGGATGATGCCTGATAAACTAGAGGCCAGATCCGACAAATGTCTGTTTGTGGGATATCCTAGAGAAACTAGAGGATACCAATTTTACCATCCTGAGGAACAAAATGTGTTTGTTGCCAGGACTGGCCACTTTCTGGTGAAAGAGTTTATTCTGGATAGGGTCAATGGGAGTAAAATTGATCTTGAAGAAATTCGAGAACCACTTACGGATAACAGTCCGTTGATGGAAGTAGAGGAGACACCACATACAAATGTGGGGCCACCCTCTACCGTAGACACACTAGCACCTCGAAGATCCACCAGGGAACGCCGTGAACCCGAAAGGTACACTAGCGTGTATCTCATGGAAGATGAGGACCCTAGAACTTATGAGGAAGTGCTATTAAGGAATGACAAAGAGAAATGGCTGGAAGCCATGAATTACAAATAGAATCCATGAAAGACAACCAAGTTTGGAACTTAGTTGATCCACCGAGGGAATAGTTCTATAGGGTGTAAATGGGTCTTTAAGAGAAAGACCGACATGGATGGTAACGTGACTACCTACAAGGCTAGGTTAGTGGCAAAAGGATATAAGCAAAGACAAGGAGTTGACTATGGACGAAACCTTTCGCTGTTGCCATGTTAAAATCCATTAGAATTTCGCTGCGCTATTGCAAAGATACCATGATTATGAAATCTGGCAGATGGATGTGAAAACAGCTTTCCTTAACGGGAACCTACCTGAGGAAGTGTATATGACATAGCCTGAGGGTTTCACAACCAATGACGGCAAAATGGTTTGTAAACTGCAAAGATCCATTTATGGATTAAAGCAAGCTTCTCGGAGTTGGAATCTTCGCTTTGATGAGATAATCAAACAGTTTGATTTCATCAAGAACGAAGATGAGCCATGTGTTTACAAGAAGGTTAGTGGGAGTGCCCTTGTGTTCTTAGTGCTTTTATGTAGATGACATGTTGCTCATAGGGAATGATGTGACTTGGGTGATGCAGCCTATATTCTGGGAATAAAGATCTATAGAGATAGATCTAAAAGGTTGCTTGTTCTGTCGAAATCCACCTACATAGACAAGATGCTGAAGAGATTCAGCATGGAGCAGTCCAAGAAAGGATTGCTGCCTATGTCACATAGGGTCTACCTGTCGAAGGGAATGAGTCCTAAGACAGAGGAGGAAAGGGTCTATCATGTATGCCATGTTATGCACAAGACCAGATGTCTCGTACCCTCTTAGTATGACTAGTAGGTACCAGTCCGATCCAGGTGATGGTCACTGGATTGCTGTCAAGAATATCCTTAAGTACATGAGACGTACTAGGGATATGTTCCTGGTTTCGGGAATGATGATTTAGTATTACGAGGTTACACATATGCTAGTTTCCAAACTGACAAGGATGACTTTAAGTCACAATCTGGATTTGTTTTCACGCTTAACGGCGGAGCAGTGAGCTGGAAGAGATCTAAGCAGGAGACTACTGCAGACTCTACAACGGAAGCCGAATACATAGCAGCCTCGGAGGTGGCAAAGGTAGCAGTTTGGATGAAGAAGTTCATTACTGAACTTGGTGTGGTTCCCTCCATTGAAGGTCCAGTGCCTCTATACTGTGATAATAATGGAGCGATATCTCAGTCAAAGGAACCAAGGTCTCATCAGAAGTCCAAACATGTGCTACGGCGCTATCACTTGATTAGAGAAATAGTAGATAGAGGAGATGTAAAGATAGAGAAAGTCCACACGGATGATAACATAGCTGATCCGTTAACCAAGGCACTGTCTCAAGCTAAGCATGAGAGACATGTTCACTTGCATGGGCTTAGGCATATGGGTGATTGGCTTTAGGCCAAGTGGGAGATTGTTGGAAAGGTGTCCTAAACCCAATCGGGTTGGACCGGATCCGACTGAGTCGGGTCATTTACAGTCTATTTAGTTCATGTAATAACTTTATTATGATTAATAAAAGCACTTATGTTATTCTATATTGTTTATCTTCATATTATTTGTTGTATATATATAGTAACGTCCCTAGTGTCAATTTGTGATAGAGAAACCGAGATAGTGATTCTGGTTGATGAGATCTCTAATCACTGTAACAGGATTGGTACTTAAATGTCTCTAGTCTTACATATTATCTAATGGGACATTGATAGTATAATCAGACTAGCACATATTGGACGTCCTCTATCTTTTAGAAGATAGAGATAGATCTCGTCTATCGAAGTGTAGAGACACTTGGACTGTACGTGGACGTGTATTGGAGAATGCGTACGTTAGACTGTCCCACTTACATTAAGTGACACACTATGTGGCGGTTGTGTAATTATCCTTTTGACCGGAGTCTTCATGGCATCACGGTGTGGATTGTCATGCTTTGACACTATTGAGATTTCTCCTAACCACGGGGTGATCATGCGGTAGTGATTGGGTGTGATATTGAAGCATGCGGAGTATACATGATTGGTCATCCGTGAATCGCGTATCCTATGATTGGGATCGAATATCCGAAATAGACTTTTATAAGGAATGTCTAGCTCGAGAATCTTTGCAAAAGAGGAGTAAATGTGTTATTCGAGAGAGCATGATATTCAGATTATAAGATACGATCGTTAATGTATCGACACTCGAGATACGATCGTATGGATATTATTACAGCGATAGGATTGTAAGTTACACGGTAACTGCTTCACATGAAAGGTAGTAGTCATTGCTTTTGACTCTTCCGATGATTGGGGGTCACGGTGTGTTGCTAGACGCTATCACGTGATCGTTAGGCATGAAGGGCATTTTACTAAATTTCACTTTGTGTCTACAGCCAACATATTCGGAAGCCTATCGGGTCACACACATATGAACATCGAGTCGGATTAAAATTCGGTTATAGTTGATAACCAAATAAGGAAAGATTATCTCTAGACTATAAAGGTTATAGTGGTAAATTAATATGGTGGTATTTATTTATTATGAATAAATAAAATACAAGATATTAATTATATACAAATTATATTAATTAATGAATATTCCGGAAGCCAATTAATTGGCATATGGGGCGCCACATCTAGGGTATAAGGATACACTTGGATTGTGCACTTTAATTAATAAGATTGCCATAATATTAATATAAGATATTAATTGATTTTGGAAAAATAGATTTATGGTAATAAGATAATTATATTCAATATAAGATATTGGCAAAATTAATTAACATTAAAGAGATAAATCAATCTAGGAGATTTTCTTTATTTTATTGGGAAAATGTTTTCTTCTCCTCCACACCATATGGGGTGCCACTTATGACTATAAATAAGAGGTGGTGTCAAGCTCTTTTGTACATCACAATTGCAAGAGCTCATAGTTCTTGTGTAAAATAGAGAGCAACCTATAGTGAGTTTGCGAGGGAGGAAAAATGCCGGTCTAGCAACCGGAGTTTTCCAATAGCAATCCAAGGAGGATTCCGGCAAGGGGTTCGTGTGGATTAGCGATAGAGACTGACGCGTGGGCGGCTTATGACCGAACTACTCTCCATTGATGATCAAAGCGGCGATCTTATAGATCATCAAGGTATAACCGTCAAACTACTTAACGTGTTTATTGCATTAAACGAAGAACGATCTAGAAAAGGAAATCAAAATTTTAAATTCTGCTGCGTTAAACTATTGATTTCCTAACAAGACGGACGTTGAATCCACAGGGAATTGGGATGTTGAATCTAATTTCACTAATTCCTTTCAATTGTTACTTAGGAAAAACAAATAAACTCATAGAACAAGTAAACTAAATCTAAACTAGAACAAATAACACAACCTAAACTAAACTAAAGATACATGGGATCAAACAGTGCACAAACCAAGTGATTTCAATCCTAGTTCATCTCATGATTTTAATTCAAATTGTAGTTTCACCTTTACACGAGATACAAATCCCTAATTCCTTAGTGAATTTAATCTCAAGCTATGGATTCCTAATTCCTTAGTGAATCCAATTTATCAATCTCTCATCTTCCGAATGTTGAGATCGATTTACCAAACAAAACTCGGTGTAGATTCAGGTTAACTCTCGTATTTTAGAATCTAACAACCTAGATAATTAACCAATTAATTTGTCACATAATTAACGGCTAAAAATCTCATCTTTCTATGGTGATCTAGTTTACTCAACTTCCGTATGTTGTAAACTTATCAATTAGCAAACAATCTTCCGATATAATTCACATAATAGCATCAAAGATCATAGAAAGAATACAAAACAAATTAAACATCATGAAAATAAATAAAGGACTGAATAAATTAAAAGATTAAACTCACGTAGTTTTGATACATTGGATGAACTCCACGGATCAACAACGAAATAAACGGAAAAAACTACATCTAATCTAACCCGGATCACCCGAGCACAAGGCTCGGGTGACCGCCTTGAGCTGCCAAATTGCATTTGCTTTACTTTGTGAATAATGCGGCTGAATGAATTGTGTCATTAGGGTTTGGGGCTGCTGCTATTTATAATAAAATTAAGTCGGTTGCTATAGTGATTTAGGTCGGGTGAAAGTAATGGATTTAGGAATGAAACTCTAAAATTCATATCTTGAGTTGTAGACCTCCAAAAATTATGATCCAAATGTCATAATTAAGCTTTCGGAAAACTCTACAACTTTCATTAAGGACTCTTCTTCAGAAAACGCCTTTTTGATTAGCCCGTCGTATCCCGAGTATATTTCGGGATTTTCCACTAGTTTCAGCAACAGCATCCAAACTTGTAACGCTCATATCTCGGGCCTCATAAGTCGGAATGAAGTGATTCAAAATCCTGTAGAGTCCTCTCTTCAAGCACTACAACTCTTCTCTTGAGGTCGAGAGTCAAATCAGTGTATATCATATCAAGAACTGCATCGGAAGTTCGGCTGCTTGAAAGCTTCATTCCAAGCTTTATCTCCATCTTCCTTCCATTTCACTTCTCTTCCATGCAAAACCTCATCATTTAATCCTCTTGCATGCCAAAATATGTATCTACAATATAGGAAAATATACCAAAGCATAACACAATCCCAAAATAACATAAAATCACAATTTAAGCACATAAATCGTTACATTTTGCAATTAACCTATTAAAAACACCATTTACTCAATATCTCAATATAAGGCTCGATTTCTATGAAAAACATCCATATATGGGGAATATTGATATAAAATATATCCTTATAAAACGTATAAAATCTCCCTTAACAACTCCCCCACACTTAAACCTTGCTCGTCCCGAGCAAGACAAAACAAAGTAAAGGCTCGGAAAGAATATAGACATCTCAACACATATACCATATAGTCAATAAATTAGAAGTTCACCCGTGTGTGTGTGCATAACCATAGCAAATTTCCACTAAATCCAAACTTGAATATTTCAAGCAAAACTAGCTAATACCCCCTTCAAACTAGTAATAAAAGATACTTATAAGATGCACCCTACAAAACGGAACATATCCCGGAAAAGATGATAGAACACATTTAAGACCTTTCCGACATACTTAGAGGATAATCCTACAAGACATATCCATCGGTTTATACTGGGGATAAGATTAATGATAACTAAGTCTCATTTCATTCTTTTCATACCAATTCTTAAGTTGATTCAATTGATTTCACATTTAAACACACATCAGAATAAGCTATTGCTCATCATAGCAGAATAGGACATACGTTGTATACCCTACCTTACTCAAATCATAAAGCAGCTTCTTCTGACTGTCGTGAGCTTTTGGTCATCATAGTGGAATAAAACATTTCGAGATAATGCCTTACCGCACTCAAATCATCGACCAGCTTCCGACACACACTATTGATTTCATTATTAACTCAACTTTTTCAAATGACATTATCTACGTATTACTTATCACATTCAAACTTCTAGATATTCACAGTACATCGTACTTGGAACTAAATACAAACTATCATAAGTCTCACGATATGAACATTAGCACTAAGCACATGACTTATAAGGAATCAAACATCACTAATCAAAAGGGGTATAACTTTATAATATAGCTCATCATTCACTATGGCTCGTGGAAAATAATATCGGGTGAAACAACTAACTTACGGAACATACGGCATACAGCATCAATGAATATAACAAACCGAACAAAAACATGCATTGCTCACTCGAGACAAAACAAAAATTTTAAAAATTTGCATAAAAATAAAATCATGTAAGCAAATGTATAGATACATATCGACTTATCCCTCCCCACACTTAAATTACAAAGATGTCCTCATGGTGTGCAAAAATAAAAGAAACAGAAAACTTAGCTGATTCGTTGTTCGAAAGGGAGCTATTCTGGAAGTGGGTCGACCTCACCCAGAAATGCTCAACGAATCCAGTAGACTGTGGACCATCCACCGGAAAACTGAAATCGTCTAAAGCTCACAATCGCTATCGAAAATATCCTGCACACTTGAAAAACAAAGAAATACCTCGGGGGCAAGAGGGGATAGAACATACAAAGCACAAAATAGAATCGCTTCAGATGGAAAAATCAATCAGGGAAAGTACAGAACATCTAAGCGTCTAAATATGGAAGTTTGATATAAGCACAAAAGAAATAATAGCTCGGATGGAAAGATCAACACTTAAACTCGGGACATCTAAGAATAAAGCTACAGAAGCTTGTAGGAATAATATAGACCACATGTGCAAACGAAACATCAAACTCCAACTAATAATGATAGAGGATTATACACGGAAAAGAAGTCAGAAAGATTTTCCAGATTTAGCTCATGTAAAGATGGAACATATACATGGAACATATACATGGAACATTACAAAACAGTAGGCTAGATGCAACTACATGAAAATATATTACAATGCATTCTACGTGATATGCAATACTAAAATAATGATGGCATATGGAAAACCAACAGTAACCATCATGGAAAAAAAACGAGGTAGTATTACGGAAACCGACAGTTAACTACGCTCAAGAAAAATAAAAGAAAAAATAGAAAAACAATGCAACTAGATGATATGCAGCTAAATGATATGCATCTAAATGATATGCAAAAATAAAAGAAAATAAAAGAAAGAAAACTAGCCCACTCATTTGCAACACGACATGTATAATAAACGTCTACCAAATAATGACAAAGTTACGATAAACGATAAAGTCTTTGTTTCATTACATGCAATGTAGACGCGCTTTAAGACTCGTAAAAAGTGATAGCATTATGGAAAACCAACAGTTAGCTATACTAAACAACAAGGAAGCACATAAGTCTCAAAGCTTACAGGATTCATCATAACAGTATGTAGCATACGAGAACCGACATTAGCTACTAATTAACTATAAGAACAATTATAGCTTACGAGAACCGACAGTCACTATAACATGCCTAGATGAATCATATATAAGGAATTGATCAATTATCTAACATGGATTCATAGATGGAAAAATAAAATCACATAAGTTCGGGACATCTACGTAAAATTAATCACCCACGAAGCTCAGATTAAAACATCCAAGTCAAATAAAGCATTAAAAATCGAATAAATAAAAACTTTGGAACCTGGTCGTAGGGTTGGATGCTCGTCCAACCCTTTGAACGTGCGTTCTGAATTTCAAACGGGCGTTCACCTGGAAAGTTTGAACTGGACGGGCGTTCAATGGACCGAACGCCCGCGCCCGCCTTCGACACAAAGAACCTCGCAACTTAGTAAACGCAACCGCGGACCACTAGACTAACATCTTAAACTCATAGCAATTGGATTAACAACTCAACACCACCGATAACTTTTAGCATGTAAGATTAGATTAGAAAACACACCAACATATACTTCACGTTTCATAAATTGAGTAAAAACTTTTGCACATTCTTAACCTACCGGTCATCGAAACACGGCAAAAATAAAAACTCTCAATTTAATTCACGCTACTTTTATTAAAAACGAAAATAAACGTAACAAAATCGAGAAATTAACTTAATTAGATCCAACATGACACCTATTCCCCGGAAACGGCGCCACTTTTGTTGGAAGGATTTTGCATCATAAAAACAAAAGAAAATTTATAAACCTATACTTAACATGCAAACTAACTCCTAACCGACCAAATATCGGGTAGTTGATAGCATAGTAGGGTAAGTACAGGGTCGATCCACAGGGAATTGGGATGTTGAATCTAATTTCACTAATTCCTTTCAATTGTTACTTAGGAAAAACAAATAAACTCATAGAACAAGTAAACTAAATCTAAACTAGAACAAATAACACAACCTAAACTAAACTAAAGATACATGGGATCAAACAGTGCACAAACCAAGTGATTTCAATCCTAGTTCATCTCATGATTTTAATTCAAATTGTAGTTTCACCTTTACACGAGATACAAATCCCTAATTCCTTAGTGAATTTAATCTCAAGCTATGGATTCCTAATTCCTTAGTGAATCCAATTTATCAATCTCTCATCTTCCGAATGTTGAGATCGATTTACCAAACAAAACTCGGTGTAGATTCAGTTAACTCTCGTATTTTAGAATCTAACAACCTAGATAATTAACCAATTAATTTGTCACATAATTAACGGCTAAAAATCTCATCTTTCTATGGTGATCTAGTTTACTCAACTTCCGTATGTTGTAAACTTATCAATTAGCAAACAATCTTCCGATATAATTCACATAATAGCATCAAAGATCATAGAAAGAATACAAAACAAATTAAACATCATGAAAATAAATAAAGGACTGAATAAATTAAAAGATTAAACTCACGTAGTTTTGATACATTGGATGAACTCCACGGATCAACAACGAAATAAACGGAAAAACTACATCTAATCTAACCCCGGATCACCCCGAGCACAAGGCTCGGGTGACCGGCCTTGAGCTGCCAAATTGCCGCTGCTTTACTATGAATAATGCGGCTGAATGAATTGTGTCATTAGGGTTTGGGGCTGCTGCTATTTATAATAAAATTAAGTCGGTTGCTACAGTGATTTAGGTTAAATTGAAAGTAATGGATTTAGGAATGAAACTTCTAAAATTCATATCTTGAGTTGTAGACCTCCAAAAATTATGATCCAAATGTCATAATTAAGCTCTCGGACAACTCTACAACTTTCATTAAGGACTCTTCTTCAGAAAACGCCTTTTTGATTAGCCCGTCGTATCCCGAGTATATTTCGGGATTTTCCACTAGTTTCAGCAACAGCATCCAAACTTGTAACGCTCATATCTCGGGCCTCATAAGTCGGAATGAAGTGATTCAAAATCCTGTAGAGTCCTCTCTTCAAGCACTACAACTCTTATCTTGAGGTCGAGAGTCAAATCAGTGTATATCATATCAAGAACTGCATCGGAAGTTCGGCTGCTTGAAAGCTTCATTCCAAGCTTTATCTCCATCTTCCTTCCATTTCACTTCTCTTCCATGCAAAACCTCATCATTTAATCCTCTTGCATGCCAAAATATGTATCTACAATATAGGAAAATATACCAAAGCATAACACAATCCCAAAATAACATAAAATCACAATTTAAGCACATAAATCGTTACATTTTGCAATTAACCTATTAAAAACACCATTTACTCAATATCTCAATATACGGCTCGATTTCTATGAAAAACATCCATATATGGGGAATATTGATATAAAATATATCCTTATAAAACGTATAAAATCACCCTTAACACCAAACAGTCTTATTATGGCGGGGTTGCCTCCCCCCAAGCGCCTTTTGTTTTACGTCGTTGGCTCGACCGGGTGACTCGTAGCAGACTCTAATCAAGACAAACTTAAACAACTCTAACAAACAGGCATCACCTAGCACTTAAGCACATAATCAACTCAGCCAAATTCCGTACTCATCAGTTTAAGCATGCTCACAGATACACCAAGTACCAAAATCAACATAGTAGAGCTAATGAACGGCATACCTCGTTTAGCTCATGATGCTGCCTCGGGCCATCCCGCAACATCTTTCTTATCAACATGCACTTTCCCCAGCATTGGGATCAACGGTAAGACGGGCGATCCCGATTCATTCTCTGTCTCGATCTTTCTCTCATCGACAACATCATGTGAACTCACCACCTTCCCTTTCAATAGGATCTTGCTTTCCTGCATGTTAGTACGAGCCACAACAGAAGAAAATATAGACTCGGCATACAAGCATTCATCATGTGTAACTTTACGACCTCTATCCTTGTAAACATTTAGTTTCTCTATCTTGCCTCCCACGCCAAATGAAATATCTCCTTCCTTCACCCCAAAGCGAGCATCGCTCGTGGTAAAAAAGGGCCAACCAAGCAGGACAGGATGTTCTAGAGTCCATTTCCATGTCGAGGATCACAAAATCTACAAGGAAAACAAACTTACCTACTTGCACTGTGACATCTTTCACTACCCCCATAGGTGTGTCCTCACCGACCTATAAGCCATCTCGAAGGGTCTTTCCCATAGGCTTTAGTTCTCCCAACCCTAACTTCTCATATAAGGCTCTAGACATCAAGCTCACAGAAGCTCCTATATCGCATAAGACATTCTCGATCATAGTATTGCCTATGGTGATAGGGATGGTAAAACTGCCACGATCTCTCATTTTTGGGGGTATCTTACTATCATACACCGCCAAACACTCCTCCCTCAGCTTTACTACTTGATTCATTTTCTCATGACTCGATAACGCTGATTTCAAACACTTATAGTATGCCGGTACACTCGCGACCGCCTCTTGCAAAGGAACGTTAATCTCTACCTTCCTAAGATTCTAGGAACTTATTTTGACTATCAGTGAGAAAGTTCTTCCTAGGACCCTTAGGTGGATAAGGCAGCATACTCTCATCTAAATCAGGAGGGGGAGGAGGCATAAAATCATTCTTACCTCGAGCTTTTGGTCATGATTGCACAGGTTGTAGCTTCTTTCCTGGCAGGGGTGCTCGACTCTTCCTCTTTAATATCTATCAGTATGAAATCCTGCTTCTTCGCTGACTCTTCCGTCTTTCTCTGAGTCTCTAGCTCTTTCTCCATTTCCATCTCTCTCTCTTTCTTTGCAATTGCTAGATCTCTTTTGACTGCAACCAACTCTTTTCTCATTGCCTCTAACTCAGTTTCGACCCTGCCTCTTTCCAAATCCTCAGCCTCATCTCCTTCATTCAAATAATTCTCTGCTTCGGTCACTTTATCTTTCTTTGACCAATCAACCCC